>VZZY01003337.1:34573-103965 GCA_013400335.1 Eurystomus gularis | reverse complement strand
TGCTTGAGGGTAGGGAGGCTCTGGAGGGGTACCTAGACAGACTAGATCAATGGGCCAAGACCAGTTGTGTGAGTTTCAATAAGGCCAAATGCTGGGTTCTGCACTTTGGCCACAACAACCCCCGGCAACATTACAGGCTTGGGGAGGAGTGCTGGAAAGCTGCTCAGCGGAGAGGGACCTGGGGGTGTTGATTGACAGCCAGCTGAACGTGAGCCAGTGTGTGCCCAGGTGACCAAGAAGGCCAACGGCATCCTGGCCTCTATCAAAAATAGTGTGGCCAGTAGGACCAGGAAAGTTATTTTACCCCTGTACTCAGCACTGGTGAGGCCACATCTCAAGTACTGCGTTCAGTTTTGGGCTCATTACCACAAGAAGGACGTTCAGGTACTGTGTGTCCAAAGAAGGGCAACAAAGCTGGTGAAGGATCTAAAGCACATGTCTTACGAGGAGCGGCTGAGGGAACTGGGGTTGTTTATCCTAGAGACAGGGTGACCTTATCACCCTTTACAACTCCCTGAAAGGAGCTTGTAGTGAGGAGGGGTTGATCTGTTCAACCAAGTAACAAGTGATAGGACAAGGCGAAATAGCCTCAAGTTGTGCCAAGGCAAGTTTTGATTGGATATTAGGAAGAATTTCTTTACTGAAAGGGTTAAGAGGCATTGGAATGGGTTGCCCAGGGCAGTGGTGGAGTCCCCATCCCTGAAGGTATTTAAGAGTCTGTAGACCTAGTGCTTAGTAATATGGTTTAGTTAAGGTCCTGTCAGTGTTAGGTTAATGATTGGACTCAAAGATCTTAAAGGTCTTTTCCTATCTAGGCAATTCTGTGATTCCCAAAACCCCCCCTTAATGCAAAAAACCAGCACAGTTACTGATGAGCACCTGAGTTTGTTTGTTCTTATTGTGCCGTAATGCAGGATGCAGCTGCTTCAGCAAGCTCCAGTCATCCCCTGCTTGAGACCTACCTGAGCAATAACTGATCTTGTGATCTTCATCTCTCCACCACTTCAAAAATTAGGAGAAATCACCTGGGTTTTTAAAGACCAAGATCTCACTACTGCTTGCAACTCTTCACATTTTTTTGTTGGTTTTTTTTTTTGGAAGACATCATCTGCTTTGCTTTTGTGTAGGAGTGGGTGGTTCCAAGAGCTTAGTTCTTAAAGATTTGTTTTACCTCATTTGTTTATTTGTAGATGCTCTAGGCTTTGGTGTCATCAGTTTCTAAAACTGTAGGCATTCTCATTTCTTCAGATTTTTGCTGAAGGAAATCTTTGTGGCTGACAAACCACTCATCTTCTCTACAATCCTGTAACTTAACAATGCTAAATGCAGGTCACATTTAACCTCCTTAGTCTTTTCCAGTGGGTGGGTTTTAATTTTGATACTGCTTTCTACCAACCTGTTGTACTGAGTATAAATTTGGACTAGTAAGAAAATGTCTCATACATGGTTCACTACAGACTGCTTAAACTCAGATCCACTAAACTGTGGTGCTGTGTTACCCATTAGCTATGCCAGGTGCCTAGATCTAGTAAAAATGGATATGATCACCCTTACGACTGTCTAGTAAGGCTGCCTCTGAAATAAATATCTCATGTCTCTGACATAAAAGAATTTATGCCAGACTGCGTCAGCTGACCAACTGTTCTCATGCTATGGGAGTTTTCACTTGACTGGTCTGTGCTTTCAGTATATGCAACAAGCCTTAACAGGTTCCCTTTCCCTTGGAAGATATCCTCAAACTCTTTTCCAATTGTTTTGATCTTCTGCCTCTTTGGTGAGTTACCTCTTTAATGAGATGAAGGGAGTGGCATGTTTTTTTCATGGATAATTTTTTTCCCTTGGTGTTATTATAAATTGTACTTCTTCCAATTTGCTAACTGCCCATGAGTTTAGTCACAACTCTAACAAGAATTAGCTCACCACAGTAAGTCCTGAGCTTCACCTGTTTATGGTCAATTGACTATAGTTTTGCTTCCCATGGAAAGGCATTTCATTTGCTTTCGAGATGATAGTGCTTTAATCCTCTTCAGCATTCTGCTCACCGGTCCCATGAAGAGTCATCTGAGGACATGGTGCTATTGTCCTCTTTGTGTATGCTGGAGAAACTCTTGGAAAGTGATAAAAATGACTGTGGTTCTTGAAGGTTTTTCCAAATACCAGCCATTGTCCTGACTTGTGTTGTTTGTAGATCTCTGTGCTGCTTTCTGTGTGCTGCTTTATGAGGATGGCAGCTCCATGCTCAGTGTACCATTTTGCTGCCAGTCTCTTGTCTTGTAATAGCCTACATCCTCTGCAATATGATAGCACTGTCTGTCTTATCTAGGTTTTAGTCTGAATTAGGTAACTTCCTTCGGCTGACAAATTTTAATGCATTTCCAAAAAATAACTCCAGCTCCTCCAGTAGATTTTGACTGCTTTTTCTCAGGTGCCAGCCATGTTTGCTCTCTTCCTAGATACTCAGTTCCTCAAAATCAAGGAGCTTGGCTCTTCAACCTCCTGATAACCACAAAATCTGCTGCATTTTTGCCTGGTTGTTGTACTGTTTAATGACATATGTTTCCCATGTTTCATTTTTATGTGGAAGCCAGTATTCTTCAAATTCCTGTGATACAGCATCCTGGTGAGCCTCAGATGTCAGTCTCAATTCAAAACTATTAGAAGCATCCAGTACTTCAGCACCAGCTATTGTTGTAAATAAAGCCACCTCCAACTGTCATAGAAGCATTCAGCTAAAGAGTCACTTGGCATAATTTACCACAATCACTGAGGGCCACATGCTAGGAGTGGAGGCCAGAAGGACACAATGTCCACACATCTATGAACAATTACCGCAGAACACTGCCCAGCACCTTAGTGCAAACCAGGCTCCTTCTTTTCCCCAGCCCCCACTATCTGCTGGTAGACAACAAAACCCTGTTTAAACTTTCTCCAGCTGCCCTCCATACTCCCAGAGAGCATCAGCTCCTGTAAGGTGAGGGCTTCAGTGACTGCATTCTTCCAGTCAGAGCATATTCTTAGCTTTTTTTACCTATGGGGACCAGTGTGTTTCTCAAAATCAATTTCATTCAAGGTCTAAGATTCACCTAACCAAATGCAGACCTGTCTCCTCTAGATGTATACTATTCAGTTATGTATATTTGACCTGGTCACCAGCACTGTCTTTGTCACCAGTGGAGAGAAATACAGACATTACTGGGGAGCAGCTATTCTCAGCCTGAGGTACATGTCTCAAATAGTTTGAACAAATTGGGCTCTGAAACCCCCAGTTTCTCTCCATTGTTTGTAAAGTTTGTCCAGACTGGCTGGTACAGATGTAAAAATGAGATTCATAGGTGTCTAATGTTAGGTGAGAAGTATCTCGTTAAAGGAGTGTGACAGAGGCCTGCTTTACTCAGTCTCTCATTCCCAGCACTTCAGCAGTGAGTAACATAAACCTGGGCACAGAACTGGGATCTATCTAGACCTTATAAAGATCTTCAAGCTTTGATCATGGACAAAAAGCAGAGTGTGACAGGAGCAGTTTCTCCTAGGAAGGGTGCAGTGGCTGGAAGGATGCAGCCACCAGGTCCCAGTTTGCCAAGTTTCTGCCTCAAAGTACAGTCTTAGACATAATGCTGGGTGCATCAAATATTACTGACGTTTTCCTCACAGACAAAAAAGTGCATAAAATCACCCCAGGGAAAATCAAAGCAGAGTTTGTGTAATACTGGTAGCAATGTCACAGGAAGAGAGTGTTGTGCCTTTTCAGATCTGTAGACAAAAGGCAGGGGTCTGCCAAATTTTCTAGTTTCACTCTAACTGTGGGAAAAGAGCTGCAGAAGAGACCCCAAGACACCACAAGATCAGTAAAGGCTGATCTACATAAGAAACATGCAGCAGGTAGACTTGCAGTTGTTCTGCATGTGCTCTAGGCTGACCCTGAGATACGTAAGCCCTCTAGCACAGCAGCAAGCTCATTCTCATCTGCAGGGGTAGTTGCCTCAGACTCAGTACTCTGTTGTCAGGGCTGGTGATGTTACTGTGATCTGGAAGGGGAGTAGTGTGCAGACATGCGACTGTGCTTGCCTCACACATTGCAAGAGTGCTTACCACAAGTGCTGTTGCCTTTTGACCTTCCCCGTGAATCTGTGCTGACCAGGGCTACGTGACCCTTGGCTGGTGTACAGCCCCTGCAAAGTAATCTCTTGTTTGCCTGGGAACGCCATCCCCATTGATCACTTTCCAGCTGGCTTATATTGATTTAGCTTAATTCAATGCAAGTGTTTTGCATGTAGAAAAGGCTCTGTGAATGTTCCCATGAGGTCTAAATCAGTTCCTCTGTCTCTCTTGCTCTTTAAATCCTATTGTCACTCATGTGTAGCTTTCCTACACTCAGTACATGTCTGTTCTTGGGGGATGCAATTGCCAGGGGCTTAATTTTAGAGAGGAATGCTCACCCCGGTGTCTGGGAATGAAGCGTGGCGTAGCCAGCTTCAAAGACTAGACAGATTTGTTGTTGAGTTTAAAAGACATCTTCCCCTTGACTGGGATTAGCTATTGTATCTCTTTTGCTCTCATCTTCCTTTTCAGCACATGGGAGGGTTCAGGTGCTTTCCAGACTCCTTCCATCTTTGGACCCTTTCAAATGCACATGTTAGGTGCTAGCAAATTCTCAGCTCTGTCTCTTGTCCACTGAACATCACTGAGCTGACTGAGGATGTGGTGGATTTGACAGGCTCTGTGCTCAAAGAATCCATCATTTGGCTCTTCTGTTTACATAGAGAACTGGCAGTCAAACAGCACCGACCTAAAAGACAGGTTATTTTTAATTCTGATATACTAGCACAGAAGGAGAGAGTTCTTTGCCTTCTTCCTTCACATCGCAATTTTAGTCCTAACAAAGGACTTCACACCAAATATAATAAAAGGATTAACTATTTTTCATGTGTGCCTGTTGTTTTTCTGACAGACATATGTGTTTGTTTATTTTTAGATTATAAAATGCAATTATCATGTTCTCTGAAGTACACATGTAAAATTAAAAACATGTTGAGTCAGCTTGCTTCTTAATTTATGTTAATTAAACTATTCAATGGCAAGGATGTTCCTGGTTACGCTGCTTCAGTGGGATCTGGATTTTATTCTTGTCTCTGCCACAGATTGCCTGTTTGATTCATGGCAAATCACTTAATATGCAAGTGTTTCAGTTCTTCATTCCCGACATGAAGATAATTTGCCTTCATCTTGTCTGTTTTGACTGTAAATGCTAGAAGCGGGGTATATGTTGCACAGCATTCAGCAGATAAACTCTAAGTATACTTCAATATACCTTAATTTATAAGTGTATATATTGATAATAGGTCATCTTGTCTCCAAGAGAAAAACACTTCTGCAAGTCCTTCCCAATGCACAGATTTGCAAACAAATATACTTTCCACCACACCGAGACAGGCAGTAAGTCAGAGCTCTGTCAGATCATGCTCAAAACTGAGTTTTCATCAGTGGAAATATGCTGATCTTAGGTTTCCAAACCCTAGAGTTTTATTCTGGAATTCAAGAACTCATCTTCAAGAAGAGTTTAGTTATTTCATTGCATCCTTAGACTTCATCAAAGCTAAGGAGTGTGTGAAATCTCATCAGGAGTTTTACTACAGATCAGGTCCAGGCCTGTGGGTTAGGTAAGACAGAAACTCTGGCTTGAGCACACTTGACTGGCACGCCTGGGAAAACTCAGTGTCACATGAGTGGCTGAAGGACCTGCTCCATTGTGGCGGATTCTCACATCCCTGTCTGTCAAATAATGAGCCTCAGAATAGGCTATACCAGGCCAGCAGGATCTACCCTTGATTAGCTTGGTAACTACTTAGGAGCAGTGATGGTTTTCTGTCACAACTTGATGTATATTCATTTGTGCTGACTATCTTCTCACTACATCCACGCACGTCTGCTTTCCTGTTTATTCACTGGTTGTGTTTTGCCTGGATGTCTGCCTTATGGTTTTGTACAATGCCCGGTACGTTGAAGACCTCAGCCCTAAGCTGTCAGTGCTGGAGTAGCAGTTACAGAGGAGGTGCCTTCTGTTTTCAGTCAGTGCTGGCTTTAGCTGAATCATTTTCTCAGACTGATCAGCTCTGTTGAACCCTAGATCTAAGCACTTATTTCTCCAAATCTGGGAACTCAAGCTATATTTACAGTAAAGAAGGTGAGCAGGAGCTAATGTGTGATGTCACTTTGCTGTTACTTTATTACCTGACCCCATTCAGAGTGCTTTTCAATGTCATTTATAGTCAGTTTAAGCCCCTCATTATAAAAGACCACGGTATCTGTGGGGCTTCCTCCCTTCCTGCTGCTGGTCCAGAGCAGGGTAAAGGACAGGTCAGCCCTACAGTTTTTCTACATGCACAAGGTCCCAATGTAGGCAACTTCTGTCAGCCTAAAACTCCTTTCTACACTTGACATACACAGTATCATCCTTTGTAAATGTAACTGAGACACATCTAACATGAGGTTCACTATGTGAGCTCAGGGTGCCAATCCTATGGCTGCCTGGCCAGCTGGGCTTGGGCTGTCATGTCACAGAAGAGGAAGAATCCCAGCCTTGCACTGATGCCAATACACATGCCAGTCTTGGGCCCCATACTCCCAACAGACTTCCACTAAATGAAAACAATTCCCATAGCCAACCTGGCAGCAAGGCTCATGCTCCAAGCATGACCCAAAGGGCCATAGTACCTGTTCGCCACTGGCTTGTCTGATCATGTTCACAGAGAGGAACTGACCAGGATAGCAGTAGCACTAAGCTTTCTTACTGCCATCTGGACTCAGTATAAAGCCCACTCGTTATAAAAATTTTGTGCACAGTTTACATCTGCCCTGTTTCTTGCTGGATACATTTGCCCAACAGTATTGTAAGCTGCATGATGCAACTCACCCTGCTCATGAACATAATCATGCAAAAGACCTCTCTTGCTGGCTATCCCTTGGGAGAAAAGTTCTGGCCACCAGCTGACACTCCCACAACAGATCATAATAATGAGCCTGAAAGAAGTCACTGAAGTTCAGAGCTGGTTCAGTTTGCACCTGGGTATTTAAATCTTCCCATTTCTGGTTCCTGTCAATAAGCAGTATCAAAGGAGAGTGGTAGGAACCAAGGATCAAGGTGTCCATGGGCATCTGCCTCCTGTAACACTCACACTGAGTTAAAGCAAATAGCCTCTGCTTCACCTCATTTAGCCAGCTCACTTGCAGCCATATCATCTCACCTATCCCATGCAACCATTTCTGTTTTAATTTCTTCCTCCTGATTCACTGAAAAGTTCTCCCTCATTCTTTCCATAAACTCAGCCGCCTGTCTTCTGTTGAAGTTACAAGTCAGATGTTAGCTTAGCCAGTTATTAATACAGCTCTTGAAAAGGTCAGCTTTGAATCTCACTGACAAGTTCACTCTCCTCTCTGGGCAACTCCTTATACCTTTAGTCTTCCCTTCATAACATATTCGCAGTTGAAAATAATTAAAACTGATATGCTAGTTTATGTCTTGAAAGCACATTAACTGTAAACTTGCTTTCGGATGTTGGGAAATATTTTGAGGCTGTGCTTGGAGAAGAAGGACCTGTAGCTTTGAAAATCTGATCTCTGTCTGTCTATCTAGTTGTGTGTACCACCTAACTACGTCTCAAACCAGCCCAGTGGATCTGAGGAAGTGAATTCAATGTAATTATTGTCATCTGTTGGTGAAGACACAGGATCACATCTAATTTTACAAACAAACTAAAGGGTCTTCATTTTCCCTCACTCCCAAGCCAGGGCAGTCTTTGTAAGCTTGGACAAGAAGTCTCACCACGTTAAAGATTAAAGCTGGGTTTGTCATATACAGCACAGCTTAGCTTGCCCCATTTCTGCCCAGGCTTCTGTGTGCAATGTCATCAAGGAAGAAGCTCTGCTCTGCATCAATAAAGGCAAAGTAACCCTTTTTATAGGTAATATTTTAGGGAATTTGGTCTTGGAGCCTCTCACATGGAGAAATACAGTTACAAGCAAGCAGATTTTGCCTGTGAGTGTTTTTGTTTTCGTGTTGCTTTTGAAGTAAAAGAGGAAATGTGGGAGCCATTTCTAAATTACCCATGCACCAGAGCGACAGAAGAAACCCAGGAACAGATAAAGACCAACAGATGGAACACATTGTGGTACAAGGAAGCAATTAGCTTATGGCACAAAAGAATGAAATCACATATAGAAATTGTTTCTGTCTCCTAGCATTACCTTGGCAACCTGGAAACTTTGGGGCAAATGAGTCCTGTGGTCCCAGGCCAGTGCTGATGTGGTACAGAGTTCTGCCACCCTAGAGGGAAGACTCCCAGCCTTTCCTTAATGGTGTCTTCTGAGACTTTGCAGATATGTGGGAAGAGATGAAAGGCAAGGGGTCAGCTGCTTCCCCCTTTTCCAAGCTTTCCCAGCACTGCTCCAAGTTCCCAGACACCTCGAGGCACCTTTGGTCCATGTTCCCTTGGGACCTTGTATCACAGGCTGGGGACCAATTGCAGCCTCTCAGCTGCCCTCCTACTCTTGGTTGGCCTCAATTTTGGACGCAAAAGGTCATCCTCACAGGATTGCTTAAAAGTTGCATCATCAAGCAATAAAACAGTGAAAATACCTCAGGGTGGGAGAGGAATTTGAGATAAACATTCTTTACCAGACATTGCAAAAGAAACTGAAGCCTCATTGAAATGAATGAGCTAACTCCAATTGCCTTCAGTGCGGCCAGGGCTTCAGTCTTTACTTGTGAGATACCATGCTGCCATAGTGATGCATTGAGGATAGCATTAGCCACATGAAGTAAGACAGCTGGATTGATGGATGTAATCAAATTTCCTGCCCCAGTTATAGTTTTACCATCCAAAGCCTCAACTTAGTTAGCGGTCATACTCACAGTAGGATTTGTTTCAGGAGGGATCCCATTTACCACTCCCGGTTTCTGAGAGCTGGTTAATCCTTTCATGGGGCAGGGTTCGCATATCATGCCTCATAAACTCCCTGCGTGAGGGTTTAGGAAGAAAGGACAGGATTTGCTATAAGTGCTCCACAAGCGTGTCTTCACAGCAAGCACAGAGATACCCAACCAGATGGCTTCACCCATTAACTTCTCACAGGTGGAGATCAAGGTCCAAAAATACATAGCAGCCAGACCAATGCATGCTAACCCACCTCTCCCTCCCTGGATGGGTCTGGGAACAGAAACACCCAAGCTGTCCCTGCATAAGCCATCTACATGTAGCTTTTTTGCCACATTCATTCATCTCTATATTTCCCAGCTCCAATCTGGGGAGCCTGCATCATTATGTGCTTCATCAGCCTATCGGTCCAGAGGATCCCCATGCAGTGTCCCACTGTGTGGAGTGGGCATGCCAGCTCCAGTCCCACTGAGGTTACGGAAAAAATCACTGTGTACAAAGGGTCACAGCAGCATTCATGCTTTTGGGAACCCCTCCCACCAAGGACTATCTCTAGCCCTGTGTGGTGCAGGATCAGTTTAAAATGACTTCCCTTAGAGCGCTCCATGAAAATCCCCTGCCAGTCACCCTCCTCACGTGCTTTTTGTTCTGAGAATCAACAGGCCTCAAAGAGCGGTCTCAGAAGAGGCCACATCTGTACAGAGTTTGCTTTCATCCCCACAAGGGTTCCCAAACAATGCCAGTGCCAGCCGGAGGTTTGCTGAATGGTATGAGAACCAAAGGCTTTCTTTGCTTTCTGTTCATCCATTAAAACCTTGTGAGTCAAAACTAAGAGGACAGGAGTGGGAGCTTTTGGAGGCTGTGGTTTCTCACAAATGCCTAAAGCTAAGTACTAATGAGAAAGTTTTTTTTAAAAAAAGTCTGCAACCCATCACCACAGCAATGCCACAATTAGAGACAAATCCAGTGCGCTGCGTTACAATTATGATGCAGACAAACTAATTTAGCTAATTAGGGCTGTCTACAAAATCCATATGAAATAGCACTCTGTCCTCAAGGTCCAGAATCAGAGATTCTTGCTACTGAAGTCCAAAAGTGCACAGGCACACAGCCTGGACACCTGCTACTCTGAGCATGGAATTAACCGAGCCATGTCTGCACAGGAAGTTCTCAACATTTCCTTCTTTGCCCCACCCACAAGGATAAGTGTATACAAAACTCTCTTTGATTTAAGAATGTAAGAAACAAAACCAAGAAAAAGTGAAAAGCCCACTGGCTTCTCCCACTTGAGACTAAGTATTATCTTACAGATTTTGAGTAGTCCTAAACAGATTAAGGTATGATTTAGCTTATTTGAGGGAGAAAACATGTTTTCTTTGTCAGTATATAGATTTTTGTTGTTGTTTTTAGAAGGAGATCCCACTCCCCTGAAGTTTGGTCTATATATTTTGATAGCAACTGTTTGTGCAGCACAGAAGCTCAGCAGAGAAGTTCAGCTGCTGCATTTCTGAGGTGCTGGCACTACCTCCATGAGAAATAAAGCCAAGACCACTCTAAAAGAATTCAGTTACCGGTTTTGGAAAATAATTTAATGGCATGAAGTCTGATGGGGAGAAGAGAGGTAGAGTTGTAATAAGGAAACTAATGCACATCTTTCTGGACTAGCTTCACACTTTGCTCATGAGCGAGCACGACGTTCATGCAGAAATGGAAGGACAGAGCATCCAGTGACAACAGGTAGTATAGGTGGGTGGTGCCTCTGCCCTCTTGCACCACCACCTTGGTGGTGCCTCACCCCCTGTGCCTGGTACTGCCTCCAGCTAGAGTGCCAGGCGTGAGCTCCTCTGGTGAGTCCAATGCCTTTCTTTCAGGCTCATGCCCATTTACCTCCATGAGGGTTTCTGCCCACATTCCAAAATCCTACCTGGATCCTATGACAGCCTCAGTAATGTGCCTGGGAAAGAAACAAATACCTTCTTGTACTGGGCGTAGACCAGCTCACACACATTTGTCTCATTTATCCCAGAGAAGTGGAGATATTGCCTCATAGATGAAATCAGATCAGGTCTCCACCTTTTTCCAGTAAAGGGCAAACTCTTTCTCACTAGGCAAAACAGAAGGAGTGGGCTTATAGAGACCACAGCATCCTTTGCCGCTCCAGGCTTGCCCAAGCTAAAGAAGAAGGTCTATGTGTTACTCCAAAAGGAATTTCTCTGCTTCCTGCTGCTTGCAATTCTTGGCCACTGTAGCCTGTGGTACATCAATGTGTGTGCTCAGCAGGGGAAAAATGCCACTGACCGAGGTGGTGGTTGTGAGATGAAAAAGGCTGATCCACACAGTGGTTTCTTCTGTCTTCCTCTGAATGCATTCACTTCAGGAGCCCTTTCTTGTTACAGCTGGAAAAGATGTAAACAGAAGCCAGTCCCAGCTGAAAATAACTCAGTCTATGTCCTTTGTGGAGCCTACTCGACTCCTCTACTGGTTTTGACTTCCAATGGCAAACTAGGTTGTCGCTCAGCACTGAGGTTGCCGACAAAGTTTGAATGTAGGATAGTCACAGAGACACCCACTGAATTTGTTTCTTCCACTTCACTGGAAGTTTTAATTGCTTTAGCAAACAGGTGGAGCAGGATCGTATCTTATCTCATGGAATAAGCCATAAGAGGGAGACAAATACCCATGTGGTGGCATTGTGGGCCCATGCCCTTAAAGCCTAGGTAGGAAAAGGTTTTCTCAGCTCTTGAGAGGTTTCAAGGTTTCAGATTATTTCCCTAACCCAAAGCCAAAATCTCAAAAAGCCTCAAGAATTAAACATGGGGAAATAAAATGCATGTCAGAAAAACTTCTCTTTTACAGTTTGAAAGCCTTTCATTTCCCCTTTAGATTAAAAAAAAAGGTAATTAGCACTCATTCACAGAATCATAGAAGCATGACACTCTCAGCTCTGAAAATATGAAGTTTGCACTTTGAGACCTCATTTTCTTCCCCAAGCAACTGCTGAATTTGGAGAGATGGTGAAATAGAGCCCTTCCTATGGTTTTTAGCTCCTACCAAAAACATGTTATTTGAAAGTTCCTAGGAAATCTCAAGAGACACAGAGCTAAGTCAATCATAGGATACCATGGCTTCCTTTCATGTCCTCACTGTCTATGACATGAGTCACAAATTAGTCTGGATAAATGCAGAAGATTTTTATCTGGAGAAAGAAACTTGAAACTCTAAAGCACAAGAATGAGGATATAGGAAGAACAATGCTCTTACTTGGCCCTCACCTGCTCTAGGTGCCTACAAAAGATGCCACAACAACTTCAGGGTTCAGAAGAGCTGCTGCCAGTGTTCAACTCCATGTGCAGCCTGTGGAGGAGGTAGGTCCATGGAATAGGGCTTTTGGAGACACTCCCCACATTTGTGTTCCAGAGCACAAAAAGCAGAGGATGTGTATCTCACTGCCAGGCCACATTAGTGAAATATTTGAATTCCTGCATGAGCCTAAGGGCTCAAAATGCTGAAAATAAGATCTGGCCATAAAAGAGGACAAACTGTGCCCACAGCATAAATATTTCTCATGTGAGGTAATACCTGACTTTCCAGGGCAGTGGACAAAAGAAATGTGGTGTAAATATCTGTGGCCAACGGTGAAAAATGCACCCACTATGACTTCGGTCTGAAGAAGGTAGTCAGTGGAAATTATTGTATGGGAAAGGTATGACATATGGCCGCATGTGATAGAACATTCGTCTGTACAACTGAAATAAAACACTGATGTGAGAGCGTACAAAGATAGGGCATAATGTGAGATAAAAATTACTCTCCTGCTCAACCCTGTGAGACAGCATGAGGCTACATTAACAGTAGCAAACAATACAGTGCCAGGCCCATTCTCTGGCAGCTCTGACATGGTCCAACCCCAGCTGTACTATCAAACTCTCTTAGTCTCCAGAGTATTCTGTGTGATATGGCTGCAGGCTTATGCTGGTTTCCATGTTGGGAGAGGGCTTTTTGGCTTGAGCCAGAATATGCCAGAGAGCAGTCTAACAGTTTAACAGTATAGGCAACTCAGGGCCATTGTTCTTGCTATTTCATTGCTCCATTTACTAGTATAGACATAGCATGAGATGCCAGCTGTAGGGTGACACATCCCATGTTCCTTGTTCTTCTTTATGTCCAAAGTCCCTTATGCTCTGGAGCAAGCATGAATCAAGATTACTAGCTCTGCTTTTAAAAAAGTATAAAAATAAAACAGATCTTTCAAAAAAGTCCAACTGTGACTGCCTGGTCCTCTGTGCTGCTAGTTCTGTAGCTCTGAGTACTGAAGAATGGCAAGAAGGAAGGAGGCAGTGATCCATTGCCCAACAGCTTTCAGGAGCCCAGAGGGTATTTCAGATGTTCCAGTGGACCATGGTATCCTGTTCCCTGTACCAAGCAGCTTCCATGGCTCATTGCTTGTGGCCTTCTTCCTGGCAGCATCTGACATGGCAATGTCAGCCAAGGCTGCACAGGGTCAATGGCACAGTTACAACAGCATGAAACTTAAAATAAAATAAAACATCAGAGCCAATTCTATGTCAGGCAGAGTATTTCTCAATGAATGTACTAATAAGCTTAGGGCCCACTTCTCACTTCACACTAACATAACTGCACCACTCTCAAATGTGCTACAGAAGGTTGTGAAATCACAACCAAGCCCTTGGAGGCATGTGTGATTCTTCTGAGCTTTGCAGTAAGGGCACATGGCTTCACTTTGTGTAAAAGCTGGGGTGAGAATCGTACTCACTTTGCCCTTTGGAGACAGGAAGGCAACTGCAACAGACTGCATTGTGAGGTTAGAGATCATCAGTAACAGGGGAATTATCCGCTTCACTGAGACCTAATTACTCCTACGGTGCCTGTTGCTTAAGGATGTTTTCCACTGAGAAGCTCAAGGAAGTTTTGTTCTTTCGAAAAAACAG
Source organism: Eurystomus gularis (assembly GCA_013400335.1). NCBI lineage: Eukaryota > Metazoa > Chordata > Aves > Coraciiformes > Coraciidae > Eurystomus > Eurystomus gularis. The sequence goes on along the minus strand of VZZY01003337.1, from coordinate 90,086 downwards.
CTGGATGGTCGCACTCAAAGAGTCGTGGTCAATGGCTCAAAGACCACATGGAGACCAGTGACAAGCGGTGTTTCTCAGGGCTCTGTTCTGGGCCCAGTGCTGTTCAACATCTTTGTCAGCAACATGGACGACGGCATTGAGTGTACCCTCACTAAGTTTGCTGACGATACCAAACTTTGTGGTGCCGTGGACTCACTTGAGGGAAGAGATGCCATCCAGAGGGACCTTGATAGGCTTGAGAAATGGGCCAGTGCAAACTGCATGAGCTTCAACAAGTCAAAATGCAAGGTCCTTCACCTGGGTCGGGCCAACCCTAGGCACAAATACAAACTGGGTACAGAGTGGGTTGAGAGTAGCCCTGAAGAGAAGGATTTGGGAGTGTTGATAGATGAGAAGCTCAACATGAGCCGGCAGTGCGCTGGTGCAGCCCAGAAGGCCAACTGCATCCTGGGATGTATCAAGAGAAGCGTGGCCAGCAGGTCAAGAGAGGTCATTCTCCCCCTTTACTCTGCTCTTGTGAGACCCCACCTCGAATACTGCGTCCAGTTCTNAGGGAACCTACAGGAAGGCTGGGGAGGGACTTTTTACAAGAGTGTCCACTGATATGACAAGGGGTAATGGGTTTAAGTTGAAGGAGAATAGATTTAGATTAGATTTTAGGAAGAAATTCTTCAGTACGAGGGTGGCAAGAGTTTGGAATAAATTGCCCAGAGATGTTGTGGCTGCCCCCTCCCTGGAGGTGTTCAAGGCCAGGTTGGACAGAGCCTTGAGTAGCCTGAACTAGTTGAGAGGCGTCCCTGCCCATGACAGGGAGGTTGGATTAAATGATCTCTAAGGTCCCTTCCAACCTAGGCCATTCTATGATTCTATCATTCTATGAAAGAAACTCTATGCTGCTCATTTTGAAATCAGTGAGAATTTGGAATTTGCTCCAAAAAAGGGACAGTCAACCCTTCTGAGTGAAGAGGAAACTCTGCCAGCCAGTGTCTTGTGAACCTTAGGGATTCTTGGAAGAGAGATGGCTTTGAAGACTCCAGTGTAACTTCATACGGCATTTTTTCTCTCTCCGTCATGTATCTTCTACCACAGCTTAGGCACTAGACTTTTTCCAAAGGTAACCCATGAAAAGAAAATTCCTAGAGAGTTCACCACCCTGTCAACAACTGGTGTTCACCATCTCTTCCTCTGCAATGTGTTTATGTGGAGAATGGAATTTTCTAACTATAGAAAAACACAGCAAAAGGTACTCAATTCAGGTCAGGGGGAAGAGGAAACTAGAGAGTTTATCCTTCTCTTCCACTGCATTCTGCAAAAAATACTTAAACTGCTTTTCAACAAAGGAGTTGGGGGAATGTATTCACTATCCTAGCAAACAAGGAAAGGCAAGAGGCTTCCCTGAAGGCAACACTGCAAAATACCAGCTAAGTGAACATCACACTTTAGGAAATTAAACATTTCTATGTACTCATAACAACCTTTTAAAAACTTGCCTGTATTTTAAGATGTGATAATGGAGATTTGTTGACCAGGACTACTAGATATGGGTGTGATTACAAGCATACACATGTGTTTACACACACATACTATATTTTTTTTTTGCTGAGTGTCTGCTTGTCTGGATATGTTCATATAAGTCTCACACTTGAAGCTCCAAGGGAATGCAAATAATATCAAATGCTCACACTCTTATTCTCCAAATGCTGAGTGGTACTACTGGGAACCCAAAAGCATCCTGTCTTAAGTTAAGTGACAAGAGAGGAGGAATTAATGACAAAAAGTCCCATTATATGTTTAACCTTTTCTACTTACTTCCATGACCTGTTCTAACCACAGCAAGTGTTAGGAGCCCTGAAACACTGGTTTGTGGTTTGTTTACTTGAGGATGTGGAGACCAAGTCATGTTGCTGCTGAGTTTTCTTTTGGTTCTTTTTGGTGATGTGCTTTTTAAAATCAATGACAGAATAAAAAGATAATTTTTTACCACCCTGAAGGATCTTCATGCCCTAAGGCACTGCTGACTTCAGTTAGTAGGCAAATTGATTGAAGGAATATCTCCATCTGGTTACTCACTGTGTTCATGCCTGTCTGAAGCTGGAGGTCTAAGGTTCAGCGCCAAATGAAAGGTCCACCCATGTAAAGCATCCTAAATCTAACCCTTTGCTTTACACTCATTCCTGCTCCTCCCATTGCTCTCACAGAGATCCAGGCCTGCAGAGGTAAGGTCCCCTTCAAATTACTGAATGTTTTCTTTCCCCCAAAACCTTGTAATCAGCAGCCTCATTCTTGACATTTCTTTATGCCACCTCCAAAACTTGCTTGCTTGCTAAAATGTTGGCCTCTTCCCTCACAGTGCTTTACATCAAGCGTGTTAGTTTATTCCCATTGGATTTTACAGGCCTCCCTTACAGACTACTGAAACTACCATGAACTAAATCAGCCACCTTGTCCACAGCACAGATTTCATCACCCCAGCCCAGTAAAGCTCCATAAAAGTTAACCAACCCTAAAAAAGATATGCTGTCTCCTTTTCTGCTAGAAAGAGCACGGTCATATTCCAGCTGCCATCTCACCTACCAACCACCATACTGCTTCAGGTCCTCTCTTGTACAATGCTGCCTTGCCCCAGCTGTTATTGAATGCCTGTCACAAGCATCTCATCACTTTTCTCATCATAACCCCTGTCTCTTTCTTTCTTCAGAGATCCCTGAGGATACCTACTCCTTCTCAGGACATACTTCAGCTGGCGTGGAAACATAGGCCCTCTTTCCCCAGCTAATGATTTTTTTCTTCATTGTGCTATAATTATAATACAGTAATGAATACACACATGTGTGTTTTGAAGGAATCCATATCACGTGGCTTTAATACAGCACAGATGTTAATGCTGGCAGCTCATACCATTCAACATGTTCTTCCATCATTGCATGTTGTTTCTCACACTATTTCTGATCTGGTAAACAGCAGAGGGGAAGGACTTGTCTGTCATAGTCAATATTAATCCGCTGAGTGAGCCATGCTGCATGCAGTTGGCATTTACATTGACTGATAAGTAAGTGAATAATAGGGAACGCTTCTCCTCCATATTTCACTACACAGCCCTGACTTTGCCATGTCTGGCATGCAACCAGTGCTGATCTTCAGCTCAGATTTTCAGTAAGATAGTTCCATAAACATAGTGACATCATGTCATGACATCATTACTTTCCTGTAGGTTTGAATCAGCTTGCTTGCTTTTACAGGAAATAATATATTTTCGCTGCTCTTCCAACTTAATTGACACCAGGGAAGTGCCACACACATTACTTTCAACATTTAGCTCTCAAGTGCATGAACAACATTCCCATAATCCATTAGATACCCACCCAGAACAAATTTTGTCATCATACAAGTAAAGGCAGCTAAATAAACAGAAAGGTCAGGTTTAGAGTATAAAAGCTTGAAAAATTCACAGTATTACTTCTAGGGGAAGGGTGAAACAAAAATTACAGTACCTTGTGCTATGGGGGTTTCTGGCCTGATTGGAAACACTAGATACTATGGTAATACAATACTGGTGCCAAGAGACCAAAGTTTTAATGTCTCCATATCCCATCTCCCCAGAACCTTCCTAACATTATCCATGATGTCATTGCACCCTGGACTATTCATTTTAGCATTGACTGGAAAGGCTTTGCAGAAGAAAGAATAATAGTGGAAACTGGAAGTGCATTGTATGAGATGGATAATGTGAACTAATGCACAAAACTAAACATGGCAGAAGGAAATCAAAAGAGACATTCTACATTGTTTATGGACTACAGAACAGTACACAAAATCACAGACCTAAGATCACCATTTCTCTTGAGGGCCTCAATAGAACAAAAGACTAGAAAGCATTGTATTTATGGGTTAGATCAGGTTTCATCTAAGATTCCTCTCTTCAGATCAATTTAGATCTAACTCTGCCATACTGCTCCACCAGCAATAAATACAGAAAATATTCATGTATTTACAGGAAGTATTGAAAACTTCGTTATTCATTGGAAAGGAGAGGCAAAGAGTAAAGGGGAAAGTGTCATAGTTTACAGCCATGTGTTTTCAAATAGAGGCTAATATATGCATACCGGCACTCACTTTTACACACCAGTGCCAAAATACTGATTAACTGCAAAGTAATCTTTGCAGTGACCCTACACACAGAGCAGAGCCCTTAAAATTGGGGGCTAAAATTATATACTTTGGGCCACCAATGTAATAGGTTGGGATTAATTTAATGACTCTTCCTTCACTCCTACCAAAGATGGCTTTGCTGAGGTCCTAGTTCAGAATTCAAACTCCCACTCGACTCTAAACAGGCATCATCATACACCAAGTTCTAGACACATATGTAAACCTTGCCATCTCAAGGCTTTTGTGTGACAACATCTGGGAATATGTTTATAGGATTTTAATTCAAAGGGTTGAGTTATTTACATGAACTAACACCCTGTGTCTGATCACTGAGCTAGCTGCAGTGCTGCAGTCCCATCCCAAAACCTGCAGACGTCATCTATACCAGTCTTGTCAACAGTTCACGCACATTTTAAAAGCATAAAAGTGTTTTTCCCCATTTCCAAGAGAAAAGAGCCCTTGCAACACACAGACCCATAGAGACAGACATATTTATTTGCATGACTTCAGTAAAAACATGCTTTTTAAATTAAATTCTGATGCTGTCCTTTGATTATAGGCATCTTCTTTACCAGGAGATCTATGACTAAGTATGTGTAAATACTCATCTCAGGGTTCTGCCCTCGTGGTGGCTGTGGCCACCCCCAGAACTTCTCACCACATATGTGTGTGAATTGCCTCATAGCCACATGTATAATACATTTTCCCTTCCTTTGGTTTCCCTATCCATTTGGGTGCTTGCCAAGAATGCTAGCTGATCACCTTATTAGCAACAGAAATGGGACTCAGGTCCCAGCAAGACTCTGGTGGAAGATGGATGTATCCTCATCGATTGCCATGGAGTTTAGCCCACTTCCCCCACTTCAGCAAGGGCTCCCTAGCTGCATCATCAGGTGTTTGTGGACTGTGGTTGCTTGGGTGCTGTGGACTGTTGAGAGCTTTGAATTCCACTTAATTTCAGCACAGACTAAGGGCACTCTAGGACCACTAGATAAACCCATTATAAAATGCAACTGAGTGTATATGCCACTCTCTCTCATTGGTTCTTCTGTAAGGCAGGTTCGTGTACATGGAAATTTAGTGGCCTTTCAGTGGCAGTGGCATTTCCTGGCAAACCATGTGCCAGTGTATCCCTAGCACTGCAGCTTTCCCAGCAAGGCAGCCACACATTCAGAGTCTGGATCTATGCTTCACCCCAAGCCCCACACACTATGACCAAGCCAAGTGGCTTGTGACTCCAGCATGCTCTGGTACCAGCTGGTCACCCCTTACGTGGGATGAGGCCAAGCCTTACCAAGAAAGCTAAGCTCATGTTTCCAACAAGAAAAGAGAAAGGGAGAAGTTTGAGCAGAGTGTTGTCATTGCCAGTGGTTTCTTCCAGGCTACCAGTAAACTTGGGTTGTTTATCGGATCCCAAACTTTCTTTGCATGTACACAGGAAAACAGATACTTCCCACTCGTGGGCCCCATGCTCGAGCCAGGCTCCCTCAGCAAAACCTGCAGGTAGGGTACACAAACAGGGCAGCAGAGACATTGCTTCCTGCCTTTGGCTGCTTTGAGCTGGTGATAGAACATTAGCTATCCTGCACACTTCTTTGGCCTCCTTGCCAGGGTATCAGGCCGGCTTGCAGCACGCAGCTTGCTTTTCCTGTGTGGTAGGAATAGTGGCTGCCACCGCTTACAAGCAGGGAACAGAGGCCAGGGCTTGCCAGTGCTTTGGCTCAGAGTCACCCGTAGGACATGGATGACAGAGCTGGGAAGTGAGCCAGGTCTCCTAGAGCCTGAGCAGGTGGGTGCCCTAACCACTAAGTTACCTTTCATCTTCCAGCATTAAAGGCCTGGTGTGGTCCATCCATAGCCCTATCTGCAGTAAGCCTCAGGTGCAGTCCTCCATTTGATTCATTTATGCCAGCAACATATTAAGTTTCAGGCTCTTAAAATCAATTAGGGAGGCAAAGGGGAAATAGAGCACAAACTCATGTGCTTGGACATAGGCTTAACTCTTGCCTCTTCTTCTGAACCAGTGGGTGCTGGTCCCTGCCTGTGGCAGGACTGTGAGTTATTGCAGCTGTGTGTCCTTCTGTGGTCCAAAGAGGATTCTTCAGCTTTCTGCCTGAAGGAGGTCCTCACAAGTGACACAGGTTGTTTGAGAACATGATGCACTCACTCTTCCCCTCTCCTGCGACATTTCTTTATATAAGCAGGTGAATATCAGTGTTCATTACTACTTTTGTTATTTATAGTGATCTGCCACAGATGGAGACTGCAGCACCATTCTATCTTTAGGGCCTAGCACCTGCCTGTCCATACAGACAATTGGTAATTAGCACAAGAACATTTTGTTTATCTATTCTCAAACTTAAATAAATTGAAGAGCCATTTATCTGTCAGAATTCAACTCCCTCCCCTTGCCAGATCTCCAGGTTAACTGCTTAATGAATAAATCTCACTGCTTCAGGCATCTAGATAAAGACAAAAGTGTCTTTTAAAAGAATTCCCATTAAGGAAAATGAAATATGCAATAAAAAATGACAGGTTATGTACTGAAGGAATAGCATTTAGATCACAAGAATTAGGAGCACAGGACAAGATGAAGATCACAGGGATGTCAAGCAGAGGCATAGAAATGGACCAACCAGTACATAGGGCAGGTGTGGTATACATATCCTGGTTACTCCTGCCATGTGCACTTCCTATCAGTCCAGCAACCCAGCTCTCAGCCAATTGCTCCAAGTGAATCCTTGCATGAGCATGAAACTGAGAAATAGAAGGCAGAGAGGATACTTGCAAGTATTCTCCAAGAAAAATCACACATGTGCACGAAGATGCACTTGCATGGCTTGGAGGGCAGGACCCTGCCCAATGTAAACACCACACAAGCCAAGGAGAAGACATGACATAATTTTTGTCTTTTTTTATTGCTGATTCCAACCCTTCTTTGTTTCTTTTATTCCCTATACACACCCCTGAAGTTGGGAAGAGAGGAAGAGGCTTTATAAATAGGTGGACTTCTTGAGTTGCATCCAAGGGTTGGCCCCTTTCCCTCTCTCCTTGCTCACACCACCGCTGACAGGAGGGGAATGGGAGCTGTTGAAGAACTGCTCACACTCATTTTAAAGACCAGAGCAGTCTGTATGGGAAAAAACCCAAACAACCTTTGTCTTTCTCACAATTCAGATGTTTTTTAGCATCTGAAATTGTTCACTTACTCAAGCTTGCAGGTGTAGCTTTTTTTTCATGCATATGAGTGTACACACATCCATCCATACAGGGTGGGAAAAACAATGGGGAAAAAAAAATATTTTAGAGGTTAGTGCTATCAGGCAGCAAAACCGAGTTGGATTTCTGATGATATGGGTCCCAGTGAAGAGCTATTTGCTTATTGTCCTACCACCTGGACAACCTTTATTTTACTTTTTTATCCTCCCATCAGCATCAAGAAAGGGGATAAAAGCTACTAAAGTAAACTATTTCAAATACAATGGCTGGAAAGAAATAACTAACGAGGAGCTCCTTCTTTTGTCTTTCAGCTCACAACTCCGAATTTCCCTGTAGTGGTCAAGCTGGGACACGCTCATGCTGGAATGGGGAAGGTAAGTAAAAGAAAAAATACGTATAGCTCAGGAAACAGATATATATGTGGCACAGCACTCCAGTGAACATACATGAGTGTGGGCAACCAGTGAAGGGGTTAAACCTCCCCACAGCCTATATGGGTTGCACTGGCTGTTCTTGTGGGAGAAAAGGCCTTTTTCCACTGTCACGCACTCAGAGACAGGCAGTGGTATTGGGTTGGAGGCTGTCTGGGAAGCAGGAAGGGGGGGTTGTGAAGAGTGGGGGAAAAGCTTGCTGGGCTGAAGTCATTAGGCTCGTCTTTTATATATTTTTTTCTCTTCTCAAAGTGGTAAAGTTGTTTATTCAAGCACCTGTAATGTGCAGCTACACCCCATAGCCCTCACAATGAGAAGCAGTGGCACTGGTCTCTTTGAGCACATTATGATGGGAGCCCTTCAGTTATTTTTTTCCTCCTTGCAAGGAAGAATAAGACCTTACAAAGCAGAGTGGCTGGTTGCCTGCCAAGGAATCCTGAAAAACAGTTTACTCCCCAGAAGGACCTGTTTGTTTTTCCCAGGCTCTCTGGGATCTTTATTCCCCCAGTGAATTAGCAGCCCCTGTGTCTTGGGGTAACTGGGCTCCCCTTTCAGTGAGGCATCACCAGGACATTCCAGCTATACTTTAGCCACCTCTTTCTTGTATATATCTTTTTAAAAAGCATCCTTTATCTCGCTAAAACTTGATTTGTTTGGAAGTAGGAAATTCTGATGTATCATCTCTGAATCCAAATGGGTGCTACATGAACTTCGCAACTGATACCCCTGTCACAGTTCTTCCCTAGAGCAGACAGACCTTCTCCCAGCCTCACACTTTGCCTGAAAATTATATGTAGGTGTGCCAGACTTAAACTTGGTACAGCTTGTTTGCTTGCACTCTGGAAACAGAAGCTCTTTCTGGCTTCCTGGATTGCACATGGAAGTTCTCATAATCTTTCTTGCTTTGGTTGCAGTGTTCTCCTGTTTGGAAGGTAGTTGCCGGAGAGGAAGTGGGCTAAGATCCCTGGGCCAGTGGTGGAGCTGGCTTTCAGCATCAAAGAACAAACATTTAAATAAGCAGGAAATGTTTGTTAAAATACTGATGCTGCACATGTTAAACAGGAGAAGTGTCACTGAGTTAGAGTACATGCAAACAGCCTAGAGCTGTGTGTAGAGTGAGCCACTGAACACGTCTGTAGGAAGGATTTCATTATCAAAATCCCATCAGGACAAACCAGGAGGAAAAAACCTCTTCCTGAGGAAAGCTTTCAAGTTCTTTGGGACCCTGCAATCCTGCATTTCTGGCTAGTCTGCAATTTCACCTGTAATGTAGGGAGGGCTTCATGGGTCTCTGTTTTGAACAAAGGACCCCCAGTGGCTAAAGAAATGATGGGGAAATCAGAGAAAAGTACCCCAATCTTAACAGTGTTTCCAGACAAAACTCTCAGCAGAGTATTTAGCTGTTTTCTTCTTCATGAAACACCAGGTCTTCTGCCACCTCTCACTTTCCCTCCCATTTTATTCTTTAGCAGTGTTGATTTTTGCTGTAATAACTTAAAGGGGAAGAGAGTTTCTATTCAACCTCCAGGCACAATTGCATGCAGTGGTACAAGGAGGGTACATAGGAAGTCATTCCAGATGAAGATAGGCCGACAGCCAGCATCTTAGAAGAAAGAATTGGTCTGAGACCACGTTAATTTTAGTCCATTATAAAATTAGGGATTACTAGCAAAATCTGGATGTGGATTTGGGCAGAGTTTCAACACGGCTCTGTTCAGTTGAGGGGAAGGTACAGGAAGGAAGGGTTGTTGACTTTATGGTTTTAGTTTGGGCCCTTCTCCAGCCACAAGCAGCCTAAAGGAAGGTTGAGACTGATTAAATTAGTCTTCTTGAAGTCCCACTGAGTTTCATTGCATAGAGAAAAAAGAGAAGAAAGAAAGTGAAAATGTAATAATGAACAAGTCAGTTGGTTTAAAAGACAAGTAGCAGGAATTTGTTTCATGTTGTTTTTAATAGAAGAGGGTTCAAGCCCAAGTGGGACTGACAGAAAGACACCATAGAAAATGTCAGGTGAAATACAGATAAGCAGAACTATGAGTATACTAGAAAAGTAACACCCATAGGTAAAAAACAAATCAAACCTCCAATTAAGTAATTCAGAAGAGGAAAGTTTCCAGGAGACATAATGGTGGTTTTAGCTATCAAAACGTAAAAGCAATAACCAGTGATGATAAGGAGATTACAGAGAGCTAAAGGATTTCCTTGCATCGGTCATCAGAAGCAGAGATAATAGCAGGAAATAGCAGGTCTTTAGCTGTAAAGTATACGTAATATGAAAAGAGAGAGGTTTGCTTTTGGTTTAGATCAGAGTAAGAAAGTAAATGTTAATAAAGCACCTGCTTAAGGTCATGTTTTGTATAAAAGCAGTGACTGAAGAAACAAAGGATAAGGTAACTAACCTATTAGCCAAAACACACATGCAAATATTAAAAGTAGTACTTGCTGCAACAAACGATGCCAAGATAGCAAGCCATGTATTTGTACATGTAATGGGTGCTTCAAAGGATGTGAGCATTCAGATTACCATCCCGTTACCAGCAGAAATTGTCAAGGAAGTACTTACATTTTTCTTGTTATTAATGATAAAATCACACGTAATGGAAGGCACCAAGACTTAGAAGAATGAGCAAAGATGGGAAGTCCAGACACTGTTATTTATTTGTACTGAAGCAATGGCCAGAAGCCAGAAAAACTCTGGACAAACAAAAGGCCTCTTCCCCAGAGAGCTCCATCATTGACTTGCAGGGAGATTTGTGTCATTTCACAGTTCTTTTTCAGTTTTTCTGTGTTACAAACCAGAGGGATTATAATGATTACCTGATACTTATTGCTAATTCATGTTCATAAGGCTCTTGGCACTCTAAGAAGTGCAGAGTGTTTATTATTTGCCAATAATGACTAGAAAGAGCATAATTATAATAGTCAGACTTCCATTTTCACCTATCACTTGTTTTCCCAACATTTTCACAAAATTCACTCACAACATATTTTAATCAGAGGGCTGAACAGAGAATCTTCAAAGCTAAAATGAAAAAAAAAAAAAAGTGTTAGGACTTGTAAGAAACAAGCTCTACTGACTGTCTTGAACTTGGAAGAAGAACAGCCAGTATTCAAGGTCAGACTAAAAGGGGCGGCAGTATGCCATTAGGGACAGAAACGCTCTTGCCAGGTGATGCATGTATGTAAAATGCAGGTGGAGATGAAGAAAACAAATTTGCAATAAAAGGCATCTCTTGAAATTGCCATTAAGAAATTCAGAAGCAACAGCCTCTCTATTGACTTGAACAGAGGCACCAGGAGTAGCCTTTACAAAGGGGCCCCAGACAATCTTCTCATCTAAAAATAGTACATATGCCCCTCAGCCCCTCCCATGACCATCATTATTCCCCTTCCAAAATTTGGAGTCACTTCATATTTTGCTGGCACTGGAAGATCACAAGTGCTCTGTGTGCTGCTGGTCCAATACATTATTGATACAAACAAAATATCTGTAGAAATACTGCTTAGACAATGGTTTACAATGGAATCAGCAGAGAAGGACTTTTCTCACGTTGTATTTAAGTTGCCCAGGCTCATAGGGTCAACAGTACTCAAGGGACTCTTCCAGGAAAACCATGGATGGACACTGAGAGGAGATGTCCTGCCCTGTGCAGAACTGAACTGTTTCTCACCCAGCAGCTCTGAAGAGGTCAAGGCATTTTTAGGGTTTGTGCAGCTTGAGCCTACCTACCCCAGAGGTGATTGAGGACACTGTTGAATAGGGTGAGCACACAGTGAGAAAGGAATAATACTTCTTCCTGACTCCGGATCTCATCATCTCAGAGCCCATAGAAAAGAATAAAGCTCTGAGTGTGTTAATATCTGCCAGTTGTGTGCTAACATGACCCTAAAGTGCCCTAGGAACAGAGCCCAGTGCTGCAAATTCACTCAAAGAGCCTCTTCACCTCTTCCTGACCAGCTCATGAGAACAAAACCACTGCCAGATCTGCAAAGAGAGGAAAACCAGTATCTGTTCTTGTGGCTTTATGTATCTTTATATGAATTTAATAAATATATATATTGCTACTTTTACTTTATTTTTAGACCTTTCTAATTAGGCCTGTTTAAGAGTCACCTCCTGTCCCCTCCTGCCCCATAATTATGAAAACACCTCCCCAGTACAAATCCTGGCTAGGATGAATTTATTACATTGTAGAAGAAAAACTTGTTGTTCATAATGATGGGGTCAGAGTTATTTTCTCTCTTACTGGATGGGAAAGACTTGTCTACTTTTTCCCCCCTAGTATAAATATAGCACAAACTAAACAGAGCCACTCTGTAATGTAAAAATACTCCAAGCTTTTTATCAGGAAGGACAGCTCGTCACCTTGTCTCTCTCAGGACTAGAAATAGAATGTTCCAAAAGTGAGAGCTTTGAAAATCCAGTGTGCTAAAGAGGAAAGGAAGGGGAAAGGGCTGCCTTGGTTTGTCAAGGAACAAATATTTTCTTTTACAGAGGACTAATAGTGACTTGACATGTAACATTCACAACAGAGAAGCCCAATCACTGTGTTCCCACTGACTCATGAGCAAGGAGGTACCACCCATCTTGAAAATAGCAAAAGCATCCCCATTTCTTGCACATCAGTCTAGAAGCTTTTCCTGGACACAGAAAATGGTGACTGTTCCAGGGCACTGGGGACCAAAGCTGCCAAGACCTGGGGCTGAGAGAAGGTCTTTGTTAGGAAATTAGTAGGGATTATAAAGTTTAATGCATTAAAGGCAGCATCGTCACATCTGGAGAACTTCAGCGTGAGGATAATACGGAAATGCAGACTCTGTTGTGTCTTTATTATTTTGAAGTGGGTCAAAATTAGGTCTGAACTGGATGTGTGTCGCTGTTGGATTGGGTATTTTCTGAGAAGGGGAGTATAATTTGAGGTAGAGGGAAGGAGAGACTCAGGAAACACTGTGCAGAGTAATTCCTGAGGACTTGCTATCCCAAAATGGTGAAGTCACTACAGAAAGACTAAACACAGGTTGAGATGGAAAAATCGCAAGCTTTGTGTGACCACACCAGTTCCTCTGGTGGAAAACACTTAGACCATGCATTTTCATAAGCCTACCAAGACTCAGTTAAACACCATGTTGCCAAGCCCAACCCTGGCTCAGCCCCACACACTTACCTTTCAGCTGAACCTGCCTCTAACCCCAGTTTGGGCAGAGAAACTGCTTCTGCAAGCCACCTCCAGAGTCATGTGGGTTTAATCTGTAAGGCAGAGTTAACTCTGGATGACACTCAGAGAGGCAAGGTGAGGGCAGCCCTAGCAGACTACTATAATTATGCCACTTTGGCTGACTGACTATTTTTTCATGTAGCCACACAACTAATGAAAGCAAAAGGGGATTGTACAGCAATACCTTGCAGTACTTAGGCTACAGATGAAAAAGGAGTGCTGTAGCCCTGGGACTCCTGGTGTCCAGGAACATCTGGGATATACAAGAGGCAGTAGATTCAGGAACTATGAGACAGAGGAAGCAGAAACTTTTACCCAGGTCTCTCACTGCAGGAACCAGTGCTCACACAGATCCCAGGTGTGGCTCAGACTGGACAGGAAATATCCATGGTAGATTTTTAACAAATCCAGGACCCACTTTCCAAAAGGCTTTCATGCATTCAAAAGAAGGTCCACAGCAGGGGTGGGACAGAAATGTTTCTTCCTGATCTATCCCTGGGACCACTTTCCAGCTAAGGGCAGGAAGATCAGTGCATCTTGGACAGGCCGAGGATGGGAATAGGCACCAACTGCAGATCATGTAGTATCAGCTTCTGAGATGCTACCACAGGGCAAAGGGACGGTCACATCTGTGTGAGCATGTCCCCAGGAATCCAGCCAGACTCCCCTCTCCAATGCAGCAACAGTGAGCATGCTACAGCATGGCCAGTGCCTGGGTTAGAGAGCCAGAAGGGAAGCAGGGACAATCTCAGGGAGCTTTCATACTCAGAAAAGGCATTTGTCAACACACTGTCCCAAACCCTTCACAACAGGTCACTAAAATGCTACAGCAAACAGCAGCTGATGGCTCCAGAATGAGTCTATTGCTGCTCAAACAGCCAGCACAGCTAAGCAAACAGGCCACCAGGGCAGGGGCTTTGTTTGCACTCACTGTTTGCACTCCTCTATGCAGCTAATGGGATATTGCATTTATCCTAAGAAGGCTGAAAAAAAAAAAAAAAAAAAAAAGAGAGAGGGGAGAAAAATGGCTTCATGTTGATCTCCTTCCAACTTCTATTCTCTGTTTCATGTATTGGCCAACCTGCCATTTTAGAGGACAGATTTATCCATTATTAGGTAAATCGGTAACTATTTGCTCTAGAATGATTTTTAATAATCGCTTCTTAAATAATGCCCTCTGGCGTCACGCTACATCCACCCTGGCTTTGATTATCTCTAGGGTTTTTTCTCCTGTTAGGAGAATGGATATTTTATTGACATGTAAAAGGGTTACAAGACAGGAGGAAATGAATTATACAAAATTTAAAAGTTGAGAGCTAATAAAATGGTGGATTTGATAGACAAGGAAGGAAAATAAATCTAATTTGACTGTAACTTGAGTGCTTCCTGTTTATGAAGTAATAACTGTACCCTGAACTAAACCAGTGTTAACCCAGGACATGGCTGTTATTTTGTCAAATTTGGCCATCTCTAACAATTAACAAATGGTGGCTCAGATTTCAGCTTTGGTGTGGTGATTATTTTGATGCCTGGTGGGAAATAAGGTTGTCATTTCCTAAAAGGAGTCCTCTGTGAGGTGCTTTCTCTGAAAAGTCCATGGGAAGGGCACTGGCATGCACCAGGGAAGATGGCAGAGCTATTTCGTGAGGACTGTGCAGTGGTGTGGCACTGTGGGAGTCATCTTCTTTGTTTTTCATTCCCTACTTTCTGTCCTCAGTGAGTCCCCTCCTCTTTATTTATCCAGCCAAAAATCCTCAGGCCCAGTGAGAAAACACCTTCAAGTGCTTTCCCTCTGCCCCCATAGGGGGCAGGAATGATGGAGAGGAGGAAGAAATGGACTTTTCCTTTCCACAGCATGCTGTATTTTTGAGGAAACATCCCATTTAATGAAACGAGCATACAGCTCCTTTCTAGCAATAACAATACATTCTGATCTGGAGAGGGAAGTAGCATCCCTTCCTCTGCCTCTGAGACAAGTGTTCCTGGGCTGGGAACACAAACCTTTCAGCTGGGTCCCGAAGACATCTGTTGCACAAGTGCAGCACTTTGTTTCAGATCCCACAAATGTCCTTGTCCAAGTAGGTCATTATATAATGGCTTTTGTCTTTTCCTGTTGCCAAAAGGGTCCAGGAGAATATGACATAACACCATGCATTGCCTGCCCATGCAGTCCCTCCTGCGATCATCTCGTCTGGGTGGGACTCTCTCTCGATGTCACTCAGCCCAGCTCAGCTCTTATCTGTGCAACAAAAATACCCAGCCCTGACACAGCCTACATTGTTCCCCCTGGTATCTTGCAAGCCGTGCCCAGGCTGGGGCTTCCCCCCACGTAAGGCGCTCCTGTCTCCCGCTCGGCCCGATGCCTCTGGGGCATTCCTACCACCTCACTCTGCCCTGCTACCCCAGGAGCAGCCAGCACTGCTCACAGCCCCACACAGACCAGAGCAAGGCTGCTACTCCTGGATGATGTGCAGTGGTTGCCTTTACAGTTCCCTTTTGTGTTTGTTATTTCCTTTTTGCTTTTCTTACCCTCCCACCCTGCAGACGGCTGTCGCCTTCCTCTGCTCCTCTTCTCAGTGGCTCCTGAATAGCAAGAGCACAACCCTCATCAGAGCAAAAGGGAGGAGGACTAGGGGTATTTGGTGTTCAGAAAAGCAGAAGCAGAGGCCAAGTCTTTTTTTCTTACTATTCAGGCATCTAGAAACAGCCACAGGTAAAACTAGTTGCACTTTTCACCTTCCCCTTTCACTGTCCAATTCTCAAGAGCTTTTCTCCACCAGGATGTGGCTGCATCTTTGGCTTATGTTACAGCTGATGCTTACACAAAACCATCTAAACAGACTAAAACAGGTTAGCAACAAGCTTGTCCTCTGTTCTCTAGTGAAGATGGCTCCTGCCCTCTCATGGTTGAATGCAGATATGTAAAACCACTTGTTTGTTCTTTGCAAAGAAACACCAAATACCATTGCATGCATTTCCTTCAGCTGGCTCCACATAGTCTGGCATCACCCTCCTTTAACACACACACTGGCAAAACTGGGAAGCTCTTCTGGGGCAGAGACCAGCTGGTTGTCAGGAGCGAGTAGACACTTAGCCAAGCAGGGTAACAATCCCCAGTTGTGGTCTCAAAGTGTTATAAAACTGCAAAGTGTAGGTAATATGTAAAGAAAGTCACTCTCTTGCTCACCCTTTTCACACAGTGTTGGGGTTTTTTCCATCAATTAACCCACCCTTCCTGCATCTGTCCAGCTCTAAGGAACAAGGTTTGCATGGGTTTCTTTGGTGCAACGAACAAGTTTTTGCCAATAGTGTAAAGGCCAGGGTTGATAGTATCAATGAGGTGAAATTGTCCACTGTGTTCTCCTTACCTGCTTGCTCAGTTCTCCTCTCCCAGATTAATGAGCTTTTGTAAAGAGTTGATCATGCCATTAGAGCTTCTACTGTTTTCGTCTTTCTTCTTTTTTTTTTTAATAATATACAGAGTATTTCTCATAACTGAATGCTAAACTGTAAAAAGCCAGCTTCTCAGAAAAACTCCAGCTCATATGCCACTGCCCTCTCATTTCCAAGTGCGACTCAAGTCTAACAGCTAGCCAGCTGTCCACACATGTCCCTATGGCATCACACTTACATGTATCTACCCAAAAATCACAGGCTCTCCTGTAGACATGCTTTTCCTTCAAAGCTTGCTTCCAGCCAGGAGACCTGCACTGCTCCTCAGAGAAAGTCTGGAGCAGGGGTTAATGTGAAATGCCAGAGAACTGAAGCCTAGAGGTGGTGACAACCAGCTCTCTTGTTGAATTCCGGGCATTGGTTTCTATTTCCTGACCACCTGAAGTACTCTGCTTTCATTCATTCCAACACATGACAGAGCAGTACCAATGTCTGAATGATGTAATGCCCCTTAAGAGATCAAATACTTTTCTGAAGCATCATAAAAGCAATGAGCATTAGCAAGAGCCATCTGGGCAAAGGTCTAGCTGACTTTCTGGTGCGAGGTTTACCAGGGCTTGTTCATGAGGAAGGAGAAAGGCGTTGATTTGCTCTGGGTTGGGTTGATCTGGGGAACTTCTCTTTAAATCACACAATCCCTGCTCTGTACTCACAGCTCCTCAGTGCGGGTTTTGATTGACATTGTGCTATTTGGGTGCAGAGATGACTTCTGCTCACAAAGTATCCCTGTTCTTCTTGCTCTTACAACTTTTTCACTGGATTTTGGCAACCAAGGTGAAAGTTGAGAACCAGCACAGCTTCCGGGACATGGCCAGCATAGTAGCCATGGCAAAGACCTATGCCACCACTGAGCCGTTCATTGACTCCAAGTATGACATCCGAATCCAGAAAATCGGCAGCAACTACAAGGCTTACATGTGAGTGCATGGCTATGCCAGAATGAGACGGGACTGGGGGGAGACCATGCTGTGGATGTGATTCAGTCCTTGTCTGCTCTGGGCAGGAGTAGGAAGCTGACTTAATTTCCTTGAAGAATAGCCCTGCTGTTCTCCTCCCACCTCTGAACCCAGATCCCTCATCCACCGATCATCTTCTCCATTACTCACCATCAGCTCATTGTTTCTGGAAGGTAAATCTCTATCTACCTGTTTCTGAGATTCAGTTAGTTCCCACTATAACAACTGTGCTCTGCCATCACCTATCACCTCTCCCTCATGAGGGCCTCATCTTTCCCAGCAAAATCCTCCAGCTCTCAGTACCCTGTAGTGGGAACCCACCACCTTCCCACCTGGGGGAAACAATAAAAAAAATTGAGCCATCTGCAACTCATGGAGTCCTACAGTGTCCAATCCATAGCAACACCCCATCCTCCCCCCAGCTGGAGATCATGGCACCACAATCACATGAGGACAGGAGGAGCACACAGCACCAGGTATGAATGGCCTCAGGCTGGCCAGCATGCAGGGTTTCTGTGAGCATTTTGCATGTGTGCTTCTTGAAGCATATAAAGGAGGAAAGGGAGAAGGAAAGACATTTCTGTAGGTGCCCCAAAGCTCCTCAGTGCCCCATGGTGTAGGGAGGGAGGTGGCATGAAGGCTTCAGTAGTCATCAAGCTCAATTAAAGATGTAACCACATGAGTTGGTAAGACACCTGTTTCTTCTTACTGCAAACCAGCAGATGAGAAAAGCCAAATAGCACAGCTTCTCCAGAAGCTCCTTATCCAGCCACAGAATTCTGGAGTAATAGGCAGATCCAGCAGTACATTTTTCAGGATGCCAGGTAAATTTCATATGTTACATAACACCCACAACACTGTGAGTTTTAGGTCCATGTTTACAAACCCTCAGGCCATTGTTCTGGTGAAACATAGTTAAAGAAAATAATAAAATGTACATGATCACATATTCTTCAGCTATAGCTGCCTAAAATTCCCAGTTGGATTCCTAGCACAAAGGTATTTAAGTAAAGAAGATAATGACTGAGTCACATTCTTCATGGGAAGGACCTGTGGGACACTCAGCTACTTCATGTGAACTCAATGAGAGAAAATTTGTTTTAATTCTAATCAGATCAACAATAGCACAGTTGCCTAATATTACATTAACATCTCAGGGAGTCTGGCTCAAATTGGCCAAAGGAAGGAAGGTTTAAAATATCAATTAAAATTCCCTATTCCTGCCAACCTACCCAGCCTTGGCTGCAGAGCCTGCTCCCAGACTGCTTCTAAGAGAAACAAAAGCCCAGTTAGCCTGACCATATCCTCTCCCCATTTATTATTTGTACTCACCATGCACTCATCCAGACAGAGATCAGAAATAATACCAGATGATTGAGGAAAGAAAGCAGTCACACTAAAAGCTAATCCCACTTCGGAATATAGCTGTGTAAACAATTGTTTGCTAAATGAAAAATGTTTTCACATTAAAACTGCCATGAGTGGGAAACACCTTAATGAGAAATGAAGCTTATTAGCAAAGAAAGTAAACAGCAAAATTCACCCAGCAACTTTCTAACCCAGAAGGTTGGCTTATATTGAGAGAGCTATTTATGGACATGAGCTTCAGAGAGTGGTACAGTCAGTCCCATCAGGGGCTGTTCCTTCTGTCCCAGCATCAGACAGACTAGAAGGTTATTTCTGTGGTATAAATAAGTCCCCACTACGTCCAAGAACAGAGGTAAAAGCACTCAAAATATCAAAGCTCTCACTGATGTCTCAAATAGAAGACTCAAAATCACTAGTCATGCTACCAAATCTCAGCCTTAAAGGCAATTACAGCATCTGTAGTAGTGTCATACTAAGTGAATTGCTTTGATCTGTAAGCCATGGAATCTACCCAGTATTTTCATATGTTCACCCACACATATAGACTTTAAAAGTCCCCTTCCTTCTGAGAAAAGACTGTACCAAAATTCTCCAGATAATGTTTACTTTGCACCAAGCATCTGCCAGAGGGAGGATGCTGCAGGGTGACTCATGCATTCCTCCACGCCCCAGATGTTCAGTGCACTTCCTTCCAGCCCATGACCCAGTTCAGTTTCCCATTGATTTCAGTGCAGTGACTCCAGATTTATACTACTAACAAACACCTACTTAGCCCATGCCTTGGGTTAGTCTCAAAACAGCAGATAAGCAGCATGTGATACATGCCTAAGATTCCACCAAATGTGTTTGACTGTCATTGTAATACTGGTGAAGAGAAAACACAAATACTACTCATGTGGCAGGGGAAATATGGGCAGAAATTATGCCTCCACCCTCATCCTAACAGGGGGCAAACAAAGCAGTCATTTCCAATTAAGAATTGTGAAATGTCTTTGAATCAAGCCAGCAGCTGTTGACTTTCAGGGGTGGGATATTCCTTGCCACCAGCTCTCAGTAAGAGGCCAATATCCTTTCCTTCCTAGTTTTATGAGTATGACTTCTGATCTTGTCACCTCAAATGCAGTTCAATGTGCTGTGCAGGGGATACAACATCAAGAGTGTCTAAATTAGAGCTATTTTTAGTCTGAAATGAACCAGTTTGGAAATTATGAGTATAGGACGCCAACAGCCCATGAATTGATAGTCTATTCACTTATCCTAAGCAACACTGAGGGTGACTTGGTCACAGATCTGCTTGATCAACTGATCTTTTAAAGCCTGGTGTCTTTTCCTTTAAGATACTGACTGTACACTTGTGACTCTCTGATGTCTAGGATGATTGGAAGCACTTTGACTTCCAGCCACTGAGAGAAATGAGGTTTGAGGAAGGGTATCCTTAGGGCAAGATTTTGGTCTTCAGTCTCCTTTTCCACTTCAGGTTGAATACAACAGGGAAAGAAAAAAGAAGAATTTGGTGGTACACTGGACACCTGAACCACTCAAACATGCTTGGAAGGGAGTAATCTTGACAGAGGCTGTGGTGTAGGAATTTGGTGACCCATCCAGAGGGCTTCACATGAAGATTTTCCATTTAAAAACAGGAAAGTTCCCTGACAGGAAAGTTAGGGATACAGCTGAGATAAATATTTTATATCTTATGTCTGATGTTGGATGGAGATGGGCAGACATAATCAAGCCAAACCAATCAGCTCAACATCTAAAGCAGACCTCTTATTTTGGGAGCTTTCCCACATCAAATTTCCTTGTAAAACTGTATAGCTGTGGTTTGTTTTTCTTATGGATGACACAACGGCTTACATTTGGTATGCCAGGTACATTTTCTAAACGTTCATATCCAATCATCTTGTCACTAATCAGACTCCGGGAGTTCTCATGAGTACTAATGTGATTCTGGATGCCATCTGCTACTGCAGGGCAATTTTCTGAACCTAAATGTTAGTAAAGACTGGTCCTTCCCATTGCAGAACTGAAAAATATAATCCTAATAATCCCCTTTCAAAAGAAAAAGAGAGCCTGAGGGTTGAACACTGACCTTAGTGCTCATCAAAGGGCTCATAAACAGTCAAAGCTTGAGAAAGAATCCATACTTTTGTTTAGAAAGTAGAGTAGGAAGTAGGATGTTGAGTGAAGGGAACAAGGGAGAAGAGTCAACTATATGGAAACAGTTATTCAACACAGTAATCGTGTTCCTTTGCCTCCCATTCCTACTTCGTTATGTATGGCTACAAAGACCATTTAAATTTCACAGCAACTATACATACCACTTTAAAAGAGAAATGGAGAAAGGACTCCAGGCTCTCTCTCACCAGAGTAAAGGGGAGCCTTAGGCAGTCAGCTGTAATAAGGCAGGTTTATAATCTAGCAAGAGATCAGTATTACCATTGTTTCACCTAGTTTTGCAAGTTCAGATTCTCTTCTCCACATCATGTTGAAAAGGTGAGAGAACTGGCAGCGAGGGTTCCCACAAGCTCATGCTGAATTGTTGGATCACACCTTATACTTCTGTCATAAATGTCTACCTAAATCTTCTTGAGCATGGAGATGCTCCCTGGATGTATCCTGTCAGCTTGTTGACTTGTCCTAGCTTGTACACTACGCCAGAGTTATCTGCAGAGTGCCATCACAGCAGGCTGTCCAAAGTCTGCCTTGTGCCTGAGGTCAAGGAAAGGAAAATTGTCACCCCTTAATGGATGATAGTGAAACCTAGGACTTGCCAGCAAGTGTCCTTTTTTTTTGGAAATTAACCATTGGTTGCAGCTAATGAGACTCCAACAATTTTGCAATTACAAATTCTCCAAATCCAGACACAGTGAGACACTGACAGGTCAATGAGGTTTGTGAAAAAAAAGGGTATAATCATATATTCTATGACACCAGTAAAATAGAAATCAAAATTATGGAGACTCAGAATGTCCAAGCTGACATTTATGAAGCTGCTTAGGCAGATGTTTGCCTGGAGAGTTGCTCTTCCATGAATGGAGGATACTCTATCCATTGCACAACACAAGGGTGATTATCCCAGAGATGTTCTACAGACATTTCAGCTCTCCTGGGCCTGATATATAAAGAAAGAAAGTACTCACAGAGCTTGATGTGTGCTCAAGATTCCTTGGAGGTTTTCCTGTCTAACGCCTCATTCAGTTTTTCATGAGTCTGAACAACATATCCTGTATGGAGTGTTTTTGAGGAAGGGTTTGGAAAGGATTCTGTGAGGAAGAACCTCGCCTTATCCTCTCCTGTATAAGCACAAAGTCAAGAGTGAGGGCTACAGTAAGAGGGACGATGGGGCAGGAGTATATTTTCACGTTCAGGTTGTGTTTTTGGTTTGTTTTCCTAGGAGGACGTCCATCTCTGGAAACTGGAAGGCAAACACAGGTTCTGCGATGCTAGAACAGATTGCAATGACAGAGAGGTAAGGAAGAGGGTTTCAAGACAGTATTAGCTATTCTTGGGTTAGAAGGGAGGAATTGTATTTCGGACTTTGGTTAATTGAGAGAACTGGTAAGTGAGGTCTCCCAGGAGGCTGGATAAAGGAGTTTAAAAGACCAAGTGTTTCCTTAAAAAAATACTAAGGGCATGAAGGCAAACTGTCCTATTTTGGAGAACAAGCTGAAAGTACAGCTAGAAATCAACATTGCTGAATCATTAGATCTCTAGTCAATGTAGCTACAGGAAACAAGACCAGCGTGCTAAGGTCCAGCACACAAGCACAAACATGTAGGCATAAAATCAGAAAGGTCACAGCACAAAAGAAGTAAAAAGAAGTTATTCTAAGTACATTACTAATGAGAGGCAGACACCAAAAAGTGTTTTTCTTCTGCTCAACAGAGAGAAAAATCTGTCAGCTGAAGTGTTGAAAGCAATTTCTTGCATTAGTATCTCAAAAGTGGACACTGTTTCAGCTAAGGTCTTCTCACTCCTGAACAGAAGGAATTGCCTCATGCATTTTACAGACTAAAATTCACAGATGGTACTTCCATATATTCAAATCACTATGATGTTTGCTAATACTGTAACTTATGCTTTGCTGTAACTCCCAAACCCTATTCTATAGAACTGCCATCAAGTCACTTGCTCTTCACTCTGTTTACGTGAACTATTTGTAGATTTACAGAATCCATAGATTAGGTGTAGACACTCATCCCTAGTGAATCTAAGATTTTTTCAGGTTATACCTCCAACATGTCAGGATCATGACTAACTCTGCTTCTGTCCAGGTTGGGACACAATATTTGAAGAGAGATTGCAAGAAACTGGAGTGAGCCCAAAGTGCAATAAAAGGAACACTCAGAGAAAACATAATCAACTTATGAGAAAACCATGCAACAATTGCTTGTGTAATTTTCCACCTTTTCTGGTTAGCAGACCACTGATACTTTTCCAGTAGAGGTGTAGACTCATGCATAATTAAACTATGCCTGCAGTGCAGAGGTTCACTTTCCTTCATTAGCTGTCACAAAGCTGGAAGAAGTTGTTCACAAGCTGAACACTAGTTGAAACAACTTAAAGGGCACAAGGTCTTGAAATATGTAGAAGGTTGCTAATAGGGCATTACTCAAAGAAATAATGGGCTTAATTTATAGCACAAAAGGTTCATTTGAATATTTCCTATATTTTCTAACAGTAAGGATAGCATAGCACAGAAATGGATTGCCTGGAGGAGATAGGGTATCACTCTACTCTTTCAGACCAGATTAAAGAAATGTCTGGGTTTGGGGGTGCAAGAGTTGTGCAGGTGATCATCCAAGGTCCCTTCTGCACCTTTAGTTCTGTGAAACAGGGAAGCCGAGCCAAGCCCCAAATCAGATGGTGAAGGTGACTGCGCAAGACCCTAATAGAGCTGTGGGAACTGGACATTATTATGTATCCTGATTGTTTATAACAGAGCTGAAGCTAGAGAGACAAAGAGTAGACATTTCTTCATTGCAGTGTTGTAGGACTAAAATCCGGATTCCTGCCAGCCTGCCACACTGCATTTTGCAGGTTCATTTTACAGATGTAGTACCACAACTCGCCAGCCTAGCCTTCTCTAGCCATGAATGTAACAAACCACATTGAAATCTGTGAGTCATCAGTACATGCAACAAGGCAGAATTGTGCTGAAATGCTCTAATGAGGAGGAGCAACCTGAAGTACCTACTGTATGGAACAGTAGCCCAGAGGATTGACATGTTCAGGTCTTAGTAGACAAAATGGCAGTAAATCCTCTGCAAATGCTACCCCTGATGCATATGCATAAATACCCTCTTCTGTCCCATAGCACTGCTATTCCACCCCAGAAGCCCTCATGCCTCACAGTGCTTGCCTCACAGGTCCATAGCTCTCCTTCTTACGCTACTGACTCCACCCGAGGCACTGTTTTCTTCAGGGGGCCTGGGATGAACGTGCTTGGTCTCCTCATTAGGGATAAGAGATCACCAGTATTCATATAAGCCATATTCTTGAATCTTCTCGCAGGCATTGTGTTTGCACAAGTTGATCATTATATTGTCAAGCTATGGGGACTCTGGCTGGCTTCAAGGACATAAACTTGTTCTTTGGCCAGGACAACTCTTTTCCCAGCCCCTGTAGGGCCTGCAAAATGTCACTGTGTTCATGAGACTGTGGCCTTCCCTTCCCCTCTCCACATCTTGTCATAGTCCTGCTTACAGATCTGCTGTTCTGAGATTATTATTTTTATTGAAATGGTTGGGACTGCAGAGCAGCTGCACAGGAAATAAAACCAGGCTGCCTCATTCCCTCCTTATTTCCACAGCAGGGGGAAGTGGTTCCCCCATAATATGCCTCTTGTCATCTCTCTCCTCCTCTGACAGCAGGATAGCTAAGGGGACACCAGCTCACATTCCCGTCCTGGGACAGCTAGGGAAAAAGGCTGCAGCGTGTAAGCCTCCCTCTAACAAAACAGCGCTTGGTCCACGTGATGAGATCGCCTGGCTAGGAGCAATGCCCAGGGGATAGAAGGGAGGCAGGAGACTGTAAAAGGATGAAATAGAAAGAGTAAATTGTAAAAAGCAGGAGCTGCTGGGTTACAGATCAGGGAAGGCATGGGGACTCCTTGCTAAATTTTGCACTCACTTTCCAATCCTATTCCAGCCCCAATGAGCAGGACATCTTACCCAGAGAAAGCTGCCTGCATAATGGAGGGCTTTCAGGCAAAGCCAATACAAACGCCAAGGGGCCAACACTACTGGGAGATTAAATGAGCTAAATATTTATAGCTTGGCTAAATGTCAACAGACTGGAGATCTGATGTAAATACTAAGGAGGGAAAGAAACATTTTAAGGTGGCTTTGAGGGCAGCATTGAAACAATCTGAAATGAAGGGAAACTTTAGGCAAGATTCTTTTTTTTTTTGCTCCATGTCCTGTGCAAGAGAGGGAGGCAATGACCCAGCAATGCATATGAAGTATGTCTTGTGATAAAACGGGGTCCCAGATCTCTTTGTGTTCCTATGGGCAGTGGGACAGGTGGCTGTATTTGGTGGACTACCCAATCACAGGTAACCCTAGGCCATGCTTCTGTGGTTTCTGCAGGTACAGACTCTGGGCAGATGCCTGTGCGGAAATGTTTGGAGGTCTTGACATCTGCGCTGTCAAAGCTGTCCACAGCAAAGATGGAAAAGACTATATTATTGAGGTGAGAGCACTATATTCTTGAGGTGAGTCTTGCTGAATGCAAGACTTCTTTGGAAACTGTATCTGCAAACATGCTCCCTTGGAGTTCACATGTGCCAATGTCTCGCTTACCCCTGTGTGCATGGTCACTGCTCCTCTGTGCCCACCTGTATCCTCGAAGCTGTAGCCAGCTGAGATGCAAGAAGCTGATTTAGAGTCCCAGCTAAATTGGCAGATATGCAGCAAGGAGTCGGGGTTGAAGTACCTTCATTTCTCAGTGAGGAATGTGGAAGGACGTTGAGAGCCACAACTTTTCAGCTGATAAATCCCCACAGTGCAGAACCTTACCAGCATGGGACAGATG
This sequence comes from Eurystomus gularis, assembly GCA_013400335.1. Classification (NCBI taxonomy): domain Eukaryota; kingdom Metazoa; phylum Chordata; class Aves; order Coraciiformes; family Coraciidae; genus Eurystomus; species Eurystomus gularis. The sequence goes on along the minus strand of VZZY01003337.1, from coordinate 64,256 downwards.
TGAAGCTAGACTCTAGAAATTATGTACTCTTCTAGAGTACATAACAGCCTGAAAGTGTTGCTAGCAGCATCTAAATTTTGGTGTGTCTCAGTGCACCACTGCTCCAGTACCATCCTTCATAGGCTAAGCACTTGCAAAGCAAGTGCACCTCTCATAGCTGCTAGTAGGAATCAACAGCATCATGAAGAAACATGCTCATATTCAGCCCAGCCTGCATTCAGGTGCCAGATGATGCCAGCATATTAGTCATGTTAACCTCCCTGCATTAACCACAGAGAGGCCCAGCAGGTGACTCACTCCATTAAAAATCTCACTTTCTCTCTGAATGAACCTGTCTTTCTACAATCACTTTAAAGGGAACATCAATAACAAAAATGCACCTAATCTAAAAGAGTAGAATAACTGGTGGTAGTGTAACGGAAAGGTTCATAAGTAGCAGGAACAATTTAATTTAAAAAACAGGTGCATTTTCTAAAATATTTTGCCCAGACAGCATTCAGTACAATAACAGACCAGCAAGACAAAGCACCACAGAGTTGTTATGGGCAGTGTAGACTACAAACTTTTGTGTTCAGACCTGGACAGACTGTGGCTCTGAGAGCTAAAGCTCAACGTGCTCCTTGTCAGGCCAGGAGGCAGACGTGGGAGTCGGGTAGATAGCACACTCAGGTCATCCTAACAGGGCAGAGAAGGAAAAGCTGGCCAGAAAATCAAAGTGGAAACTTAAGACACACTCCGGGGGAGAGAAAATCTGGCAAATAAGCAAGTGCCTCTGTCACTATGTGACTCAAGGAGACATAACATCTGACCTGCCGTAAACTCCACCAACACAGGCCAGCCAAGGAAGATGAGCAGAGCCAGCCTACAGCTTTATGCAGGGGTGCTGACACACTGGAAAGCTATGTGTGGGAGAGCAGTCCCACCCGCTGAGGGTTGGGATGCTGATGAGAACCACATGAGCCCTCCAGCGACTGCGCATTCCTGTATTACGTATCTGCTCTCCAGAGAGCAGTGACCTGTCAAAGGCCAGCAACCAAACAATTCTTTCCTGAAGTGATGGGGCCATGGCTGATGGGTCTCCTCCTGTATACAATTCATCAGCACCTAGAGGAGCATCCCCCAGAGCAGACTGTCTCCCTGCCACACACTTTTGTACGTCTATGCACATGTAGCTGAGAAAGGAAGAGCAAGAAAGCAGTCTTGCTAGAGGACTGTAAGGACATCTGGACCATGTCCATACATGGTCAGACGTGAGATGTGTTTTTCATATCCCTGCGTCTATTCTTGCACATAATCCTATGTACGTGCACACATGGCTAATTCTGTGCTTAAGGATTATGTGCCGCTGTCTGGGTATACCTCTGGGTTTTCACATCTGCCCCCATGTGTGACTGACTGAAGGAAAAGCATATCCATACACTAACAGCCATCATCAGCTTGCACACAGGGAGAAATGCACACTAATACTCCTCTCTCTGAGACCAAGGTAAAAAGCAATGGATCTAATATGACACAAATCAGAAGAAACACAACAGCTTCATATGGGTCATGCTGAGAACCTGATTGAGCAGGCCTCACCTACCAACATCTAGTAGGCATTCAGATGCCAGGCTGATCGACGTTATTGGGAAAGGAGCAGAGCAGTGCAATGCAAAGAGCAGAACAAAGTCAAACAGGCACCTTTTCTACTTTATGCATTTCTGAGGGAGATGCTGACAAGTAATTAATTGCCTCCAGCCTACTTCCTAGGGTACTTCTCTTGGTCTGAAACTGATCCTTTATTTTGCCTTTTTCTTTTGATAGCGGGAGAAAAAACTTATTTGACAGTGCGACAGTTGTATTTTTCTTGGTGAGAAGAAACAAGTGTGCTTTGACATTTTACAAGAAAGCATGCCTAAATGGGCTGAACAAATACGGAATTTGCACAAAGCATTTGCAGGCAGTAATTAATTTTCAAAGTGCAAAAAAGTTCTCTAGGAAAGATTTGCAGATGTAGTGACTGGCAGTTCTGTGAGCTGAGATTTACCATAGTGGTTTGTTGCAAACAGAGTCGGATTAAGACAGATGAGTTATCAACACAGCACAAGAGTAATCTTGCACTCATGGTATTTGCTGTTACTTGAACTTCACCTTATTTTCTTTTCCCATGGCAAACAACAGAATCTAGTACATCTCTGCCCTTCAAAGCACTAGCACTCTTGCATAACATTGTCATGGCTCATATTGAAAACTTTGAAGAAATCCATAGAGTTTCATTCTATTAAAACAGCTGTGAATTTAACGGGAAATGCTGGTACTTTGTCACTTTAAGGGAATATTCAGCATGAATAGTCAGCACCTGATCAGACGACCAGATCCTCAAAACTGTGCAAGTTCTGTACTACTATTAGCAGCCCGATTCTCAGAAGAGCTCAGCAGTGTGTATGGTTTAATAATCTCCCCCATCCCTTTTTTTTTTTTTTTTTTTTGTAATCTAACCCCTTTTCACATCTCTGCTATGCTGACAAATATGGAGAGAGTAGAAGGCAAGTAAAGTGATCCTCTTGGATCAGCTAAGCCCTACCTGCCATACAGCTAGGCTATGTTACTAGACATGCTCCTTGCTGCCCTGCAAGAAGCCCTGCCCATCCCTTCAGTGTTGCCATATCATTTCTTTTGATATGTCTAATCATCTGTTTCCTTCCTTCCTTCCCTAAAAATCACCTAACACTCCACTCTAGCACATCAGAGCATGGAACAACAAGCCCAGCCTTCAGGCCTCAGTGTCAGATAGATAGGCACTGGGGGAGGATCAGGATGGGGTTTTCCTGAGTCTCTTCTCTGCTCAACTGCTTTCTGCTCCTGCCTCATACACCTTATATCAGGCAACAGCAGCTGCATTGGGAGCAGCCACTGACCTTGGGCAACTACAAAGGCCAGGTCCATATGTGCCAACGTCTTCTTGTCTTGCCCAGCTGTTCTGTGATCTCCCCAGGAAGAGTGCAATCTGTCTGTGATTCATGTATTCCTCTCAGCCGTTTGATTTGTATCTGCCCAGTTCCAGAGCAATTCCCCTTTCCCAGAGGACAGCAATTCCCCTTTCCCAGAGGACAGACAAGGTAACATCTCAGTCTCCTTTTCAGTTCAGTGGCAATCAGCTGTGTCATTTTGCCCACTGAAATCACTGCCATTTTCAAAGGCCTTCCCTTTTGCGTGTGGTTGTTCATTCCTATATCTGCAATCACCCACAGCTCACATTCCCTTGCCAGACATGACAGATCAGGACAGCAGATACCCTCACCCCTGGTGCACCTTCACTGCTTCAGGTGGGACTTGCTCCAAGATTCGTTCCCTCTGGTGCCTTTGTTTTATAAAACAGCATCTTTCCCTTCCTCTCCAACCACTGCTGACACAGAAATAGGGGAAAGCAGTTCTTCAGACGGGGAAACGAGGGGTTTGGGGTGTTTTGACCACGGCTGTACCTCAGGGAGGGTTAGGGAGTCAGGAGCTAGGCTTGGCTGGCCGCCCTGTCAGCAGAGTAATGGCATCATCTAGTGGTCAGACTGGTCTCTCGCACGGTGCTTTGCAGGGAGATGGGAGACCTCTTTTCTCACCAAATGAAAGAGGAATGCTTTTAAGGTGGGAGCGGAGGGAAACCTGCACAGGAACCTGCTGGAGGGCCCCCAGGAGCTCCTAGCAAGCGAGACACAGACAGGAATGGGCCGTTCCCTGACAGCGCTAGGAAACGTTTCCTTTCCCTACCTCATTTTTTTTGACAGAGAAACAGCAAAGAGGACAGGGGAATAAAAAGCCATTTTATTTATTTAGCTGAGCACTGACATCTAATTTTCTAACCTCCTTCTTTCACCCTCTGGGTCAAGAAGGCCATGGATATAAACACGAACTCACTTTTCTTGTGAACCACAGTTAGAACTTCCAAGGCAGCTTCTCTAGTGTTCCTAAGAGACACCTACAGAAATCAATCCAAATTAATATTCTGCAAGAAAAGACAAGAGTACAAACTCACTGAACTCATCTCCCTGATTTCCCCTACTGTAAATCTAAAAAAAGAGTGTGCAAAACTTTCCATTTCACTTCAAGAGTGGACTCTTGCAGCCTTGCCAGGGTGGAGTGCACTTCCGATTGTTATCTGAGCCTGAGTCAGTGCCTCTCTTGAGCAATGCAACCTTTAACTCTGCATTTCCAGGGCTTTTAATGTTTGGTTTAAAAATAAAAGCAAAATAAAATAAACTTTTCCAACCCTGATATTTTGGTACAATTATATTTACTCCAGCTGAATCTTAACTTCATCCTAGTGCAGTTCTTCCTGTGGGATTTAGCTAATGTTTGCAAAGCACTTGATTTATAATGAACTGTTGGAAAAGATGTTTAGGGCTGCTATACAGATGAGGGTCTGCTGTGTTTTCATTATTATTGTTGTTGCCAGACCATTTCTTACCTTAAAGACCCTTTGACAGTTCTCTTTTCCCTATCCCCACAGTCTTGCTTCCCAGCTTTCCCCAGCACAATTGTAGCACTTGCTTAGGAAGCAGCCACATCACAACAATATCAAGAAGAGAAGCAGAGAATACATTTACTTTCCTATATTGGGTGCTGTTGTTTGGGTGACATCCTATTTATTACACATCTGTGGTGTTTATTTCCCCTCTCAGGGTGCAATACTCTGCATTGATAAATCCCCAATGTTTCCTGGTTTTCTCCAGACCCTATCACTCTTATTTCAGGCTTTGGTACATGTTATTTCCCTTCTCTTGTGGCCCTTTTCGCTGCAATACCACCCCCAGATACTGTGAGACAATGCCAGAGAGACCTCATCCATCAGAGGATCTCCTTTCAAAGGACATGTGAAGAAGCAAGTCTACGTTTAGTTAATTTGGAAAGCCTTTAGCCAAGTATATGCCATTTGCAAAAACAGCTAAGTGAAATCCCATACCTAAGGAAGTCAAGCATGTTTTGGCATGGAGGGGAGGGGTGACTAGAGGTGTCGGTAAGGATGTAGAGAGACAAAGCAGGTTAGTGTGAGAGGTGAGTTGAAACAGGAATCTGCCACCACGAAACCTCCTTACTAACTATTGTTTTTCCCTCCTGTGGCAGGTGATGGACAGCTCAATGCCCCTGATTGGGGAGCATGTGGAAGAGGACAGACAGCTGATAGCTGATCTGGTTGTTTCCAAAATGACTCAGCTTGTCATCAGTGCTGGATCTACATCGTCACCACTGAGGCCTTGGGTATGAGCGAGTACAGGCCTTATGGCCAAGTTCCTGATTTTTTTTTACCTCTGTCTCTCCTCCCTGTGGGTGTCAGACATCTCAGAGAGCTGAACAATCCCATATGGGCATGTACTGGATAGATTGACTCCTGCTCTTCCAAAGAAGTCTCTCATAGACTTTTTGAAGTGGGCGCCCCTAAGAAATACTCTCTCCCTTTCTCTCCTTCCATATAACTGTGGCATCACACTGGTAGTGTGGCCATGCATTTAGACATTCTGGCTTGCTAAATTCACAGATTCATATTGAAGACAACCATTTTCAGAAGTGCTTGTAACACCTGACTTCATCCCTCTAACACCATCCCTCAGGATAGGTTTCATTGCAGTCTTTGCGTCTCTGCTGAAATTCTGTTTCCTAGAATGGAAAGTGGGAATCTCCACCAATAGTTGTTCCATTCCTTACTGCAGCCTTTCTTCTTTGGAGATGCCCTTCACCAGGAGGAGGCTTGACTAATTCTGAATTCATATAAGAACCTGTCACTTTTGCATTTCAATTGACCCCTCTGTGCTTCTTGTGTACATCCATTTTGAGTATTAAATGCATCTAATCTTAGTGCCACATTTCCCAGTGGCAGTTCTGTAGAAATTAAGCACGTGTCTCCAGGTGTACGTGCTACACCGCTTTCAGTATCTAGCAGGGAGCCAAGCATTAAGGTTTGAGGACAACAAATCTATACTAAAGAAAGACAGGAGAGTAAACAAGCTGAGGGATAATACTGACTGCAACACAGGGAATAGTTTCCATTTCCACTTGAGACAAAAAATGGAGAGAGAACTTTATGGCTCTCTGCCTTTGTCATATGACAGCCCACTTCTGCTAAACCAGGTCCCCAGCATGAAAGGTATCCAGGGTAACTCCAAGTTTTAGCTAGAGGGAGGGGCTAAACATTTAATAAACACTAGTAATTCCTTGAGGGAAAAGCAATACAGAACAGTTAGGATTAACTGGCCAAAGTGGAATCAACCACTGCCATCTGAAATAACCAAGGTATAGAGTATATAAACTGAGAGCAAAGGGGGAGCCAACAGAAACTGAGAACATGGACAGATGCATGTTTTCTGTGTCTGTAATATACTGGCACAGGATTGGATTGGATTACAACAGACTTAAAACAGGGCTAAAATATGAACAAAAAAATAATGGTCTTGGAGGGATAGGGTGTCAAATAGAAGAGTTAAATAAGAAAAGGGTCTTCATCAGGAATACCACCTACAAGTACCTGTGTACAAAATCAAGAAAATTAAAACTGTAGACATATTAACCAGAGTGTCTTTCTATGAAGACCTTGGTACAACGAACACTGCAGAACCTGCACAAGCTACAATTACTGACCTAATGCTGTAACACATTGTAACACTAGTTACAAATGTGCAGAGAGAAGTAATTATATGAGAGGCTGGGGAGATGCAAAAGTAAAGCTGCAGACGAAGAATTCCACAGAATGGAGGAAAACAACAATTCTCAATACAAGGATGGCAATACTGAATACATAGAAATATGAACCCTTGGGTATCTTAAGGGTACGCATAGAGTATCTATACATATTGGAGCTGTCTATACTACTCTCTGGATCAAGAAAAACTGAGAAATTATGAAACTGAGTGCACAGCATTGACAGAGATGGAAGAAGCAACAAGTCATAATAATGTGAGACTGCAGCTATCAAGAAGTCAGTCAAATAGCACAGCGGGACAGCAATTCCGAGAGTTCCCCATCTCTGTAGGTGTCTGCTTCTTGGAACTGCAAGCTCAATAGGAAGCAACACTTTGACCTAGTCTTAAGAAACACCTAGGTGCAAATTCAGAAAGTGAATACTTATCATTAGGATGGGTGTCCAAGGGACACATGTGATATCAGAAAGTAACAATATGACACAAGCGGTTAGAAAATAGTATTTTAATAGAATGAGAAAATTAATCAACTCCCTAGCATTAAAAGTGAAACTGTATAGACATTATTTGAGAGACCATTGTTTTCCAGAACCAGGAATACAAGAAATAAACTTCTAGAGGTAAGTAGCAAAGTGATAGAGGACACTCAAGACAAACAGGAAAAAACTAACTTCCGAATTTGGAAATCTGACATTTAAGAAGACCTTTATACACCATCGTGCACGTAATAAAAGGAAAAGTAAAAAGAATAGAAATTTCTTTTTAAGAGCAGATAGAGGGAAGAATAAAACAAATTCTTTGAGGTCATCAGAAGATGGAACTCTATCGAAGAACTGGGGGACTCTGTGGATCATCCAGAGTTAAGGGAGAAAAGGAAGACCACAGGACATTGTTGTGATTCAGCAAATTTAACTGCTGAAAGTGGGAAACTTCTTAAACTAGATACAGTTTTTCCTCATCAGAAAGACAGAGGAGAGAACAAAAACAGTGATGTTAATCAGTGATGACCAATATTTTTAAAAATTATTAAGCCCCCAGACCCAGATGGCTACATCCAATGAACTGAATTTAGGAAGTGACTAAGCTGCCAAGAAAAAAATGTGCAATTTCATTAGAAACAGTTATTGCTCCAGAGGATTGGTGTACAACAAATACAAAATACATCTTTAAAAAGTTGTAAGAGTAATGTAGAAAAATGTAGACTAGTAAGTCATGGACCCTACAAATTATCTCAGATAATAATTTAAATAATAATACAGAAGACTAATAAACCAACAGAACCACAGCTACAGAGCACCTATCCCCCCCCCCCCCCCTTTTTTTTTTTTGCAAAGGAAAATGCCCTATTAATTTCCTTTTTATTCTTTTTCCCCCATGTATTTGAGAACTCCTTTATTAAGTGGTAGATAACAGGCAATAAGTCAAAATAATGTAGCTAGACTGAAAAAAAGCCTTAGGCGAGGTTGACAGACAAAAGCTATTAAAGGAAGCAAGCAGGAAGGGGCTAAGAGGCAAAGTTTCATCGTGGAGCAGAAGGTGGCCTCAGATAAAGACACAGATTTGAGAGATGTCAATTCCTGCAAAGTTAGCAGAGGGGATACTTAAAGGATGCTAAGCCTGGTCATGTTGATAATTGGATTGGTTGAATCCAGGATGGGATAAGATGTTAATGGCAACCTAGTTTCATGGTTATAGCTGCAGTTCTCTCCTCACCTCTCTGCCCCACCTCTATTCTTGCCCCTCACTGTCTCCCTTCCAAAGGCAGAAGACCTTGTGCTGGCCCTCATCCCTTCACCTCTAAGAAGATTGTTCTGCCTTCCTATCTGAGAAGCCTTGAGTTGGCTGAAGGCAAAGGCCATAGAGATGAATACGAGATCTGATTCCCTTCCTTTGGCCGGTTTAATCAGGATCATAGAATCATAGACTACCAGGCTGGAAGGGATCTCAAGGATCTCATCTAGTCCAACCTTTCAAGGTAAAAATACTGTTTAAAGGAGATGGCCCAGCACCCTGTCAAGCAGAGTCTGAAAACTGTCCAATGTAGGGGAATCCACCACTTCCCTTGGGAGATTATTCCAATATCTAATCGTTCTCATGGTGAAAAGTTTTCTTCCAGAGTTCAATCGGAATCTCACCAGGAGTAACTTGTACCCATTACCCCTTGTCTGTTCCATGTGACTCCTTGTAAAAGGGAGACTCCAGGTACTCCAGGGATGTCTCACAGCATTACCACATTAAATTTTCACCAACACCAAGGCACGGTTTAGTGTCCCAAGCTCTGTAGGGCTAGAAGTTATGAATTAAAATTCCCATACTTTCCTCCCTGTCCAATTGCAAGTCCCAGATAAATACTGCAAAATATGGGCTGGCAACCTCATCGCATTAATGTTAGTCTGTTGAAATCTCATTTTCATGCTTCCAACTATGAAACATTTCTTCCCATTTCACATTTCACTTAGCTCATTCTCCTGACCTTCCAGGAGCCTTGAAGACCCTTTTATCGCTGAGTTCTTCATGTAAATAATCCAGCACATACCAGCCTATCTGTCTTCAGCTTCCCCTGTTTTCACAAACAATTTTGTGCAATAGGCTTACTCAGACTTTCATTAACTTTGGACCAGCCCTTTGTGCAACAGTTCTGTGTTGCTTAATCTGTTTATTAAAATATCTGTCAAGAAAAGTAAAGAGTGAGAGAGAAGAAAGTGCAGATGGCATCAACTTATTTGCATTAGTCAGGACCAGGGATGGCAGTGAAGAACATCTGACAGAGCTGTGTATGTTAAGTCACCACAACAGCAAATGAGACTCAGTATGGAAGTCTGAAAGGTAAGTTAAGATGGGGACAGGGAGAGGGAGAACATAAGCAATCTGTAGACTTTGCAAGTGGCACTAGCCATTCCCCTTGAGAAAGACTGTCGCATACAGGCTAATGAAAACCATTGCTCAGCCTATGGTTGTGTTGACAAGGGAGAAGCAGGAAATTAGGATGCAGAAGAAATGAGCTGGTGATATATACAGAGAACCCAGATACTGCTTCATCTGGAAAAATGTAAGCAGATCTGCCTCTGGCATCTGCAGAAGGAATCACAAAGCTGGGAAAGAGAAGCGGGTGATGAAAACAATTAGGGGCCTGGAAACACTCCTATGGAGGGACCGAAGGATTTCAGTCTCTTGGATTTAAAAAGGAGGTGAATGAGAGAGAGGGGAGTAAAGGTTTGCAAGGGTAAGGTTGTGAGAGATATTCTCAAAACTCAGAACAAAGTAATGGAGTTGAGAAATGGGAAAGGCACTGAGGCTGAGAGCTGAGCAATACTCACAGGGGTCTGGGTGTAAATATCAAAACAAAGTATCTGGAACTGTTGCAAAGATTTTGTGGAGCAGATAATAAGCTTCATGTTTCAGGGTTGAAGCTGGCCCTTGCTTATTAACAATCAAGAAGAGACCCCCTAGGGCAAAGAGATGATTACTCCATAGATGTTTCCATGCTTCACCCCCTCCTTCCTTTGATACATCTGGTGCTGGCAACTGTCCAAAATGGGAGATGGGACTAAGAGACCCCCTCAGGCCTGATACATTTGGTAATTCCCGATTGCCTAAAAAACATTCTAAACTATAACTTCATTGTTATTCCTTGTAAGCAAACAACTTCTGTGCTCTTTATTACTCAGCTCTCCATTTTAGTCCCATGAGATTTTACCAGCCAGATGCTGTGTGTGCGTGTGTGTGCATGTGTGTGCGTGTGTGTGTATTTAAGGAACACTTCATGACTCCACAGTTCCTGTATTACCTCAGGGCTTCTCTTTGGGGACTATGTATTAACTGGGATGGCTTTTTTTTCTCTAGCCTCCACAAGTTCAGCCTGCACCACTAAAATCTCAGACTGGACCTCAGCTTGGACAACTGTCGCAACCACGGCCTCCTCCCCAAGGTACAGTTCTTTGGGTCCCATGACAGTGTGGACTGCAAGACCTACCAGTTTGCCTTCTAAATAAAAGGTTTCACTCTTTGTTCCAATTCACTGACAAGCAGGCAGCAAATTCAGCTGTTAAAGCAGCTGCTATCATATTCCACAGCAACTCAGAAAGTGGAATGAAAATTTGATACAGATCCAGTTGATACTGCTGGTAGGATTTGGCGCAACAAAATGAGGTCACTTGAACTGGCACTAGCACAGGATTCTGGGCACAGAGAATATTTGTGTTTGCCCAAAGCTGTAGTGGCTACAAGTGTTAACAAGCGATGAGAAGATGCTAGTGCTGTCAGGCCTAGAAGAGATATCAATGTGGTGATGCCAGGATCCTTGATCCATCTGTCCAGGTGTTCCACCTGTCAGCAAGAGCACACCCCGAGCTCCTCCTGACAGCAGAAGCAGATTTGATTCCCATGGCTGGGTCAGAACAACAGGTTTGTTTTATTGTCCAGATTTACATTGAGGTGATGAAGAACAAGGCTGCCTCATGGGTACCCAGACCACACCAACCACTTAATTCACATAATCAATTAGACCCTCCTTTTTGCCACTTTTGTTCCTTCCTTTCTCCACCCCAATCTCCTACCAAATTAACACTCACCTCTAAATATCTTTTCCTCATCATTCAGTTTTGCTGTATCCAAAATTTAGAAATGCATCTATGTTATCTTGGTGTTACATGGTATTACTGATATGAATTGTGGGCCTTGCAGGATACTGTGCCCCATCGGTCTCCAGTACTCCAATTCTCCATGAAGTTCTTTCCCACATCACTCCCCTTGACCACCTGTGAAATCCAGCCAGTCCTCACAACACCATCTGTAACTTTTATCAGCTTCTCACCCTGCTATCTGTCATGTCCAGCAATTTCTCATGTCACATCCAACTGTTTTCCACATTGTCTTCTGTTTTTAGAGTTTGCTACCACTATGGCTGAAGCCATCTGCTGATAATGCTGGAACAGGTGTATGGATAGTAACAGGGTGCACAGTCTCTCATCAGACTGCTGGGCCCATGAAGGGACTGCTGACCCAAACCAGCAGATTCAGCTTTCATTTCCTGCAGAGACTTGAATCTCCAGTGACTCTTCATTCCCAATGCAATAAGTGCTTGCCAAGGATCAGAAATATTAGTTATAGCATGTTGAAGTGACTCCCTTTGGGGAGAGTGGCAGAACTTCTTTAGTGCTGAAGGAGGTAGAGAAACGGACAACTCTAGAGATGTGGGCATGACACTGGTTTTAGGCCTATAAGAGAGGTTTATCTCTTACCCTTCTGCATGAAGCTACTCCGAAGAGTCTATCACCTTAGCAAAACACATTCTTCCATGTAGATGCTCCTTGCTTGTTGTCCACCACATGCAATTCCTCATGTTTATGTCTACATGTCCCTTTCAGGTGGACCACGCCAGCCTCAGGGATCTCAGCCTCCACGGACAAATGCACCTCCACAGCAGCGTCTCTCTCCTCAAGGACAGCAGCCCCAGAGTCCCCAGTCCACTTCACCTCAGCAGCAAAGGTCACCTGGATCTCCACAGCAAGTCCGATCAGCAACTGGGTCCTCTCCAGTCCAGGCTTCCAAGGCAGGCGTGTTCCCTCCACAGCAGCCTAGACCTCCTGCTCAAGGCCGGGCTCCCAGCCAGCCAAGCCCCACTGAAACGTCCAAGCAGCAAGCCATTCCACATCCACATCTGAAGTAGGTGCTCTGTTAAACTGCTAGTATCTGTAGATAGTAGAATAAGGCTGTCAAAACAGTACCCTGAGTTGGCATGAAGAACGTATCACCTGTTGTCAGGCAGTAGTCCCCAGGGCCAAAGGCCTAGAAAACTGTGAGTGACTTCAGAGGTGTATATGCCTGGCCATAGCAGGCCACCGCTGACCTGTTGTCAGGAGGAACAAGGTGTACTTGACATCTCTAAGATTTCACATTCTTCCTCTTATTCACATGCTCATTGTTAATTTCATGCTCTACCCCAGCCATATCAACACAGCTACCACCTTCCCAGCAGGGTGTATACTCCTTACAGTCTGTAATCAGCATGTTATTGGCCAGAAAGCTCAATAAGTCATTCCTTCACTATTCCCTAAATGCAGGAGCCACACGAGGTTCTTTACAGGGCAATTTTTCTCAAGTGGTAGGAAAAAAGCGTGTGTGGAAGTGGCACTGTTCATATATATAAAACTCCAGATGGTGACTGTATGTTCAAATGCTCTTCTGGAACAGAGCACACCACTGAATTATCGTGGCTCTCTGGTAGCAGCCTTTACTGCCAGCCTTCATGGAGCATATCTGGCTGGCACCATGGTACAGAAAAGATTGGCAAAAAAATGTTTGTTGTTGACAAAAAGTTGACATGAGCAAATTGGTATCAACAGGCCAGAACAAAATATACGCTAGGAACAAGAAGACAGTTTCTAGGCAGTAGAGGAGTAATGTTCTGGAACAGGCTTTCAGTGATGATGTCTACGTTAGCAAAGCAAAACAAGGGCAGTGTACTTAAGGATCAAAATGGCAGTACTAAGGATGCAGTCACCACACTATACATAATTCAGGTACTTTAATTAAGAGTCTGATCTTGTGCTGAATGCCTATTCTTGACCACGACAAACTACTCGGTAACAAAGCATGGTAGCAGGGAAAACTGGGAGATGTACTTCAAAAGCACAATCCTGATCTGAACTTAAACACTAGCAGATACACATCCAGAAGGAGCAGTTGGCCAGCCAAAAGACCTGAATAACACAGCTGAGAGCAGAAATGCCAGGGAGGGCAGGCAACAGCACACATGGCAGACCTCTCATGCTTTCAGAGGACCATCATTCATGGTATGGCTGAAGAGAGACAGGTGACCCTCGGTACGAATCCATTCTTCACTATTAGTAGTGAAATGACTTAACTGTTGCTCATAGTTGCACCAAATGGCAATGGCATACTTTTAGTCAGATGTTTTCATAAACACTTACTAGTCTGGACTGTGATATTGGAGCATCCTGCCCATGTCACATCCTCTTCCACCCCAACTGGCCTCCTCCATTCCTGGATATCTTAGCATCTGGAGATTCCCCTTGCTAGCCTCTCCTTTTATCCTTCAATTTGTCTGGGTGTGATGGAACACAAAGCATCAGTAACCAGCTTTGAACTACCACCTTCTCCTGCTGAGTCTGAGCTCTGTTTTCCATTTCAGCAAATCGCAGTCCCTGACAAACACCTTCAGCATATCTGAATCATCTCAGCGGGGAAATGCCAATGAGGACGAAGCAAAAGCTGAGACCATCCGCAACCTGAGGAAATCATTCGCTAGCCTGTTTTCTGATTAACAGCCCTGCAGCTGGATCTGTGCTTTTGTCAGCCCTCACTCTTCATATCAGCATACCTGATGTCACCCTGGAATATGCTCAGTGGTACCCAGTGATTTACAACACCTGGGTAAAGGGAATTTAGAAAACAACAGTTGTTTTAATACAAAGAAAATATTACAATAATGGTCTGAAAAGTGACTGTATAGAAGTGGCACTATTTAATTGGGTTTTGCGCATAGTCAGAACCACATCTGTTCAAATGACTGAGTTGTAAAGTAAATTTTACTCTTGCTAACCCCTGTGGAGTCAATACAGTTACAACAGTGCAAACTAGATTTTATTTTGATTTGTATATAGTCAATACAGTTGTTAACTTCCAATTACTACAGCCTTGTTGAGGTCAAGCTAAAAAAAAAATAGAGGCTTATTTCAGAAACAGATGTGCAAAGATGTGCAAAGATGGACTCAAGAATAAGTATTCATTGACCGATAAGTGAGCACACTTGAGCACAGAAACACAGTGAGCCATGGAACTTCGTGATACCCACTTTCTAAGAAGTCACTTTTCAAAGCAAAATTACATTCAAGTTAAATACCAGGCATCAGTGAGCGCCAAAGATCACATGAGCAGGTCATCCAGATGGACTGCTAGTTTGTTCCAGATCACTCTGCTCATAGCAGATAAAACTTCTCTGTTTCATGCCTTGCATTTATGTCCCCTCCACGTGATTCCTGAGTTCTGAGAGAAAAATATCATATTCTAACACTGTAGCCTTAGCTCAAAAATAACCTGAGAAATGGGCCTTCCACACAAAAAAACCCTTCTTCCCCTGCCCCTGGAAACACCAGAGTTCACATTCACAGTTCACACAAATTCCAGACAAAACCCAGCTAAACTCCAAGCACTCTGGTGACTTGGTCACATCTGGCTAAGTATGTCCCCCAGGAACATGCTTAATTAATAGCAGAGCTGATGAAGTGCACATACTTGTGTGCTGAGTGTTCCATTATGCCAAATGGACAGAGAGATGGAGTGAAATCCTGTCTCCCTCCTTGAACTCCTGCTGACTTCACTGGGGTGAGTGCAAAATGAATGCAAGGTGACAAACCTGTAGCGAAACAGGAAAACTATCCTTTACAAATGAGCTGGGGTCCATCCAGAGACACCAAGCCACGGGAGGGCATGGATAGGATTGCCCCAAGCAGGTAATGATCAGTATTAGTCCTCCACAACTGCTCCCAAGAATTATTCTTCCAGATGAGATAGAGACGGATTTTTTGCCAGGTGTGCTTTCCCTCTAAGCCTGCAACACAGAATGAAGCTGTGTATGAGCACATATACTAGAACTGGGACGTGGCAAAAACCAGGAATGACACAAGCTACATTCGCGATTGAAAGAAACATCCTGGGTAAAGCAATATATCTAATGGCTATTTCTACCAGCTGAGAACCTAGACCTTGCACCATTCTCATTCGATGTATAACGCACCCAATGCGGGCACCAGTCCCCATCCCACATCCTTGACTTTCTTTCAAGTTTTGTCAAGTACTTTAGTCACAAATCATGCATACAGCTCCAAGGACAAACTTTTGGCTTTGTGCTTCCCTTAGCAACTTGACCATGATGACACTTAGGAATGCCCAGGGAGGCAAAGAGGTCGATAAGTTAACAACATTTGAACCAATAGCACAGATCTTTGCTGCCACTGAAACAGGGAGATCCCCAAAGCAGCAAAAGCAACAGCAGCATTTGCCATCTTCAGTCTTATGGTTCACTATAATTCACTGTATAAAGCCAAACAAGCAATTCCTTCCTGCATAGCACCTGTAAATCTAAACCCAATGCAGTCATCTGCACCTTGTATGGCCTACCCTTGAGCGGGCCTTTACACACACAATGGCTTTTGTGACCTGTGCACTTTCAGGCAAGTAACAGAGTAGCTTTTCCAGGTTGGAAGGCTCTTGGAACTTGGACTCATCTGGATCAATGCTTTATACCTCAAGTTCACTTTTATGGAACCACCCTATTCCCCAATGATTTATCTTTTTTTTTTTATTTTTATTTTTTCCCGGTTCTGTGTTGTCCTTCCAGGTTTGCTAAGCAGTTTACACTGTAGCATCATAAATACATGTCATTGTCTGAGAAAAAACCCAGACCCTGCTGTTTTGCAGTCTCCAGCAGTAAAAGAGTGACAAATGGCCTCGAGCAAGCACTGTCCCACTGGCAAGAACAATAGCAGATTAACAGGCTCCACTAAATGGAGAGGAGGTAATACAACCCTCGTGGGGGAGGATTTCCTTCTGTAACACTTCCCTCAGCATGGTTTATGCCTTTCCCTATTCAATGGTCACCAGAGATGCAAAGACAGAAATAAAAGTTTACTGCCAGAATCCTCAATTGCTCTATCCCTCGGATATTTTTATGTCTCTCTTACCAACCCCACCTATACCAAAAAATAAGTAACTAGCAACTAGCATGGTGGCAGCAGAGCCTCATAAATGGACCCCAGTTCATCACTGAAACCACAACACTTGGACCATTTGCTGATGCTGCATTTGAACACAGCAGGGCTGTCCTCCAGCGGACCGCAGTAACAGGACAGCACTGTTGACTTTATAGCCAGTGTGACTCAGACGTCTTCATTTGCCTGCAAGCTTCCCGCTGTCATATTTCAAGGGACAAGCAAACAGAATGGCACCTCCCTTCCTCCTACTTCCAGCTTGCAAAAACAAGCAAAAGCAACAGGCACTCTTAGTTTAACTTCGCTACTCCTATAGTTCCTGAAAAGCATCTTCAGTTCTATCCACGGAAGTGCTCTAATGAAAACAGAGTTAAAATGATGAAACTCTAAACTGCATCCTGTAAGTGTTCCAACAGCACACTTCAATCTGCAACTACAGCGCTCACAGGCTACATGTGGTGGCTGGCAGGAGATTCACAAATACACTGTCATATATTCAGTTTATCACCTTTGATGCAGGGTTTCTATGCCAAAATCCCTATAATCTTAATGAAGCAAGAGAGAGGGTGAATACACAGGGTATATTCTCCATTTATATGAACGGTGAACTAAAGTATGCCCAAGAGGTATTTAGGTACCTAAATGTAACCGCTGGAGTTTGGGGCAGGAAAAAGGTAATGGAAAAATTGGTGAATAGAAGTTACATTTAAACTGCAGGGCAGACATGCCCCACCACATGCCTTGGGATCTTTCTCATGTTTGTAAAAATTGAGCACCTGGTCAGAGCTTCCCTTTTGTCCTGCATGCTTTAATGTTGTTCACGTGGAAGTCGGGAAACATGAATAGATTTGTGTGTTTGGATCCAGCCCAAGGAGCTGGGACACAGCTATGACACCCCCTCAGATCCACCACCTGGAAAATTAGTTTACATTTTGCTGTTTAGACAGACTGAGAAACATCTTTACTTTCTTGCAATATCTAGGTGTGGTATTTCAAGAAGAATGTCACTTATGCTCCCATGCAACTACAAGTCTTGTTTAAAGCCAAGGTTCAGATGAACAACAGCCCTGCTTGTAACTGCAGCAGTATTTTCTTCTCCTTCACTCGTCCCTGGCAGGTATCTAAGACCTTATAGCCTGCACCTAGTTGCTTCATCTAGCTGGCTTAAGTTTTGTGAATAAGATAAAACAATAATTAGAAAAGCCAAAGACAACAGTTCCTTATTCCCAAGTGACTGTTAGTAGCAACCCTAACAGTGCTGGATCCAGATGAACAGCACAGGTGAGAAATGCCCATCTTCAGGCATCTCAACTTCTGTGACTTCTCTATAGATTTCACAAACAGCAATGACACACATACGCTGACTTGTGAGCTGTTGAATAAACAAAATAAGCAGCTAGTTTTCAAATACTTCATCAGTTTTGTCTTCTAATTTTATACTGTTGGTCCTGAAATATTCACTTTAATATTTCGTATTCTGCTTTATGAATAAAAGGGAACTCCTCTTCAGGGAACTTGACAGGAACAAGACAAGTCAGGTTCCTTTATCTGTGGCTCACACACCTCTACTACAATGTGGAAATGAAGAAGGTGAAGGAATATCTTCAGGTCACTTAGTGGTGTATCTGTAAAAAGGCTGAGTTCATTTCTTCAAAAACAAACACTCAAATGACAAAATCCAGGATAATCCTGTGGCATCAGCCTGGCAGAAGTATGACGAGGTTGTCTTCGTGGCAGAGAGAGCCCAGCTCCAGAGCTGCATGGGGCACACCACAGCAAGCAACATGATTGTCATCAAAGCACTGGTCATGTGGGAGCCACTGGCACCACAAAATTAATGTGTATCCCAGAAATAGCTTGAAAAAAAGTGAAAAGAGTAAGTTACAAATTACTTTATCAGTTAACACTGTACAACCTGATCTGAGTATTACGTAGGCATTTCTGAAGCACTCGTCACAAGGACAAAGTGGTGCAAGACCACCACAGTGCAGGTTTCCCTTTTCCTTTTTATAGTCAGTGGAATCTAAAGAATCACCGTAAGCTCTAAAACACCCGACTACACATTCCACTTAAGTGACAATTCTGTTGAAACAAGGCAATTCAGCCACTGCAGGCAAATGTTAAAAGTTAAGGATAATCTTAGTATTGAAGGGAAACAGACTCTATAAAAACAAACTTTTAGGTATTTATGTATGCTGTTGCTGTAAAGTAGAAAAGGAAAAAAAGAAGCAACACAACTTTTGACAGGAAAATAAAGTATTATATTTTACTTCCACTAGAGTTAATGGCAAAACTTCCTGACCGCGCTGAAGTCAGTTGACTTTATACAAAACAAGAAGATGAATCACTGAAACATCACGTATTACTGATTAAACAGCTTGTATTTAACAGGAAATGTCATTCCATTTCCACTGTTGGAATTTCAAAAAGATTTAAGAAAATAGTATTAGCTGTCACAACAGTCATCAGTACCATTTACATTTATAGTAACACTGAGTTCAATCCATCTTAAAAAAAATGTAAGAAATGAAAGGTTCTAGCAAAGTCTTGTCATTTCAGTCTTCCTCCAGCAGCAAGCCCGCAGATCTCATGAGGAGATTTAAACAGTGGTCTTGTTAGTTGCTCATTAGTTAGTAAGACAACACTTGAAAGGTGCTTATAACATGTTACAACATTTCTTCTTGGCAAGACATATTTTGATACTTCAGTAATGGAATTAAATGGAATTTACTGTCGTAAAGTAAGAATCCACCCTGCTTATCCAGCTGCGATCCCATTTCTACTGCAACCAGGTCAACCTATTCAGTTCCTTGAGTTAGGCAGGAGGAAGGATTTATTTTTACACCAGTTTTAGTTCACAAACAGCAAACATCTATGTACTACAACTCCTTATTTGTAAATTCAATACAAATGTTTTGCTGCTGGTTCTTTGTAAAACTGCTCTGCTTCTGTTCAGACTTCTGAGTTGCACCGTAGCATGACTTTACCCAGCTGTCTGTAAAATGAATTGTGTTTTAATATTACCATTGTAAAGAAAATCCCTTCCCTGTATTCTTTGTGTATTAAGTAACAATACAAAAATGCTTTTTACCTAATAAAACATTAAACGAAAGAGGAAATGTAATCTCTGAGAATTTCTACAAACTCACATCTACTGTAACAGTGGTAGCGTCCTGTTCTATGTGGAACATAGGTAAAGATTATCAGCCAGGTAGACAGGAACCAATGCTTGTCCTGGCAATTTAATAAAAACTTTTCAAATAAGACAGACAAGTATAGGGTTTGTATCTAAAGTGCTCTTTATCTGATGCAGCAAATACTTGGCCGGTATCCTTCTGGTCTCTAAGTAGCACTTCACAGATGATTAAGGGCAGGACAGGGTAGAGGGGGAGGCAGGGAGCAGAACAACCTGTCCTAACTTGCAGCTCTTTGTGTAACAAACCTTAATGCCAGGCGGTATGAGCACTACTAGAGCATAAAACAAACCCAGCCTTGTGGTTGAAACATTACCGTGCACATGTTCTTGCCATGATCAGAAGAGAAGGCAGATGTTAGTGCCTGGGATTTGCAGTCTCCTGCGGTTAGAAAGCAAGCTCAGGGACTACCAAACCCACTGAAGGAAAAAGCAGCAATCAAATAAACGCACGGCGAATGTCCATGGGGCGGCCCCG
The DNA here is from genome assembly GCA_013400335.1 of Eurystomus gularis. Taxonomy (NCBI): domain Eukaryota; kingdom Metazoa; phylum Chordata; class Aves; order Coraciiformes; family Coraciidae; genus Eurystomus; species Eurystomus gularis. Next base: position 44,192 of record VZZY01003337.1, on the reverse strand, counting down.
GCTGGGTCTTGGTGGAAACCTGTCATTGGGACCAGCTCGTCCTGGAAGCGTGGGGTTTGCTCCAGGCAAGGAACCAATTGGGTCAAAATGCGGTCTGAATGGAGGAAACTGGCCTGGTGCTTCTCCTGGCCCAGGAATTAGTGAGTTAATTGGGTCTCCAACGTACGGAAGTGTTGGTCTCTCATCATATTCTCCACCAATAATCACTGGGGGATAGATTGGGTTTGATGGGAATGGGCTGGGAGGAAAGGGATTAGGATAGAATGGGTTGGGATGAAAGGGGATTGGATGAGGTGTAGGGGGCAGAAACATCATGTGCCTCCATCTCAGGGCCTCCTTCTTCTGTTTCAACTTTTTCTTGTATAGCTGCAGACAGAAACAGAGGCATTTTAAAGCTCTTTAAGTCCTTTCTATTCCAGCTTCAGCAATTGCATTCAGTTCTCCAGCACTTCTCAGAAAAGCACTCTTCACCAGCCTAAAAACCCAGAACAGGAACACCTCGCCTGCCAAAGAGCAAAAACAGCATCTCTGGAAGACCTCTAACCCGCAGTTTAGGTATGCGCCATTGAACTTGTTGATGCTGTTCTCTCCTGCTCTGACCCAACTCACATGCATACACAGAATACCCCTCTTTTAAACTAAAATTTAACTCAAAGTCACTGCCTCCCAAAGTCTACGTTTTATCCTCAAAATAGCCCACAGAGAGTAATCTCAGATTATATTTAAAAAGCCACCTACTTCTTTCCAGTCTGTGTCACGAGGCCTTGCAATAGGATCTACAAAGAGAAGCAAAAAAATTAAAGCGAGCTCTTATTTTTAAGTAGTATTCATGCCACCAATGCCCAGTTTTGTCAGAACTCACAGAAGAATCAGAAGATGAAAAACCACTTTTGGTCAATACATTTTTTACAAAGATAATGCATCTTAAAAAAATACAAAGCTCCACAACCATTCAATAAATAAACTACTTATACATCCATTCTACATAAAGCATCATCTCCAAAACTTAACCGTGTAAGTAGAGAAATCCCAGAAACACTGTTCACATCTTTGACTTCTGACAGAACTTCCCTTGATTATTTCTTCCATATCGTGAGAGATAATAGCAGGAATCTCTCCCCTCCGCTTCCTAATAGCTGCAACAGCCAGCACACCAAGGTAGCCAGGGAAACAGATGAAGGCAAGGAAAGTCTGCACCACACAATGGTAAGAATTATGTGGTCCACCAGATCGTCAGTAGTTTTCATGGCAGAAAACTGTGTATCCCAGCTAACCAACTGTACAGGTTAGCATCACCAATGACTGCATTTACTCAGTGTTTAAAAATAAGCAGCAGTTGCCTGAGGAGCTCCTACCAAAACCTGTCAGACCTAATCCCTCTGTTCACATGGGAATGTAATTAGAAAAACATGTGTCTCAGCACTACCTCGGAAATCTCGCAGATACATAAACCTCCACAGAAGCTGGTCATTTGAAGCTGTGTAAAGATCATGGCAAACAGCAGAAAGGGAGATGAGTGAACGGACATCCAGAAGTCTGAAAATCCGAAGCTTGAGCTCAAGAGGAAGGACGACTAATCCAAACACATCTGGCAAGTTCAGAGCTACAAGGGGGAGAAAATAGAAGCATTACCTAAACGGTGCAGAGTTTATCTCTAAAGATCTTAAAAGAAGGAAAGGACACTATAATCTTCCCCTTAAATCATTTCCCTTTGATGCTCAAGTTACATCACTTCTCAGAAAGTGCTGTGACATGACTTATAAAACAGATCTCCTGCAACTCTTAAGTACATTTTTGGAGTGCACAAAGTAGGGCAAATGGCACTTGATACTGACCACTATTGGCCACTGTAAGCCTAAGAAACATTCCACACACCTAACTGTGTTTATAGGCTACAGAACAAAGGGATAAGTAAAGAAAAAAAGACCTGCCCAGTTTCATGAGCCCATGAAAAAAGCCCAACAAAACATTTATTACAGACCACATGCTTCACATAAAACCTTCCCACTCTGAAGTCTAGAGGGAATTCCATTGAACAGTCTTCAGAATACAAAGCTGAGACCTTTTATGGCAATACCTATGCAGAGAAAGCCTGGCTTCCTACTGCTCCACAAACACCAGCTTGGGTTACTTCCTACCACCCTTTCCAAGCCTTCAGTGACCAGTTACTGAGAAGATCATTCCTGGGGTTAGACTTCCAAACATGATGCTACATAAATTTTTCTGCTTTGACAAAAAAAATGGATCAAAACCACAGAACAAAATTATTGTAGTACGATTTTCTCATCACCAAGTGTGGAAAGTAGCCACTCCACTTAAGTCTCTTAAGTGAGACTAGAGCAATCAAAAATTAAAACCAGGAAATTATTATTCTATTAACATTTTCTGAGATACAAAGATTAATATAATTTCTTTAGAAGATATAAAGTAGTTTATACTTTCTCTTTATATACCCATCACAACTGTGTCTAACATCTGTTTCTAACACTTTTCCTACAAGGCTTTAGATAGACCCCCTTCCTTCCACCCTCAAAAACAAAGCACCCTCATTTTAAGTATTTTGTCTCACCTTGTCGGGCAGCAGCCAGAAGAGTGTAAACCAGCTGATCTTTAAAGAGACGGGATAATTTCTGAAGGTCTTTGTAAACACCTGCAACCTTTTCTAAAAAAAGAAGAGGTAAAAAGCTGAACTTCAGGAGGTTATAATGCAAAAAATATATAAAAGCAGATAACTAATCTGCTTGCAGTCTTGATGGAAGCAGCTAGAGTGTAACAATCACACACTAAGTAATTCAACAAACTACAGGCCAGTTCTATGGTCAGGCTAGGTTTCTCCTCAGCCTTAAAAAGCACCGCTAAGAGAAATACTTCAGTTCTTCAGAAACAGACTCTCAAGCTGTCAGAGCTTCCTTCATCAGATTTCAAAGCTCATGTGTAACACGAGCCTACCCTGTAAGTGCCTGCAGTAGTCTGTTTTCTGACAAGAATGATTTTCCATTCTGTTCTCTGAAGAACGATGAACTAGGAGACTCTGCCATTATATCGGACACCCTTCAGTGCTCAGTTAATTCTTCTAAAGCCTCTTGGCTGGACTTGTACATCAGCGACTGGGGTTACCCAGAACACAAGGTAGGATGCTGAGTCAGCCTCAACAGCCAATAAAGCAATTCATACACTTCAGAGAATGAAGGACTACTCAGGTCTGCGCTCACAAGGATCCACATTTATCTGCCCTTCTCTCCCCCCCGCCTTAGTTTTCCCTCTCATATCGGCATTCTGGAGTTACGTGGTCGGCACATGGCCAATTACAGTGCCACAACATCAGTGTGGGTACCATCAGCCTTTGAAGTCCAGAACTGCCAGGCAGAAAAAGAGTATAACCCGGCATTGCTGCCCCAAAGACTCACACATACACTTAGGACCTCATAAATAACAGGTACATGAGCCAAAGGATGACTCGGGCTTTGCAAGGTTCTTTCCTTACACAGTTAATCCAATACATTCAAATTTTGACAGCAAGATGTGGCTACACTCTGAATTTCTTTTACCACAAAGCTATGACTCACCTAAATGGTAACCACATTTTCATTCTTTTTTTGCTATTCTTTACCTATTTGGTCCTCTGCTGAAGTATATCCTTACTCACTGTGTGAATTCCTTATTTTTCAGTTTACTACTGTGAATATCATAGCTCAATCATACCTGGCTCCTGAAAGCAAACAAAGGATGCTGGCAATAGCTGTATTCTCTTAACACCCTTAATCTCTTTGTTGATTTTCAATGTTGCTGCAAATATAAAAAAAAGAAGATATTTCAAAATTTAAAACACATTGAGAGATGACAAAGATCACTTCATTACTGCCTTGCCCTGTGGAGGTCTATTTTCATCCCTTACCAAATTCCCTCAAGGAAAATACCCAACTATAGCAAGAAGCTAGATAAAGAAAAATTTCAAAAAAAATAATGGAACTTATAATAGCAGGGAATAAACAAAGATCTTGGTGACAGCAACCAAGCATTGCCTTCAACAGTTCTATCAGGAGGAAAGAGATGTAACACAGCTAAAAGAGGTATACAGTGAGCCATTATTATAGTCCAGTCGTTAAAGAAATATTAACTAGAGAAAGACTCAAGCTTGCTATACGACCACTATATGTGCTGTAGTTGTAACACTGTTCTAAATCTAACCTTAACCAGACTTGGTCAAAACATTTGATCAGGAAGCATACGTGCTATGAGAAAACATATGTGCTTATATAAATTAGCATAATCCGTTACAAGTTTTACAAATAAACATAAAAATTTTAATTAAAGATATCCTGAAATTAGAATCAAGTCCAAATTTAATATTGGTTCTGCAAAAACGTGGAATTGCTCAAATGCTAAATAAAATATGAAAAAGAAATTTTAAAAAGTAAACAAAACAAAAACCCCACCAAATTCTATGGACTTTGCTTCAAAAAATTAGACTTCCCTGAATTTTCTGGACCAAGTAGCTTCAACTAAGCACAATTTTTGAGACCACAGCTAAACTGTTCATGTGTTATAGGAAAGATTATACAATAAAGCTAAAGAATACATAGTCCAGAAGTTGTTTGTAAGTTTTGCAAAGAACATGAGACAATACAAAATAGGTAGATTTGCTCCAGCTACAATCTTGTAATAGTTCTTTGGCAATGTAAACCAAAGTTCCTATGAAATGAGATGAGAAATATTGCAATGAACAGGCCAGATGAAGCCCCTAAAGACTGATCTGTTATGACTAGAGGGAAAGAAACAGTTAACACAGAGACAGGAAATGCCAAGAATATTCTGCATCAGGAAGTGGCATCTCTTGCACCTCAGCAACCTTGGTAATCAAGGTGCAGTTCCAAACAGAGCGCACAAAAGCACATTCAAGCATTCTCTTGCTAAATAATAGTGATAGTTAGCAATATGCATCCAGGATAAAAACTTGACTAACTTACCGTTAATAGCAACAAGATCTCCCAAAGGCACACAAGTCAAATGAGCAGAACCTTCTTCGCAAAGAGGGTGTGTGTACTGTAGCTTATAAACACCATTCCCTCTCCATTTCTCTGGCATGGACACTGCCTTGGCTTCTGTCCCCTAGAAATACACAGAGATATCACTGCCACACTCCAGCAATGCATCAAGACTAAGGGGTGAAAAAGAGAATTAGAAGTTAGGAAATGCCAGAATGCTGCTTACAAATCTTACAAATCTACATTTGGCCCCAATGTGCATTATAACAGACTTGAATTGCATGATTATATGCTATTTTTCCCAAGACTAACAGCAAATCTAAGAAGTTTAGTAATTTTTTGCCCTGTCCCAGTTTGACAAGGAAGGTTGTTCAGTGAGCAGACTCACACCTATTTCTTTAAGACATTTATTTCATTCTGTCATTTATTCCAGCATTCTGACAACTCCTGCACATACTTTAATTTACTGCATGAAAAACATGTTATTGCACCTCTTCTGTGACTTATAAAGTCTGACAGAGCTTGAAGAATCATAGCTTGAAATCCATTCAAAAATCTGAGTGGACTAACAGTTTTTCCTTTCGATTTCAGCATGAAAAGGCTCAGATGGAATCCCAGAGAGGGACACAACACTATCACAAGTATAAGCAGACTCTCTCTTTCCTCTGCACAGCAGTCATCTTCCCTACTTCTAAGTCTATTGATGGACATAAAACCCTCTTCCCAGTGGCAGACGTATTTGTTCTTCAGATAGTATTTAAGGCTATAGGAATGCAATTGACTTAGCAGATTTATTAAACTGGTATTGGTCAACTGGACATCTAAACTGACCCCCTACATGTGCTTACTTAACCTCACCACAAGAAAAAACATGAGAATTTAAACACCGTCCCCAAAAGCAAATATTTTTCTGCATGTTTAGCCACATATTAGTAAACATACAACCAAATCTGAAGAGAAAAGGTGAATTCATACATTGCACAGAGGTACTGCTGTAGGTGCTTGACTAGGAGTACAATACCTCTGTATGTTAGTGGAACCACAGCCCAGCCGAACTCAGCTGAAGTTAATACAGAATTGGAGATAACATTTTGTCAGACCCAGGCCTTGTTAACCACCACTTGAACAGGATACTATTGAGATGATACTGATGCTTAAGGCAGCACTTCAAAGAAGTGCCACAATCTAAGCGTACCTCCACAGGCTCAACAGTACAAAGCAGAGACGGTAGGTTATCAGCTGGGTCTTGGTGAGGCTGAGGACTGAAGGAAACACCAGGACAAGCCTCTTCTCTCACACCTAAAAGCTGCTCTAGTCTTCAGCCTTAAGGCTTTACTGGCCATGCAAATGAGAGAAGCTGAGACTTCAGCAGCCCCTGGTGCTGACACATACAAAGCCAAAAGTGCATCTTCAGATGCATCTTGTATCACACATTCCCACAGCCTTCTCATACTGACCAAGAAGTTTCCTGATTGGTTGTGCACCCACCTGAGGTACATAGCCCGCCTCCATCATGAGAAGATGTACTAGAACAATCAAGGCATCAGCAGCACTGGTGCACTCAGCAGAAAGGTAGAGCATCTCTAAGGAATGTGGTATTTCACCATCAGCAGCTTCGCTGCACAGCATGGGTTCCAAGGGATAGGAGCCTGTACCTTCTTCCAGGTCAGCATCTTCTGGGACTAACGCAGAAGGAAATTCTAGGCTGGATGCTGCCTTCAAGGGAAAGCAAAACATACCTTCATTCAGCAATTACACCTCTAGTTACATCAGTGTTATTGTCTGCTTGTTGCAGTCCTCACAGGCACCAAGTCTGATATCTCATGCAGGTTGTAGAGAATTCACTGCATCTCCATCCAGCATCCCAGCTGGAGATCAGGATTATACACATAGCCTCTGTAATTTCTGATATTTATGATGCAAGCCCTTCATAAAAGTGTCTGTCATTTGACAGCATATACTACCTTAAGGCAAAGTGATAATATATTAAAAACTTCATCAGAATGTTCGCAATACACACAGGAATAATTTACTCACTGTAGTACCACCAGTTTTTACAATGCAGCCAACATACATAGCAAGTAACCAAAACGGTAACTTGGACTGCTTAGAAACACAACAGGCCTAAATAGCTGGGGAAAAAAAAAAAAAAAATCATCGATGGAGTATATCTGCTGACACTTGAGAAGCACTGTGATTTTATTGTGGCTTCCTTTCTTCTACCAAAATCAAATAATACTATTTCGTTAACTGATAAAACTAGCCACAGACACATAAAAAAAAAAAGAATAGTAGCAGTGAATGAAAACTATCAACAGATTTACCTAAGGGAAGGGTCAAGAAAAATTAAAAGTCTAAAGGAGCTGTAGCTACTTTTCCCCCACATCCATACCCAATGGCATGAGACATCCTTATGTTTGTATGAGGCTGGCATGGCCATCCACCCGTGGAACTTCCCTTCTCTCACTAACAGCGATGCACACAGCCCCGGTCACACAGACTTTTCAGGCATCTAGAGCTCTCCTACAATGACACTTCATTGCTTAGAAATTATCCTGCCATCTTTCAACCACAATTTTGAAGGAAAACATGAGACTCTTTCAACTTGCCTTTGAATATTAAATGAATACGAAGCAGATAGTTCTGCACAGCTTACTATGGTCTGACTGACAGACGTAACTGGCTATGTATCAGCCAAGTATAAGGAGGCAAATATTCAGAAGTGATCTGCTACTAGATAAAGCAGTGATCAACGCAACAAGATACCTTCTTCTTTTTGCCTGGCATTGTACAGGGCAATTCTCATGTACTTACCCTCTTGTCACTCTTTTGACCTTCGACCTGACAGCCAGAAAGCTCAGGTAGCTCATTCTGCCCCTCTTCTTTTGGACTTTTGGCCTGACTTTTGTTGGGGATCAAGGTGGATGGCTCATGACCATTCTGAAGTGGAGGAGGAGTAGAAGGAGAAGGTAGGTTGGGTTGTCCATCTGCTTCTTCTAGTAATAAGCATATCAAATCACCAGAAACAATCCCATATGAAGCTAAGGTCTTCTGATCTTCTGTGAGAGCATCTTTTCTGTTCAATGTTATTGCAAACCCAGTATCAGAACTGCAAAACATAAAAAAAAGGAAACATTTTGGCTATACCTGGGTAACTGCACATAAAGCTGGTTAGCAATGCATACTGCATACTACAATAGTGTTATGCCATGGGGTTTAGTTCATTAATAATTACCTATATATTAAAGAAAGAGCGAGGAAAAATATATGGTATGAAATTATTTCCCCCATGTTTCTCTCTAAACACATTTTAAGTATCCATGGCTACTTGGTAGGTGTAACTTCACAGAATGGTTTGGGTTGGAATGGACCTTAAAGATCTTCTAGTTCTAACACCCCTGCCATGGGCAGGAACACCTCCCACCACACCAGGTTGCACAAGGCCTCATCCAATGTGGTCTTGAACACATTCAGTGATGCAGCATCTACAATGTCACTGGGTAACCTGTTCCAGTGCCTCATCACCCTCATAGTTAAGAGCTTCTTCCTTACATCTAATCTAAATCTACCCTCTTCCAGTTTAAACCCGTTACCCCTTGTCCTACCACTAACAAGCCCTTGTAAAAAGTCCCTCCCCAGCTTTTTTGTAGGCCCCCTTCAGATACTGGAAGGCTGCAATAGGATCTCCTTGCTCATAAAACAGTTATGAAGGAAAGCAAACAAGCGTCCTCCAAATGAGAGGATATCACACCTAGCAAAACAAGCTTTAAACAAACTACTGGCTGAGATTATTTAAAAACAGGACAGTGCTGCAGACTCAACCACCTCGCTTTCTCATTAAGCAGAGCATTGATGTCGGGTCAGCAGCTGTCCTACAGCATGTTAGTTGCAAATGAGGGTAGTAAGAAAAGATGCTTCAGGGGGAGGTACTTACAAAAAAAAAATAAATCCAGAACAAACCAGAAATGCAACTGGTTAGCATAGAAGCCGCTACCCAGTATCAGCTATAAAACACACTCCCTGCAGCAAGACAAGTGGGAACTCCAGGTTTCCCCTGCCCACACTGCTATGCAATGTGGTGCTACCAATGTACCTATCGTGGTGAAACACTAGCACGTCGTACCTAATTCAAGGTTTGTGAACACACCCCTTTTAGCCACCATCAGAAAACGAGCCCCCTGCGTAGGTGTTAATTAGATTAATTTGATTTTGCAGACTTTACTCTCCTATGAGGGCTGCCACGAGTTCTTCCTAGATAAAAACATTTTTTGAAGTTTAAACCCGGGAGTTCTCTAAGCGGGCTGCAAAACCGAAAAACCGACAACCTACCGAGACTGTCGTAACGCGGAGGCCGCACGGAAATCCGAGCCGCGCCCGGCGTCTCACGGCTGGGCTCCCCTCCCTGCCCCGCGGGGAGCAGCCGGGAAGCAAAACTCGCTGGACGCCGCAGCGACCGGCCGGCCCCGCCCGGGGCCTGTGGGACGGAGCTCGGCAGCCGGCGGTACTAAAGCCTGGCACCAGCTTTAGCAACGTCCCCCCGTCAAGCGGGGGACAGCCCCGGGCCGGCAATTCTGCTGACTCACGGATTCCCCGCGACGCGCTGCCCAGCCGCGGGGTGCGGCACACGGGCCTGC
>VZZY01003337.1:191-33666 GCA_013400335.1 Eurystomus gularis | reverse complement strand
TAATACTGGCTTAGCAGTTGTCCTAAAAACTGTTGGCGATGTTCATGGGCAAAGGCTGAAGAAGTGCCCCCAGGAGCATTTAGTTTTACAGAGAAAGGTGCTTTTTTAAAGCAGATTACTGAATTGACATCTTGGAGGTAATGTTTTAACACCTAGGGTTGAATAATCTCAACAAAAAATAAAGTGGCACACACTTTTAAGTTTATAGACTTTAGTTCCTCCTTCTGTGTCACGGAAAAAAGTCCCACCCTGCATCTTGGACTTTTTCTAAAAGAACACTCCATCTAGAAATACGTATTTTGCAGAACTGTAATGCTGATTGCAGGGGAAAGTGTTAAAGGCACAATTTATTCAACTTTTTACTTTGCGTAATGAATTACATGAAGTTTTAGAGAACAGTGAATTCAGAGGTATCTTCTGAACAACGCTTAGATACCTTGTTGTTCTTTCTGTTGTTAGAATTTACTTGCATCATGTCTCCATACAAAGATCGATACAAGAAATAGAAGGTGCAGGAATATTCCACATTGATAGGAACAGCTCTGTCTGTCCTTTCAGCACTTGCAGGGCCAGTCAGAAAAAGGAGACTGGAACTTCAAAAATCCTGTTCTGGGCTACAGGTGAGATCTCCTGTATGCCATCTGAGCATGGCCATCCAACCCAGGTAAATGTGGTTGTTAAATTTCACTTCACTTTAGAATTTGCTGTCAAATATGTCCCAGACTGAAGGGGAACCATCATCTGATTTCAGGAAGTTAATAAATTTCTCAGTGGAAAGGAGAGGCTGGTATTGACGAAGGTGATAAAAGGAAAGGCAAAGAGACTAGTGAAATGGAATACCCCTCGTTGAACAATGGAAGAGCTGATGCTCATTACAATCAGCTTGGTGTCCTCAACTGCAAGCAAACCCAAGTGATTTCCTGAGAAGTCTGCTGTGTCCTTTGCCACTACCCTTTTTTAACAACTGCTTATGCAGTCATCATCATATGGGACCACATCCTGCATAAATCCAGAAGAGTAGTTTGCTGCAGCAGAGGGGGGTGAGAGTGGAAGGAAGTGGCAAAGGCAGGGAAAAAGAGAATGGAAAAGAGGAAAACACGTGAGGGGAGAGCGCCATGCATGTCAGAAAATTCTCTTGCAGAAGGTTGAATCCAAACCAAGTCATGCTGCTGCCTCAACATTATGACCTTCTTCCATTCCCCATGGATGTCCTGCTCTGTTTTGCCCTTCAGTGTTTTCCCTGTCCCAGCCACCCACTGTGTTCCCACTGGCTCCAGTGCTGCTTAGTCTGCACTCTTCAGGAAGGGTGGAGGAGGCTTCCCTAGTTTGAGAAATGTTCATGGCTACAGTTGTGATGTTCTCTGTCTGCATGTAGGAGACTTCTGTTGGGCACATAAGTTGACCTTAGGCTGAGAAGGGTGCTGTGTCAAAACAGTATGGGAAACCTGTGTGCTTACAAGCTTGAAGAAATGGCTGTATATAGAAGAATTCTAAGTTTTGGTATAGTTCACCCTTATCAGAAATGGTAATTTTTAAGTCCAGTTAATTATAATAATGTGCGGTATGGTGACAAAAAAACCCCCTCTTTATCAGTAGCTCAAAATGGTTGTTAAAGACAATGTGGTTTTTCAACTCAGAGTACTTCACTAAGAATTTTTCTACTCCCCATGGTGAGTGTAAAACAAACAATCAAGCCCATTCCACCAAATAAGTAAAACCCTATTCATGGCTCTAGTGGCTTCTCTTAAGAAATTTGAAACTTAATGTAGCTGTAGACCTGGCGACCTGAAGTCAGCTTTCCATTCCAGAAGAGAACTATAAAAAGTAAAGGTCTCTTTGGTTCAGTTACATACCTCATTGATATTTTTTTTTTTCCTGAAAGCCGAGTGGAGTAATAAAGCTGTGAGCCAGCTTTTCTATTATTTTTCTTGCTATATTGCCACTACAAAGAGTGAATTTTATAATAGGTATAAATAAATATATATCTGTATCTATTAAGCCTTGTGATACTGATACTTTGAATGACTAGGGTCACACTGAAAGGTGTGAGAAATGGTGGAATGAGAAGAGTGTGAAGGCTGGAGTATCGTCAGGAGATCTGTGAAAGTCTGAAGTACCGCTTCAAGTGTGCCAGTGGTGGAGGAGGTTCAAATCAAAACCAGTGGAAAGAACCTTCTAAGCTTGATGGTGGTCAACTTCACTTCAAGAAGGTATATCGAAGCCCTTTATGCTAATGCTTTATAGTTAATACATTTAGTGGAACTCTGCTTTACATCATCACAGGCTGGCTGTCTACAGATGACCCTTCAGCAGTGTCTGAAGTTTGCTCACGTAGCTCTTCTCTGTTTCTGATAAAAATGTTGGTCATACAGAGCAAAGGGCCTTTCAGTGGGTTTTCTGGGGTTTGCCAGATTGCTTCAGACATTTTTAGGTACCAACATGTTTTCTTGGATTTATATATTACTTCACAGTATTGAATTGCTGAGAATTGTGTGCAGAACAATAGTCTTTGAAGTGGCACATCAAAGACAGTTTGATACCTATGCATTAGCAGACCAAAATCACATTTTTTCTGGGTAGTTAAAAAAAGGCTCCACCCATGGAAGAAGGTTCTCAGAGGAAGATTTCCCATGTTTTGTGATGAACAAAAGGGGTCAGGTTTTTTTTAGTGAGGTTACTACATCCACCTTCTAGGAATCTGGTAACTTCATCCAGGACTGTAATTCATATAAAACCAGAGTAGGTGCTGCACAGGTTGAGAGAGTGCCTTATCCTGCTGTCAGCTCCGTGAAAGTAACTGAATGGTTATACAAGAGACTAATGAGTGAGCCAAACAACTGGAAGAAAAGCAGAGAAAAAAGCTTGCAACAGACCTACACAAATTCAGACTCAGGTCTGAATCCGGATGGATCACAAATAATGACTGCTGCATTCATGTTCAGGTTCTCAATATTTCTTACTCTTCCCCTGTCTCTTGGGGACCAGTTTAAGAATACCCTTAAAATTCTTAGCTGTGAGGGCAGTGTGCAGTGCAGAGCTAGAAAAAGAACACGGGGGTTTTTTGCTAAATGGACTTTGGTAAGAATGAACCTAGTAGTCCTGGCTCAGGTGCTAGAACAGGGCAGTTACAGAGGTCAGCAATGTGAACTCAGTGGATTCGAACAGTGGAAAGTGTTCATTTTCCATTAGCTCATCAGACAACTGCCTGCCAACACAGCCATTGCTCACAGATCCTGTGTAGCTGTTGTAGCTATATTATTTAATTTGCAGCCTGGCACACATTAATAGTTCTTTGGCAACTCAACTTCAGAGTTTTGAAAGCCTTTATGATGGGCATCAGTAGGCGAGCCATGCTCAGGAAAAGCACAGCGCCTCTGCAAAGCCTCCAAAAGATTGAGGGGGGGAAGCGTCCCAGACCTACTCACAGATATAACCAGTGGGGGCAGGGTTGGCCATTGCCTCCTGTGGATTCTGTTTGAAGATTTCATTGAGCTACATACATCTCCTGCTGCCTCATGAATTGGGAAGTAGCAGTGAGAATGGAGGAAACCATGAACAGGAACTTATTGGAGTTTTTCTTTTCCCATTGCTATTTGTAGTGGTTATGGAGAGATGGAGTTCACCTGCTTTTATGTCATTTAGCGAACTCCTGTCTGTATCATTTTGGGGTTTCTTTAAGCATTCCTGCTAATGTATTTCTCCTATCAACCATATGAATTTTGTATTCCTTTTCCCTCAGATGTGATTTTTCCATATGGTATATCATATGTATAGACATATATACTATTTATGGTATAGGAAGGGTTAAAATCTTGAAGCAATTGAGTGGGTTTTGATTTGACATTGCTGAGTGAGCTGCAGAAAGCCTACCTGTTCTTGAGCATGCTGCAGAGTAACTAGAAACAATGGAACACGGGAGAAACTGAAAAATCCAGTCCCAGTTCTGTGATAACAGCAGAGATATTTGTAAAACCAAAGTGCTGTTTCTGGACTTCAGGTTGGGTAGACACTGTATTTGCTATCATGTTTGAGAACTATTTGTATTGTGTTTGTTAACTATTGAGGTTTCTTTTCTGAATTTTTGGAAGTGAAAGAAATTCGTCTGTGGGCTGCAAGTGGAGAGCTTTGTACAGGACCAAGGCAAGGCAAGGATAAAATTGTTTTTCAAAGATATTCTATTCTATTTCGGAGGTTGGTCAGTTTAAGATAGTGTGGTTTTATGGCTATTTTAAACATGTACAAGACAATAGGGTTGTTTGGTGGTTTTTTTTTGCATCAGAGGCTTTCTTAGTTCTTAGGCAGATTTCAGCTGTAATCTTTATTGCAAGTTTTATTTAAAGTTTTTGCAGACTGTTCACACAGGAGAAACCAAATGTGTTATCAGCAGACTGGTAAGTAGGGTACTTCATTAGAGTGAGACAGGTACACAGAGTGAAACAAAGGAGTTTTTCATCTTTTTCCTCAACTTACTTGAATATACTATCTCTGAGAAGACAAAAGAATTAAGAGAATGATTCGCATCAAGGAATTGCTTGGTGCTTGCTCAGTTACTGAAGATAAAAATCAGAGCAATTTGTCTGCCATCTATTGTCTTCCACAATGCAATTGGCAGCTCTAATTTAGACTATCAGGCAGCTGACAATTTCCATCTCCTTAGCTCTGTCTCAGTTATCTGACTAACCTTGTATTGTACAATCAATCCTAGCATCTGTCAGAGGCTTGAGGCTTTGATGAAACCAAGAATATCAGCCTTAGCGTGCAAAAGAATCAGCCTTGTTGGTTTGAGAAAGCAGTAAGAAATACCATCTTTTACTGCCATGGCAGTTCGGTTGTTGTTTGCTCTTTCAGCTTGACACCTGGCATACATTTAAGATCCAATCAAGAACATATTAACTCCAATCGTGGCAATGACTAAGACTACTGATTTCTGTTCCTCAATGGAAGTGAAATTCAATGAGAATGAGGTACCTCAGCTGCATCAATGCTTCTAGCAGTCCTGCTAGATAAATAGCTAGTAAATATCTATGAACTTTAATGACATAAAAATCTATCTTTCTGGTTTTATATTGGTTTTTAATTGCCTCTTAGTAATCAGGCTAGAAAGTGGCATGTTAGCAGGAAAAGTTAGGATACTTTTATGGAAAAAGTGTAAGATTTGTGACTCAAGTGGCTGTTCTGCAAAATATAACATTGCTACCTTAAAGTAATTATTTAGAGTTCCTTAAAACAGACAAAACCAAAAACATTTAAGAACTAGAGATGGAACGATCAATTAAAGGGGGGGATTTTCAAAATATTTCACAATGTGGATTCTGTTTTCAGAATTTTTTTTCCTTGAAGCCACTTTTTCTTGCAGAGTATCTTGGGGTTACTTTGTAAGGACTCCTCAGAGAACTGATATTAGGGCAATATTAATAATGCATTTTGTCAGTCATGTAGTTCAGAAATCCACCAAAGAGCAGTATTTTATGAGGTACTAGGTAGATCTTGGATTTGCAACCATTTAGAGTCTTGATAATATTACTTGATAATATTAATTCCAACATGGAAGTAAGACTACCAAAGAATGGTGGGTTTGTGGTTTTTTTGGTGGAGGGGAGTGTTTGTGGGTTTTACAAATGCATTTATATGTTTTCTGGCAGATTATGCAATAAATTGTCCAAGACAATATGGTACTTACTAGAAATCCAGGAATGACCTTCTAGGCTGGAATACTTGGGAAACTAGCAAGACCTTTTGCTACTTATTAATTATTATGGTTTTGTACATAGGCAGGTACCACGATCACAGTCAGACATGTTAGAAAAGGATGTTACCCCTCAGTGGTAGGGCCCGAGTAAAGTTACTGTAAGTCCCTCATGTAGAGTTCCCTAATGCAGTGCTGAGAAGTCTTGAAGTTGTCTTGGGAAATGATATTGTTATTTCTAGGAAACTGAGCAGTGGCTGTTATTGCTGGTGAAAATGAGAATGAATGCAAGAATTTTTAACAAAGAACCTTTACTTTTGTATTAGGAAGGTGTAACAGAAAGAAATAATTTGTCACAGCTTTTGTGAATCTATGTTGTGTGGTTGTGTCCCACCATGCAGTGGCTTGCAGTCTTGCTTTGCACT
The DNA here is from genome assembly GCA_013400335.1 of Eurystomus gularis. Classification (NCBI taxonomy): domain Eukaryota; kingdom Metazoa; phylum Chordata; class Aves; order Coraciiformes; family Coraciidae; genus Eurystomus; species Eurystomus gularis. Next base: position 27,555 of record VZZY01003337.1, on the reverse strand, counting down.
CAAAGACACCGTGTTGCAGGCGCATGCCAGGACTCCCTTTTCTGTTCTTGTGTGATCACCATGTAATTCTCACACGCACTTTGAATTCACCCTTGTATTCCCTTTTCACGTGACCTGATCTAGTCAGTCTCATGTATTGGTGTTTGGATTAAGTCAGAGGTTTCTGTGTAGCAGGGAGGCATGTTTTGTAGGAAAGCCTATGGCATTTTATTAGACCAGCTCATTTAGTTGAAAAACCTTTGGAATCACAAATCCAGTTTATCCTAGGAGGTGTCTATATAAAAAGGGTGTTGTTCTATAGGAGGATGGACTCCCTCCTCTTTGGCTGGGATTGCTCTGTCATGTTTACACTGCAGGAGGTAGGACAGGGTAAAATAAACTAGCTAAGACATGGTTGTGGGGAAAGCATAGAGTAGTGGAGCAGAACCATTCAGTGTCAGCAACAGCTAATGCCTGCAAAAGTGCTATCCAAGTAATCAGAAGTCTGTGTCTGCTCCCACACTGACTGTGCAGTAAAATCATTGGCTAAACCTCTCTTGACTATCCACCCTTGTCCCAGTTTCACTGAGGAAAGTGAAGGATATAGATTTTTTGCAACACATGGTATGCATCATTTATGATCGCATTTGCATAATAAATGTTGTTAACAGGTCCCTGTGCGAAAGGCAAGAAGATGCTAAAGACATGGTATTCTTTCCTGTTGTGTTGGCTGTCCTTGCAGCTTGAGGCTAATCCTGGTCTTAAAGTGAGGATTACTCAGAAGGGGCTGGACTATGGTATGTCTAATGTTGCCAGAAGTTAATTTATGATAAATACTCTGCATGAATGCATGGAATGTAGTTCCTTAATAAAGATACAATGTAGAAATAGCTTCTTTAAATATTGAAACAGAATACATTCCTTTTGTCACATCACACCAGGAACACTCTTTGTCTTTTCTGTCACTTATTTCCTTCATTTTTGTGCACCCCAGGTATGAATTTGTCATTGCATTCTCTTACAGTCCAACAGTGTTTCCGTGGCATTCCCCATATCAACCTACTTTCTTAGAACCAGAAAGTGATGGTCATATAATTGATCCTGTTTTAAAAGTGTCAAAAACCTGGTTGAAAGTGCAATATTTAATTGAAGATAAGATGACATAATTGGAAAGAAAAGCTTTCAATTTTGGGGCAGCCTCGTAGCTGCACACCTTTACTGTCATTCCTCCATTTGGTGTTGTTGGCATCTGCATGGGCCATTCTTTCAGAAGAATTTAGTAACTGTCTGGCTTAATTCTGCCCTTCAACAATATAATCAATTTCCACAATGTATTTTCCTTACCCTTTCTATTCATGTTAACTTTCACTATCTCTTACCTAAGACTTACTCCATGGGTGTGGAGGACATGTGGTATTGTTTACAGAATTAATACTAATAATAAAGGTTAACAAGGCACAAATTCAACAAAGGCTGGGTCATGCTAAGGATTAATCGTCATTTATGTACTGAACGTGCTGACAGGTAAACAATGGACTTGTGAGATGAATAGTAGAAGCTCAGGGTTTATGCTTTTGAGATGAAAGCAACGATTAGGTCTATTTATATCTCTGTATAAGCATTGTTTTAAAGGCTTTTGAGGAGTTGAGAAGTGCAGGGCAAGCATCAGTCACACAAAACACAAATGATCTCAGTATCTTTTCATGACACCCAGGAGAAATTGCTCCCTAGGGATCTCTCATGCCTTTAGAAACCAGAATCCAACCTGGTGTTTCTTAGAGTGAGCCCAGCAGTTTTTGTGACATTCAGCATGGCCTTCAAGTGCAGAACGTACAGACACACCCCTGCATTAGTAGTTAGAACAGACATTAAAAGTGCACCTCACAAAGTTATTTCTCATATTTGAAGAGCATGGTGCCTGTCATGTCTTTTCCCTTAATATGAGATTTGAAGGCGAGGCAATAGGTCCTGCCTGCACACACCTTCCCAGCTGCAAGAACCTTGAGAGAAATTCCACCTGGGATCACTGGCTGCCTTCACTGACAGTCTTAAGACAGCTTTAAGTTATTTCAGTCATTTTGCTTTGGAGGAAGGAATTTCCAGGGAACCATAACTTACCTCTCCTTCCTAAAAGATATATTTTATAAAAAGGTATTCCAGCATCGAGTTATCATTTCTTTCAATTCTTTGCTTTTTTGATACACTGAAGTCTGGGGGAGAAAAAAAATAGGTATTTTGTATTCAGCAACTGTGAGGTCAAAAGCTAAAGAAACTCATGCCAAAAGGACCTGAAAGCCAGATATTATTCAGTATTAAAGTTTTAGCAGTGTCTTCATCAAAGATGATCAAGAAGAAGAAAGATACAAGGAATTTCGAATTTAAAGATGTTCTGTTGGTTGATAATAGTGTCTGTGTGTATTATCAATGCATTGAAGCATTCGAGCAAGTAGGGATTCCTTAAAGCTAGGAGAGATGGTAAGGAAATAAGTCAGAGATCCGTGGCATGCTGTAATGGATAAGGTGCAGTGGCAAAACATATGTACTCTGAAAGAAACGGGAAGAAAATATTTTAAAGGCTTGTCTTTAAACCTCATACAACTTCCTGTACATAAGCAACAATCCAGATAGTTCCCCATTTGACGTACCAGCACTTCAGATGCATATATCATACTTTTTCTGTAAGTAAACACTACACGTAGAAGTAATCTTGCTACTTCTTAACTTTTTCATTCAACAGCTATGAGACAATCTGAGGTAAAGGTGATGACCAAGCATTTCCCAAGGCTTTCTATACTGTTGGTGAAGTGAAAGAAGTATTACAATTTCAGAAACCTGACAACTTCTAGAATATAAAACACAAGGATGAGATGATCTTGGTTAAATGATTTGTATGTGAGGCTAATAGAAGACATAAATGGATGTGTAAGTAGTTGGAAGGAGGTCTTAATGAACTATGTTAAAAGTTATTAAATTATTTGGCAGTATATCTGGACCTTTGGGTGCCTCAATCCAATCTGCAAGGCGTGTGCTTTCCTCTAACCCGTTGTAGGCAGGAGGATTGGGATGGAGCTCCTGAAGCAAGCAGTATTGAAAGAGACCTTCCCAAGCTGGAGCGGGCAGGAGAGTTTCTTGGTTGTTAAGGTCAACTATGTAATTTCAAGGTAAGTAAAAGAAATAAATCTCAAAGTTTTTGGATGAAACATCTTTTTGTACTATTACTGCATGGTAATAATTATGTAGCCTTTTGTTGTTGTTGTTCAGCATAAAATTTTAATGATTCATCTAACTGCTCCCAACAGTTATTTGTTTTATAAGTACTTCCTTCTACCACACTCAGGGATGAGCTTTAGAAAGCTTCTGAAGGAGCACCGTGGCTGTTTTTATAGTTGGTTCGTCTCAGAGTTTGGGGCAAGGCAGGCTTAAGCACGGCTGTGACACAGCAGGGGAAATGGGTGGGAAAGAGGGAGGAATCAGTGTTATTAACACGCTGCTACTGCAGGAGCTCGGGTCAATCACGCCATGATCAATGTGCTCAAGTGAAAGCCCTTTATTTAGTAAAACATCGCTCTTTTATAATCTCTTTGGCATAGCACGCAGTACAAGATATTCCGCTGTTGGTTACATTGTGCACATCATTTACCTAGCAACAATTTCTAATTGGTAGCACGTATTCTTCAAGCTCGTGTTATTGTAGAATAGCTCAGTCCATTCTCCCTACACATGCTGATTGGTTGGTGTTCTTGTTGTTGCTCCTACTGTGACCACTGACTTCTTGCCAGGTTGCTGTTCTGTGGAATTTGCTTGTTAGGCCTCTTATCTCCTTCACTCCCTGGGATTCTTCAGCCTCAAGGCTTCCCAGGCTCTTTCAGGGAAACATCATTATCTGCTCAAAGCTAAGGTCCATCCCTGAGTCCTCAGACCAGCTGTGGACTCCCACGTGCTACTATGAAGGACCTGTAGCACTAAAAGTCATTTGTTTGTGTTTGATGAGAAAAAGATGACAAAGGGATAAGATGAAAATGTGTGCAGGGGGACAGTGTATCTGGGCTGATGTAGCAGGAAGATGAGTTTTACAGAATCTTTTTGGATGGATTTACAATGGTAAATCAGCATTTTGATTGGTTAGGGCCTGATACCTATTTCCTGCCGTGGAAAATCATTGTACCAGGAGCAGCCAGTAGAAAAACAGATTTATAGAGTTCCCTACAATTTCTCCAAATAAAGAGAATAACATGAAGGTTTTTCTACAGCCTTCAATCCTATCTTCCAGTTAAAGCTTTTCCAATAGCCTATAAACAGAAAACCAGAAACTTCTGGTCTTTTAATGTTACTATCACAGCAAGTTCTGCTGCTCAGTATCATTTTACTTCCTTTTCCTTACAAATTACCAGGAACAAGAAATACCAATCTGGGAGACTTCATATACTTTCTGCTGGATAGGGCCTGCATCCTTTATCTATACCTCCTATTTTCCTAATAGCCTGCTTCCCAGTAGGCTTCATTGTATTACACCCTCCTCGCAACCTTAATACCTGCACATCTGAGAGAGCTGTGTTTGAACAGTCTGGAGAAGAAGAGACTATAGGGGTGGAGGTGTGTTGTGTGTCTTACTGCATGTCTTCCACTGTCTGCTGGGTGGTGATTGTAGAGAATATGGAGTCAGATTCTTCCTGGAGGTACACACTGAAAGGACTATGGGCAACAGACATAAATTAGATTAAGAAAAGTTCCAATTAAAAGTTAGGAAAAAAGTGCTAGGGAGCACAGAACAAGGACCCAAAGAGGTTGGGGAATCTCCATCCTTGGAGGTGTTCTAGACTCAAGTGGGCAGCACACATGAGTTGGCCCAGCTTTGAGTAGGGGGTTGAACCAGAAAGTCTCCAGAGGTCCCATTCCAACCTAAATTATTCAAAACCCCAATTCATGCTCCCAACTATAGTTCTTGAAATTGGCCATCTTCCCAGTGGATAATCTGATTTTAGCTCACTGTAAACAAGATTACTAAAGGCAGCCTTACTGCTGCCCAAGATGTTATTGGAAAATTATGGTCATTTTAACTAAAAGTAGCTGGTGCCTTCTGCCTCTGGGAAAGTAGATTAAAGGCCATTGATTCAGAGATCTCTGCCAGATATCAGGAAACAATGAGGAATGTATACTACATGATAAGATTACAGCTGATATCTTTACAATGTTCAGCTCAATTCAACACAGCCATTTGCAAGACAGTATCCTTGAGTATCAGAAACATTTGTTTTGGCAGGGAAATCTTCAAATTTGTTTGGAAAAATGGATCCTCTCCAGAGCCCTTCACTGAGACAAGGGAGCTGAATGGGGAAAGAGAAACTTTGATGTTCTTCAGCAAATGCTAGCATTCAGACAACCTGGATTTATTTATAGATGTACCTTCAGGGTTTAACACACAAATTTATTTTCCCCCAGCAAGCACATTTCACTTAAGGAGTTTGTTTTTCTCCCGAGGGCAGGTTTTTCTTTGGCTTTTGTTTCCATCCTTCAAAAAATAATCCTTGATATATGGCCAGGCTAAAAATGATGCTTTTTGCAATGATGCTACTAAGCGTAATCGTGCAAGTGCTTTTCTTTCCTAAAATATACCAGAGTCAATCATTGCTGAGAAATTCTTTTACCGAAACATAGAATTCACCAGCTGATCAGCTGTCTGTCTCACTCTTATGACATGTGGTCTAATATCCACCCTTCTGTATTCTGTAGGCTCAGAATTAATGCTGTAGATTTCCCAGAAACTTCTGCTTCCTTTATACCTGGCACTGGCATTAGTCTGTCGGTGGCACACGCTTCTGCGACAATCAGTGCAGACTGGAGAATGAACACATGGCTGCTGTAAGTATTGTACAGAGAGATGCAGGTGGGAGGAAGGCAGTTCTGGGAGAAGGATTGCAAGTGAAATTAAGAAATGTACTTGGTAATTATTAATTTTTAGGTCAGATATACTTTAACAACAATCTATTTGGATAAACTTCTTAAGAAGGAAACATCCCCTGCCAACTAATATTTGTTGGTTGGTTTGGGTTTTTTTAAATTATTCTGTCCCACAGATTGTCTCTTTGGGAGGTATCATGTCAGACATCTATTAGCATGCTCAGTTTGTCCTGACTGGATATTACATGAATATTCAGGATCACAGAGTTTGCAGTGGCCACATTTGTTGCTTTCTTTGAACCATATAACTGAAAGGTTGACTCTGTAGCTAGTTATCTATTTGCTGGTTCAGTATATATTGTCTTCCAAAGTGCTGCTGTTAAAGGAAGGGCACTGTCACAATGCCAAACATTCAGAGCTTTGGAAACTCCAAAATTTGGCTTGCTGTGGAAAACTGACTTAGCTTCATAAACCTGTGCAGTATGAGATTGTGCTTAATAACATGACTGCATACTGATTTTTCAACTTTTCTATTGCAGCATTTTTTCTGTAGAATTTTAGTATAACATTCTAGACTTTCTTGGGGGTCAGGGAGAAGGCTAAAACTTTTGGGATATCAAAAAAGTTTGCAAGGTGCTAATCTCTACAATTTGGGTTAATGGAGTAACTGGTAACAGCAGTAGGCGTTGCTCCGTTTGAGAGCCAGATAGTACAGCAAGATAGATCACCAGGCTGCAAGTTTCACAGCACGTCCTGATTTCAAAGGAGCGCGGACATGCAGTTCTGTGTTCAGTCTCAGTACTGGTGGCTGGAGGCTGCTGTCACTGTGCCCCCAACCTGTCTGTTGTTCCTTCTGTCATACCAGTATTGTGAGGAAAAGAATACTGTGTTCAGCAGGGCAAATCAGCTGTTCCCAAGCATAAAGCCACCTCTCCCTCTTCCTAAAGGATAAGGACCTGAGCGTAATCTGAAGAGACTCCAGATGTATAAAACTCCAAAGACTTCACAGACACTAAGGGGGGTGGGGAGCTGGTATGTTGGATTTGGCAGAGAGGTCATGATGGAGGTGGTCAAAGCCAGTTTTGGTAGAATTTAGGGAGTGAAGGATTTTTCCTACCTTTTTGAGAGGCAGAAAGAACAATCTGTACTGCTCTGTTTAATATGTTTTGTGAATGGCTGTAGGTTTAGATAGATCCAGAATATGCCCTAATCTTCATCCCCTCCACTCCCCAGTCCTTTCAGCGTAGCAAGCTAGGAGAGGCCAGTTGAAAATGAGCTTTCTAAGGGAGATCATTGACAACCCACCCCTCGTGAGCTGTTTTCAGGGTGAAGAAGATGGGTCTTATCACAGGTTTTTAGTTGTGATAGTATTATCCCTGCATTTCCAGCTCACCCTGTAGCCCTCCTCTCCGCTGTGTCCTGGAGCACTCTGCCAGTCACAAAATCTCCTGGCGGGCACTTTGCTTCTGAAGACCTGTAGCTGACACCCTGCCTCAGTGAATCAGGATTCCTCCTGAAGAAGAGCAGATATAACGATGCAGGAACAGAGGACCCAAGTAGCTGTATTTCTCCCCATCTCCCAAGCAGCCCAAAAAGGGAGGAGGAGGGCTGAGATCATTTTGCCATGGTCCCTGTCACTGAAGTATGGGTTAGGCTAGGTTGGAAGGATCTCCGGAAGTTATTTTGTCCAGCCTCCTGCTCAATACAGAGCAGTCACCAGACTAGATCAGGTCAGCTGTGTAGTGGTGGTGTTTAGCCAAGGATGGTGATGCCACAACCTCCCCAAGTAATCTGTCCCAAAGCTGCACATTCCTTCCCTGGGAAAGTGTTTTTCTAATGGCTTGTGGGATGAGGGTTTGGTCAGGGACTGGAAAATGAGGGTCTGAAGAATGGTGCTTCCTCCAGGTATGTGCACTTATGCACATATATGGACTGAAAGGTGGGGTTGAAAATGGTAATGGTGGTAGGACGGACTTTGTGCCAGGCAATACTACTCACTGATTTGGTCAGGGGTAGTCTGTGGTTAGGAGCTGGGTTAAGATTAATTTTTTGGGATTACAACCTCTTCCCTCAGGATTTTTGCTTAGCCTGAAAAATAAAGAGGAAAGATGAGAACCTCATGGTTTATGCTTCATGTTGGGCTGGGCTCTTTCTCTATAGTATGGTGCAGCCACGTTAGTAATGCCTGGGAAAAGAAAACTTGCATAATCAGGATGAAGGGATGAAAAGTGATGCTTTTGGTGCTGGTTCTGTTATGTAAATGAAGTTTTTATATGGCTGTTCTAACATCCATTCAGGTCTCCATATCCTGCTTGGCTGGTCTTCAGTTCCTACAACTCCTAATCGTAGTCCTAATACATAAATTTGCTGGAATTTAGGTATAAGGATATTTTTGTTGGGGTCTCAGAAGGGATTCTTACAGAAAGGAGACAGAATGAATGGGTTTGGGGCAGGAGAAATAATGGAAGGATGTATGCATTTTAAAAGGTTATTGAGAATTGTAACAGGAAAGAGGAAAGTGGAACAATTGCAAAGTGCAGAACCATTGGGTTATATATTTATTCACTAACTGGCTTCTGCTGCTGCAGTCTCAGAGGCCTTCAGGGTGATCTGTCATGAAGGACTGGAATGTCTTTTGTTGCTGTGAAATGGTCACATTTTTGCAAACTTGTCAAATCCTGCACAACACTGGAAAATTCCTGTCCTGGAAACTCATGTATATAATCTGTTTCTCAATACCATGCATGCCCCTAATCCACTTTAATCTCTAGAAAACCCATTCTTCATTTTAGATGATAGCAGCAAAAAGTCCTTTCACACTTGATTTACAGGTAGTTTCTTAAACTTTTGCCTTAAAGAAGATATTTCCTTGACTGAGTTTGTTTTTTTTTCCCCGAGCAGCAAAGACCAAGGAGGAATTACTGTGTCCATCTCAGGACTGTCTATTGAAGTTATCTTCCAAGTGTCAAGGGATAGCACAGGCCACTTGTCCATGTTGCTACACAATTGCCAGATGAGCATTAATAGTGTAAAAGTCAAGCTAAATGGAGGATCTAGGTATGTACAGTAGATTTTCTAGCTGTTCTGTGGGAATTAGCAGGGTCTGTAGCATAATGGCCACTTTTAGAATTTTGACCTTTAGGGATCCAGATACAGGATACAATTAACTATTAAAGGCTATGAAAATGGATTTTTAAAGGTCTGTTTTCAAAATCAGGCTCCTTTGCTGAGTATGTGAAGTGCAGTTAATCTACACTTCTTTGTGCATATGCCAACAAATGAGCTGACTAAACATACTGCATATGAAAAAAGCGCCATTGGGGCATATTAAAGAATACAGGATTGCAAATGGAGGTTTGCAGGTATTAAGGTGTTATAGACTGATTGTGCCTTTTGACAAGTTGACCCCAATTCAGAATAAAACTTTCAAAAGAGAATATGAAACAGTGCTTGTAGTTCTCCTCATTTTTTATTTTTAGGATTGTTTTTTGTCTTACTCAAAGACAAAATGTAGCTAATTTAATATTGTTTATCAGCATGTGAACACGAACATTCACTACTTTGCAGATTGCCTTTTAAATAGCTCATATGAGACTGAGAACCCCTAGCATTTGCCTGACACTCACAAATTAATAAAAAGTCAACTGCACAGTCTACCAATATCACTCTAATTGTGTCTCATTAATATAAATTACATTGATGTCTTAGTCTGACAAATTTTGCATTTCAAAGATGTAAATCTGTGGTAGAAAGTCATTGTGTTCATTTCCTTTCCTCCAGCTGGATCTACAGCTTTCTTCTTGGTTATCTTGAGAAGCCCATTCACACCAAACTGGATAAAAATGTAAGTTTGCAAAGATGGTTTCAGCTAGTGAAGGGAGGAGTTGAAAGGCAGCCCTTACATTACTTACTTTTCTCTCTTTTCATATAGCTGTGCCTAAATATCAAATATAAAGTTCAAATGATGGATGCACAGCTAAGAAAGCATAAAGGTAAGTTGCTGATAACAGCTTTTTGCTAAGGAATCTTCATAGTGCTTGAATTGTAGCCTTTTTTTATTAGATGCCAAACCATTCCTGTGTTCACTGTACAAAAAAAGTGAAAGAAGAAAACTAGACATTGTTCTGTACCTTAACCTATTCTAGAGTCCATCCTCGAAATCTCTTGCATGCAGCTTATATATAATATTCAGATTTCATGTGTCCATAGGAGGTCACCTGTAATCTTTCAGTCTGATGTAGCTGTCCTGTGTTATTTCCTTAGATTTTTGAGATTAACATCTTTGTGCTGATCCTTTATGCTCTTGGTACTGTGGGCATAAGAAAACCTGAGTTAGCAGTAATCCACTAAAGAGCTAGAAAACAATCCTGTAAGTCTCATAAATTTAGCACATCTTGTTTTGAACTTGAGTTCAGTGAGATAACAAGATGGTGCAAGAGGACAGTGTCACACTAAGCATGCTTTTCACACCAGTAACAATTCCTGTGTCACACATGCAGAGACATGAAGACAATACATAATCTGTGTCCAAAATGTGTATAGATAGGTAAGACCTATCTACCTTTAGTAAATCCCACAGCTTTTTGGTGGTGTTGTTTTCCGAGACTAAGAATAGTAGTGTTCTTAGTATTCTCCAATACAAATTTATTTAATTCACCATAATAATGTAATTCAGGTCAGAGAGTCTGTTTCCACTCTTTGCTTTGCATTGTGAATATTTCTATTATCTGCTCTGCTATTCAGAAGCAGAGTAAGTAGACTTTTATTTCTCCTAAAATAGCCCATACCTGCCATGTGCCAAGCAGTGGCAAACTGCCACGAAAATCATGGCCATCAAGAACGTTTTCTTATGCAGCATATACCTAAACACTTCAGGCTCAAGGGCACTCCAGGCTGCCATATTGAGGAGTTCATAATCTCTGTGTGAAGAAGGGCAACAGCATCTTGGCTTGCATCAAAAATAGTGTGGCCAGCAGGACTAGGAAAGTGATTGTCCCACTGTACTTGGCACTGGTGAGGCCACACCTCGAGTACTGTGTTCAGTTTTGGTCACCTCAATACAAGAAAGACATTGAGGTGCTGGAGCGTGTCCAGAGAAGGGCAATGAAGCTGGTGAAGTGTCTAGAGCAGAAGTCTTATGAGGAGAGGCTCAGCAAACTGGGGTTCTTTAGTCTGAAGAAAAGGAGGCTCAAGGGAGACCTTCTCACTCACTACAGCTACCTGAAAGGAGTTTGTAGAGAGGTGGGTGCTGGTCTCTTCCCACAAGTAACAAGTGATAGTAACAAGATATGGTCTCATGACCTTAAGGGTCTTTTCCAACCTAAATGATTATATGATTATATGATTCCATGATTCTAATTCAACATTTCTCTTTAAACTCATCTGATTTTTATACAGTATGAACAGAACTTACAGTCCAATAAAAAAATAACAATTAATCAAACTGAAATTGCATGCGCCTTTCAGAAAAAGTCTTCACAGTCTCATAAAGTGCCATCTACTGCTGTGAACAAACATCCCTTGTCTTCAACACTGACATGGGTAAAACTGCACTAATGTCATCTTCCAAAGTATTTAGTGGCATTTACCAGTATTTCAGTTATCATATAGGAGAATTTAGTTCTCTGGTGGAAACATGTAACCAAAAAGAGGACTCTGCCCTGGAAACTCCTTCTTTCACTGCATGGTAGAGATTACTGAGGAGTGTATTCAATTGTGAACAGAATAAGGCTTAAACCAGGAGCAATTGGTGACTTTTCCAGAGGGAATACTCTCACTTTTTCCCTTATAACAAGTTTTTAAAAGTTTTCTTCTTCTTTCTCCCACCATTCTTCTTCTTCAGATTCATCATTTCTGTAATGCCTCTGCCTTTAACTAAACAATCACTGTTTGTGATGTGGTTTTGTAATAACGGCTGTTTTGTTTTTGTCCATCATTCTTCTAGTCTTAAACCAGATTGATGCCTTTGCACAAATAGACTATTCCCTAGTTAGTTCTCCAGCAATCTTCAAATCACACATTAACTTGGATTTGAAGGTAATTTGTCTTCAATATCAGTATCCTTTCTAAGACTTCTGTGTTTCTTTTTTTATGTTGATTCATTTTCTTTCACTACAGTCTTACTCAGCCTCTCCAATATTTAATTAGAAAAGCAGTAAGACATTTGGGCATGTTGGTTAAGAGCAATTATTAATTTAATTATTGGTTATTATTAATTAATATAATTATTATTAATTTATTAAATAAGCAATAGCCTATTTAATAAATTAAATGCATTTCTCAATTAACCAAAGCTATTATTTAGAATTAAATTATTTCAGAGTTTAAAACCTTCAGTAGTGCTTTATAAACAGCATAGAAGTATTCTTTTGATACATAGCTCTTCCACTGCTGCTTGGTCTTGTCCTGTTACTGGTGATACATAGTCCTTGATGGTTACCAATGTGATTACAATCCAAAGCATTTGTTTTGCCATTACTCAGCATCTTTTATATGTACAGGTCACACCCCAAAAAAAGGACTTCTCACAGGCAGTCCTTAAGCATCACACAGCAGTTCCCTTCTTATCTATTTTCACCTTTGTTGGCAAGAGATGTCTCAGCAATGCCTAGCCTTTCCAGCGGCATCAACAGTCATTGTAATTCAGAGCATCCCCATGGCTCTCAGAATGGACTTCAGTTAAGAAAGATGTGCTAGAGCTGTGGCTGAAACTCTCCCTCTTGGTTATTTTGTTCAAGCAACTTTTACCACGCACAAAACCCACTCTGAAAGCAGGAGGTACATAGCTTAAAAGTACTAAGTAATTATTTGTCAGCTACTCTAGCTAACTAGAACTGACACGCTAAGCTTTGGCATGCTGACACCCCAATGGGATACTGGATTATTTAAATCAGTTGCTCAGTTAAGGAAGTGACTGGTCTTCAGTGGAATAGGTCTTCCTTGGAATAGGCCTGATTCTTGACAGTTATGAGTTGCCATCTTCCAACTCCCAACTTTTTTCTTAGGATTTTATACCTTTTCATGTCAGTATTTTTCCTCTTGAATCACTCATCTACTAACCATTGCAATGTCAGTAATTACACTACTTACTGTCTGTTCTTTCTTTTATTGTCCCGAGCTCACATAGCTTCTCACATTTTAAGAATTCTTTTCCTAGTATAACAACTAAGATCCCACACCTGTGCAGTACCCAAACTAGGTCTTGGAGGACTGGCACCTGGATCAGGGCTAAGAGTTACGTGGTATAAAAGGCTCCTTTGTGTCCCTCTCCTAAGAAACTTCCAGTGCTTTGGGGTTGTGCCTGAAGATTTTCTTGAAATGTCACCCTTAGAATTAAATTAACAAATGTGTCTTTGCCACAAAAGAATTTGCTGATTTTCAGGGCATATCAGAAACTTATTTGCTTACGCCAGGTTTTCTTTAATGTCAAGCTTTTCTTCAGATTAGGAAGAATTCTTTCTGTTCAACCACTGCTAATGCATTCTGAACAGATACAAATGTTTACAACTAGAAATACTTGATAATGACTCTTTGCAGGGCACAGTCTATCCAGTGGGAAATCACACAGACCCTCCCTTTGTGCCAGCTCCATTTGTCCTCCCAAACAAGGGTGATGCCATGCTCTACCTGGGAGTCTCCAGTTATTTTCTTAAATCTGCTTTAGTGGCTTACTACAGAGCAGGGGCCTTTAACATCACCGTCTCTGAAGAGGTGAGTATAATTTGCATGTAATAGAATTACAAATCTCAGCAGTATGGATAGTCAGCGAAGGTGACTAACACATTATGTTTGCCATTTCCCACAGATTTGGGTCACACTTCTACCACTTGTAGGAGGGATTCATGACATCCGTTCTGTACATCATTTAAAATAGCCAAAGTCCCCCTTAGACCTAAGTCGGAACTTCTTGGCAGCTCTAGAACCAGAAAAAAGGTTTTCTCTGCATGGATTCCACATAGGAAAGGGCAAGACAGGAAAAAGCGCACTGAAGCGAGTCTGCTGCATAGAGGCCCACCACAAATGGATTGGCTATGCTGAGGGCTAGAATAAACCCTCAGACTTAACAAAGCAGCAAAATGAGGCAAGAAGAAGGTACAAGGAAACCAAGCTTCCAGCTGTGGGTGAAATGCTCTCAGAAATGCTGTTTCCACACTGGAAACTCCTTAGTAATCAGAGCTTCCAAGAAGTTTTGCTAACTGAAACAGTGCTAAGAGGGGCCCTTATAAAAACTAGTGATACAAATGGCACTGAGAGACATCATCGCAGTGGTCAGCAGCAAAAGGGCAAATGAGATTTTTGAGCCCTGCCATGAGTCAGTATATTTCATCTGAGAAAGTTCTAGATGCAGGAAATAAGCAGGATGCCACCTGTGTTCTTTCAAAGAATAATGCTTCTGTACCTGCTTCTGAAACATGTCCATAAGAATTCTGTCTCTCTTCTGTCCCACAGAACACTGTGGGTTCCCTAGGAATCATTCTGGGGCAAGAAAATACTAAATCAAAACATGGATTATCCAAATCTAAAGTAAACTAAAGTAAGCGGGGTATGTTTTGTTTGATTGATTGATTGTTTTCCCAAGGAAAACTTCATTTTCAAGCTGTTCTAATCTGATTTATTTCATTTGTTTACAGCTTGCTACTACTTTTAACCTAAATACCGCCTTATTAAAAGATTTTGTTCCTGAGGTGGGTACTTTTATTTGTACAGACCTTTTAAGAAAAAGCAGTAGCTAATGTTTCTTATGGATATTATCTGTGTACTAGCTCACTAGTTTGGAGGAGCCAGGGAAACTGAGCTAGTGTATTAGTGCAAGATTCAAACAAACATGTCTAGCCCATCATAACTCTAGTGTGATATAGTTAGGAAGAACTGTATATACTCTTTTGTCGTTCTTTACCCCTCTAAGTGCTGGATTTACTCTCAGTCTCTGAATCATTTATAAAGACTAAGTGCTAGACATCCATGATATCAGTCTCCTTTTGTTCCTGTTCAAGGTAATGGTATCTCTGCTATTGGTAGCCTGACTTCTCTATGCAAAGATACATGATTTGTGACTGCTGGAGATGATAGGTAGTGGGAAGTAATAGTCATGAGTAGCTAAGTTTACAAATGCAATGCAAGAAATTAAGATACTTTGAGATGCTTTAAAAATCCCTAATATGGCAACATTTACTATAAAATACTACAAAATTATGAAATTTGGAGATCTGTGGCATTGCAAACTAAAGGTTTGTCTTCTAGGAGTTTTGCAATTTTTCAAGAGATTGGCTCTTTTGGAAGGCTGCCTCTTTTCCAAATTCTGTTTATTGTCAGGGTGATTAATTTTGATTTTACTGGAATCACTCATTTCCCTCACTTCTTTAACATGCAGTGTTAATCCACTTCTCTTGAAATACATTTTTCAGGAACAACCTTTAAATTATTTCTCTATGTATGTTCAATATCAATGGATCTAAGGCTTCACCATTTGTTTTATGGTCTCTGAAACTCAGAGTATATGCAATGCTAATTTTGTCATTTCAGTTGGTGAAATTAAAATGAAGTATTTTTCATATAGGTTAATTAGCAAGAGGATTGGTGTATAGCACCTGATTATGATGCAGCCACAGAAACTGTAGCTTAAGAAAAGCTTAACTTTGCATTTAACATTTTTTTCCTGTTTGAAATTCCACAGACTGCTCTGAGTTACGTAACAGCGTGCCCAATGCTGCTGAAGCTGGTGGCTACATCACCACCTGTGGTCAGTTTAAACGCAGACAGATGCATCCTACAGATCACTGGCTGTGTAGAAGTGTTTGCTCTTCTGCCAAATTCAACCACCTGGTACATCTTTGCAGGGAATCTAGTAAGTAACATGAGCTAGAAGGTAATATTCAGTGCTGGGGCTGAACAAATCACACAGTAATCTTCCAGATCCTTTGAAAATAATAGAGATCAGCATAAAATAGCCTGCCACAAGTACGCATACTGTTCTGTTACTTTTCACATGGAGGAAACAAGCACCACATATTGTAGAATTTAATAGGCAGGTGCAGAGAGCTACTTATGAAAGCCCTTCTTTCCATGTGGGAGGCTGAGTGATTATTCAAGAATAAATTGTAATGTATAAAAATGTGATTATCTGATGCCCAGTCTTCATAACTTGTTTGTTCTAAAATAGTTCAGTGTATCCCCAGATATCTTTTCATTAGGTTGAAAGTGAAACAGTTATGTCAGCCGTGCAAGGACTTAAATGATCCTAATGATAAGGAGGCAATCAGGGCAATATTATCACTTTGCTCATGCAATCTCAGTTGCTGGCAGAAAGCGGCAAATTCACAAATGGTTTCACTATCTACATGTATTGCCCAAATAAAAACTTTAGACATTGTGTTTCCAATCACAAAAGCAATTGCATTTGTGCCTGTATCTAGGACAGTATCTATTTGTGTATACAGTCACAGAAGATTGTTGTTTTTTCCCCTTGCAGACAGCCAGTACTGGAGCCAATTTGACAATAACCAAACAGAAGTTGATTATCTCATTACTTCTGAAGAGGTAACCATGTAAAATTCAGAAAGCAACAGTAACAATCCCAACAGTAGGACACAACAGAATTTTATTGTGTCAGCCTAACAATGCTTGTTTCACCATGAAAAAAAGAAAATTACTTACCTTCTTTCTCACAGGGGCTCTAGGATACTTTTGACTGAACCTTGGTCTAAATCTTGCAGATGAAATATAATAATACTGTGGAATACCCATGTCTCTTGTGCAGCGTGGCACTATCCCTTTCCATACGTTAAATACCTTTCCAGATGTTAGTGTTCAATTTATTGCTTATTTCAAAGGCATCTGTTTCAGTCTGTTGGAAACAGTCAGAGAATGAAGTTCAGTAGTTCGTTCAAAACCCCCTAAATGTTGCTGCCATGCAATGTCTGACCATCATAAACAGAACTGCATGAGTGCAAACGCTGCACTGGACCACAGTAACTAGCTCTCTGTATGTCCTCGCCTGAGGGGAAGGGAAAAGTGAGGCTACGTAGCACATACTGCAGCAGTAGACACCATGCCATCAGCAACAGCAGGCAGCATGCCATCAAATGACACTAGAAGGGTGTCTGTAGTCTGAAACAAAGCTCAGAGCTTTTTAGATTTTGCTTAGATCTTGCTGATTTTATGCTTATCTACAGTTACGGGTGTTCTCAGCTGTCTTAAAACAAATTTTATTCACACTGCTAGCTGGGCTGGGTTTACAGCCCCCTTCTTAAATGCACCAGATGGGTAGAAGCACAGACTTTCAGGCAAGTAGCCCACATCAGTGTTTCTTCTTGTTAGCTCTATACTCCAAGTTTGGGCAGAATTCCAGAATATATTATATTTTTTAACCTACTACATTTTCGTTAAAGAAAAATGTGATCAGCCTTTTCTTAGTCACTAGACCTTTTTAGCAGGTAAAAGAGGACTCGGAGTGATCTGAGCCTGCCAGTATAAGTTTAAGAAGTAATGGTGAGACTCACCTAGAGCTTTTGACACATGAATGTGCTCTTTTGTTCTTCAAAATGCTGCTTTTCCCCAGGATTATATTTACAGTGAACTGAGGATGCATTGCAGGCATCATGGAAAAAGTTAGGAAATCATAATGGTTGGAAATGGATATGAGTTTATTCAAATCATTTGAAGCATGTGTAGTTCACCCATTGCAGGAAATGGCAAGTCCAGAAAAATCTGATTTCCCAAGTCTTATAGTCACAGTCCAGGACTACACCTCACTGTAGGTTATTTCTACATGTGACTGAGATTAGTATCAGAAGGATCCCAGTAATTCTAGAACTTGTTTGTAGTTGTGCCGTTTTTTATTAAAAGCTGTTGGGAATCAAAGAGTCTTTGGCAAAGTAAAATGTGTGAATCAACATGAAATCAGTACGAAATTCCACAAATTAATCTCCAAGCAGTGTGCATAACTTATGCCTTCATCCTTTCTAGTGAATCCTCATCTTCTACTTCTTTTCCTCAGGCTCCAGTTCTCCCTGCTACATTCCACTCTTGGCTTCTCTGAGGTAAGTTGACAGTTTCAGTGCCTAATAAAGGTAGCTGAGCCCTTCAGAGATAAAAGAAATTCATCTAAACTTGTTGCTGGACAATTCTTGGTCTGTCTTGGGCGTATCAGCTACCACTGCTCTTTCGTCTTTGAAAAAGTATCTTCTCTGCTTTTCTTTTTCCTTCCAGCAAGAGGAAATACCTCTTGGAGTGCTGAGGTTTTTTTCTCGTCAGAGGCTCCAAATGTTATGGAGTTATTACCATGTAATATTACTTGAATCAAGGAGAAATGTCTGCCTGGTTCTGCATGACCTTGCAAGCTGTCACAGTTGATTCTGCTCACTTCTGTATCCAGCTGCACAAAGGCAGGCGTGGGGCTAGCACCTCTTCTCACTGTTTCTGACAGCCGGCCTGAATTCACAGCTGGATTGAGTAGGTGTAGCAGTTGAAGTGAACGCTAAGTCAGGCATAAGCCGAGTTTCAGGAATTATCTTGAATCACTTCAACCAAATATCATCGAAAGGGGAGTAAAAAATGGGGAATAAAAGGAACACCACACCACTGCCTAGAGCATTCACTGTAAACTGAGAAATGGTCAGTGCAACTCTGCAGCAGCTCAGCCCAACCTACATCTTTAAGTGAGAGGAGGAGGACAGAGCACCAGGACAAGGCAGTTCTTGCCACGCAGAGAACAGTTCACTTCTGAGAACTGAGTCCTGGCAGCTGAAATGGGGTTGAATAGATTTAATTCCTAAAGTTAAGGTTTAACCCAGATACTTAATATACAGAAAAAAAAAAACAAACCAACATTTGAATTTAACTTACTGTGAGAAAAATGGACACCTCTTTGCCATGTATATTTGTTCAGCTGCAATTTAAACCACAAAACATCTTTTTTACCTGAGATTTTCTCTCCCAGGCTCTGTGCTGATTTTTTACATGTCACTCCAGTTCTAACCCTCCATCTTCTCCATCAAGCTGCTATCCCATAGGCATCAGGCAATAACCACCAAATGTGCTTTCCCCCTCACAGCAGACATCTCTGGTGGAGAATTTTCTGTCTTACGCTTTTCGGAGTACAGTGATGCCAGTAATCAATGGTAAGGATTGTGGCCAGTTCTGAGCACAGTTTGTGGAAAAGCAAGACTGAACCCACAAAAGGGAGTGCCCAGCTTTAAAGACTGTGTTATGGGAGGTTTTCTGTCCATTTGGCTGCACCTGGATAAGTCTACTCTGTGCTGGGCTTCAGTCCTGGTCCCTCAGTCACTTGGACCAGGGGCTGAGACAGAACAAGTCTTGGAACCCTCCCAAATAGTAGGCTTGGGTGTCCTTTTCACTGGCAGCAGAGCTGAGACATGCTTGAGTCTTGTCCTGACACAGAGTAGAGCCATGACCAGAGAACTGTCCAGACTGGGGAAGCGCATCTTGGGGCTTTGGGGTAGCATCTCACTTTATCACCTTGCTCTGCCTTTGTGCTTCACCTGCTGCCACAGGCAGAACAAAGCAGAAAATCAGCTCAGTGGGATGTAGAGCTAGGAATGATGAAAAAAGAGGTGAAGGTGGAAATAAGTAGGTGGAAGAGTACAGAAGGTGCCTATGATGTGAGGAGACTGCTGAGGAAGGAAGTGATCTATTGATGAGGAGAAAGGAAAGAGAATGAAAGGGAGGGATGCAAAAGTCAGATATTTGGAAAAGCAAATGGGAATAGAGGTGGGGCTTGATCCAGGAAAGTGGGGATAGATGAGAATAAGAGGGACCACAGGATTAGAGGATCGGGTAGAGAAGAAAATTAAAGAAAGATGGGGAATAAGTCAGAGTGGGAAACAGCTGAAACTAGATCTTGTGGGGCAGATATCTGGAGAGGAACAAAGGCAGTCAGATCCCAGTGTGAGAGATTGTAACAGGTTTGTATGCAACTTTTTCACATAGTTTTTTGCTTTTTAGCACGTATGAATAATAGCTGTCTTGAGAGGCATAAGGACATCTGATTAAAGGGAAATTGCAAACCAAATTGAGTTCCTTGAGAAAGATGCTTCTGAAGTTCATTTTAATATTACATCCCAATGTATTTATGTTTGTTCTTTCCAAAGATAAACTAGGAAAAGGATTTCCTCTTAACTTGGCCCACACTATCCTGACTGGACCTGTAATACAAATTTATCAGGTGAGAAGCACCATTTCTTTTTAAAGAATATTGCTTCTTTTTCAGGCCTGCACATCTGTGCAGGTCTGTGCATCCTTGTGTTGGGTCATTCTAAACATTGCTAATAGTAAAGCTTTAACTCTGCACTAGATACAAAATTCAAACTCTGAATCAAAAATGACCCCCACACACACCCTCCTCCTAGCAGTTGTAGGTTATAAAGAGCCCACGAGCTCTTTTGGGTATGCCAGCATGGGGACACCACAAGGACAGCTCTTCTATCCCATCAGGGCTTAGGAGCATTGAGAGTGCCAGTCCTCACTACTCTGACCATTCTCCAGGAGGGCTCACAGGGAACCTGAGCGTCTCTGTCATGTTACTTAGCCTTTTGGAGGTTTCTATTAACCCAGAGCCCATTCCTACCCTAAAGTTAACTAAAGATCAGAAGGCATAAAGCCCCTGTTGTCTCCTGCCCTGCTGAGGGGCTTACCATGGGATCTAGTCCCAGAGTACTGACCCTGAATATGTCTGCCTGAAATTTAAGATAATTCTTCTTTTCTCAGGGTCATCTGGTGATTTCCACTGATGTTCACTACAAACATGAAGAAGAGGGAGATGAGGATCTTCACAGTCACTCCTAATGTGACTTTTAAACAATAATAAGAGAAAAATGTAGCCTTCCTTCTGCTGGCTTTTAGGGAGTAGGTGCTATAACATTAGAAGCATGGCTTTTCATTACTATTTTTAATGTTTTAGTAAAACTTCTTAATCACTTTTAACAAACTGAATCTGTTAGTTTTTCATACAGTGAGTGTAGCTGACAGTGATATTGATGCTTTAGAAAACTTGTTGCAGCCTGATGAGGAGTCACTGGTTCTTTTCCCTAGAGTTATAGACACTACCTTTCATTAATTTTAGGAACCAGTTCTTGCATCATTCAGTTTATCTCCATTACTTTTCACAAAATTTTGTGTATGGAGTGAGACCTTGTTCTTCATAAGAATTTCATAATTTGTCCCTTTGTAACTGGACACCAAGAGTGGGAACAGATATATGAAATCCCTTGAATTACCACAGAATTAGAGAATCATATCATCTAGTCCAGACTCTGGCTCAAAACAAGACTAGTTAGATGAGGCTGCTGAGGGCTGTGGCCAGTCGAGTCTTCAACCCCTGGGCAACCTGTTACACTATTTAACTACCTTCAGGGTAAATTTTTTTCTTAATATCTAAACAGTATTTCCCATGTTCAGCCTTGTTCTGTTGCCTTTTGTCCTATCACCACACACTTCCATGAAGAGTCTGGCTCCACTTTCTTTGTATTCTTTGATCAAAAATTTGTAGTCAACAAAAGGTCTCCTCTCCAAGCGGAACAGGCTTCATCTCTCAGACTTTCCTTGTAGGTCATGAGCTCAGTGACCTGGGAGGCCAAAGGACAAGTCATGCTAGTAAAAATGGCGGTTTATGTCTCTTGTCACTAGTCCTCTGGCCCACTGAGCAATAAGCCCTCATTCTCCTTAGCCTTCCTTTTGCTATCAACATACTTACAGAAACCTTTCCTGTTGCCCTTCACCTGCCAAACTAATTTCAGCTCCAAATGAACTTTGGCTTTCCTTACTTCATTCCTAACATATTCAACCAGTATCTTTGTGTTCCTTCCAAGTAGCTCCTCTCAGTTTCTATCTTCTGTATGCTTCCTTTTTGTGCTTGAGTGCACTCAGTAGCTCCATGTTCATCCATGCTGGCCTTCTGCCACAGTTGCTCAACTGTCTGAACCATTCTTGTGCTCTGAGGCGGCTGCCCTTGAAGATTAGGTAGCTCTTCTGCACCTTTGCTCTCCAGGGCAATTTCCCACAGGTCCTGCCAAGCACGTCCCTGAAATCTGCTCATCTGAAGTCTATGGCTGTAATTCTGTACTTTGTGTTGCTCACTCCTCCTTAGGATCTGAAACTCCAGTCTCACCCTCACTGCAGCCAAAGCCACCCTTGACTTTTACATGATCCAGCAGTTCTTCCTTGTTTGAGAGTAGCTGCAGCTCTTCTAGGGTATCAATCTCCAAATTATTCTGCACCTTCCTATTTAGCTGGAAGCTTTTTTTTTTTCTTATGTCGGTCTCACCAGAGACATTCAACCAGGAGACAATAAAAGTGTATGGAAAGGAAAACTAGTCTACAAATGTCACAGTACAGAAAGTTCAGTTCCAACTGGGGACAGAAATGTGGCTTGTGTTTGATTTTTAGCTGAATCACAGAATCACAGAATGGTAGGGGTTGGAAGGAACCTCTGGGTATCTCCTAGTCCAACCCCCCTGCTGAAGCAGGTTCACCTAGAGCAGGCTGCCCAGGACCACACCCAGATAGATTTTGAAAATCTCCAGAGAAGGTGACTCCACAACCTCTCTAGGCAGCCTGTTCCCGTGCTCCATCACCCTCACAGGAAAGAATTTTCTCCTCATGTTGAGGTGCAACTTCCTGTGTTCTAGTTTGTGCCCATTGCCCCTTGTCCTATCACTGGGCACCACTGAAGAGAGACTGGCTCCATCCCCATGACACTCACCCTTTAGATATTTATAAGCACTGATAAGATCCCCTCTCAGTCTTCTTCAGGCTAAGCAGCCCCAGGTCTCTCAGCCCTTCCTCTTAAGAGAGATGATCCAGTCCCCTAATCAACTTTGTACCCTTCTGTTGGACTCTCTCCAGTAGTTCCCTGTCTCTCTTGAACTGGGGAGCCCAGAACTGGACATAGATGAGGCCCCATTAGGGCAGAGTAGAGAGGGAGGAAAACCTCCCTCAACCTGCTGGTCATACTCTTCTTCATGCACCCCAGGGTTCTATTGCCCCTCTTGGCCTCAAGAGCACACTGCTGGCTCATGGTTAACCTGTTGTCCACCAGGACTCTCAAGTCCTTCTCTGTGGAGCTGCTTTCCAGCAGGTCAACCCCAAACCTATACTGGTGCACAGGGTTATTCCTCCCCTTTGTTGAACTTCTTTAAGTTTCCTTCTGTCCAACTCTCCAGCCTGTCCAGGTCTTGCTGAATGGCAGCACAGCCTTCTGGTGTGTCAGCCGCTCCTCCAAGTTTCACATCATCAGCAAACTTGCTGACAGTACACTCCATCCCTAATAAATAATAAATCAGTTGTATTTATCTGAATGGCTGCTACAGTTTCTTACTCAAAAAAGCATCCTGAAACCAAACAGCAGTAAATCCCAGCAGGGCTTCCAATTCATTGTATTCTGTGGTAGGTGAAGAATGACTAGAATAAAAATGGAAGAACTCAAAAGAAATTGAGATTTTCAAATTATTTGATGTCCCTCATTGATAACGTTTCAGCCTATTTGGGGCAGAATTCATAAGATGGGGAAAAAGAGAACTAAAGCCCTGGTGCCTATCTCTTCTCTCTTCCAATGGGATACATGCTCCAGGACTGACCAAGTGCCATGGCTAGATGGGCCTTTTCTTCAGAACAGAGCCATGGTTTGAAGCACAACACTGTCCCTTAAGCTCTAGTCCTCTGGCTGTTGTTCACAAACGAAGCAATTGTTTCTCCTAGGACTAAAGAAGATGCTGTACACACCAGCAGTTCCCCTGTATCTTACCTACTGCTCACTATACCAGTTTTGATCTGGTATTGTTTCCTGATTGACAGAACAATGGAAACAATGCATGCTCCTCTGTGTGCCACAGACTAGAGCACATGGAGAAAGGGGAGAACTGGGGAGGTGGGAAAAGGGGACCACTATAGCCAGAGGCAACAACTCGAATCATGCAAAGCCAAAGTGATTTGCAGAGATGCAGCAACAGTCTCCACTGATTGCCGTACTGAGAAGCTCATAGAGTTTCCTGTGTATCAGGTAAAAAGGATCACGATCTACATCCTCTTTAGGATACAGATAGAAGCAAATGCTTGGTGGCTCAACAGAGAAAACTGAAACAAAACATTACTTTTAAAGGATCTTTCTAACACCTTGAAAGGTGAAAAGTTTGGATGTAGACACTTTTTCTAGCATATCTGAATGTGCTATCTGAATGTGCAAGCAGATATTTGACTTTTACTGCTGTATTTGTAGAAAGAAATGATGAAACTGTTCCAGAAGCCTTAGTCTGCCTTTGTTAACTTTTGCTGAAAGTTCTATCTAAACTGGGTGGTACTCCAGTAGAAGAACCATAAAATGTTAAAAGGATGTGATGAGGATAAACTGAAATAGTTTTCAGACTACTCAGTTGTTCATAAATCTTGGAGATCTATATGGATGGCAACAGTGGAGCTTTTCCCTAGCTTTGAAGGAACTGCAGAACTTGTGCAAAAAATGTAAAGGAGAGATTTATGTAACTGAGGGTGTGATTTTGATTCATCCTCCATTGTCAAATATATAAATAATGAAATTATTATGCATGTGACTCCCTGCGCTGAATGTTAAATCTGTGTAAAGTATGAGTATTTGTTGACTGACTGACAAATGTCTCTACCCTTTTCTATTCATGGATTGAACAATGAAGTGACTCAGATTGTCCAGCAAAGTGCTCCATGCCTGAGGGAATTTGCTTGGTTTACATGCAAGCTAATTGATTAAATCACCTCTTTGACAAGCCAAGTAGTAGCACTGGTTCGCTAAAGTACAGGTTAACTGAATAAGCAAGCAAAAGAAATATAAAATATTGACTGCAAGGACTTGATACTATATCTTTATACCATATATATACTCTATGGTATATATATTATAATATGAATACTATATAATTTATGGTTTTCTGTATCCTGAGCAATTTCAGAACAGATGGACCTAGACAGTTGTTTTCCATCTCTTCTTCCTCACAATGGCACATTCATTTCTTTCTTTCCCAACACAGACCTGGCCATGAGTATCGGTCCTGTGGGAATACTGGAATGGAGCCTCCACTGAGGTTTCCTCTCAGATCCATCTGGAAAGTCAGTGCCAGAACGGGTGTGCCACAAGGGCAGCATGTCACCCCGAGCTCAGCATCCCGGCACCTGAGCGCCCCCACCCAACAGTTTACATTGCCCTCAGCTTAGTCCCTAAATAAAATTTAAGTGGTAGATTTAACCTGGGACACCCAAAATAGTTAGGGACGTGATTACCAGAGAGGCCACTCCCTGTGTGATACTGCTGAAGATGGCGCAATCGGCTCTCTTCAAGCTCCCAGCTCTTTCCTTTAAAAGACAGGTTGTGGCTGCAGAGGGTTTTCCCTGCAGCATCCTCAGCCCTGTGATCTGGTACAACAAGGGTCTTCGCTTCGGCCTTTGGAGGAGAGGTATGGCAACAAACACATTGTGATTCCTCTTTGTTGTGGAGTGGCTTTGTTGGGAAGAGGTAGATGTAGCTAAATCTGGCTAAATTCTGACATTCTAAATTAGGAGGACTATGCTTATGCCAAAGACACATTTCCTTCTACTTTGTTTTTATTCTATGCATGAAGTATGTTTCTTTCACCTTTCAATTTCTGTCAGTTACTAAGAAAATATTAGTCTTACTAAAAGGCAAAGGTGTTCAGTGAGACTACTTGAAACTGTTACACAAAAGTTAAGTCAATGTTATCTCGTAATTTTGCAGTTTGCTTAAATTGTGATCATGACTGAAACTATTTTAGAGGTTTGAGGTATATACTACCTCTGATAATGAAACAGCTAGTGAAAGATGTGGCAACATCAGAACAATTTTTCAGGTGCTAGGAGAGCGGCAATTGTCTGTTTCTAGATGGTTTCATCCCAGCTCTCCAACAGCCCTGTAATAACTAAGGAATTTTTTGTATATAAACATAATGCTAGAAAATACACTCTCATGTATTTTCAGCTGTCCATAATGCAATGCCAGCTGGGAATAAGGAAAGCCATAATGATGGGACCTGTTTGCCATTCACACTGTCAACCTCAGATAACACATAACTCCAGAGAGGACTGTTCCTAGCTCTGAGGGAAAAATCCAAAACCATTCTCTGATTTTGTCCTATACAGTTTTAAAATTCTCCATCAAGGCAGCTTCTCCTACTCTCCCCTGGAGACCTTGCTGGCAGCAACAGCTTGTGACTTCCACACTACATGCAGCCAGTGGTTCATACAGCATAGTTCCACTGCAATTTAAACCCAGAAGCCCCTGGGGTGGGAATTTGCTTCACTCATTCACTACCCCTATGGTAAATCCCGTAGAGCCACGGAGGACTGTTGTGTGACATGCATGCAAAGGCAGGGAGAACCAAGTGCTCATCCACTGCAGAGCCAGACAGTGGTGCCACCCATATCTTTACTGTGGGTTTGTGCTCGGGTTTTGGTGTTGGTTTTGGTTGGCTTTTTTTGTGGGGGTGGGCAGTGCATGCTGTTGGATTATTTATGCCATCAAAAGTTGTGACAGGTCTTGCTCACAGTATTCTAGAAAAGCTGCCATTAGCAGAACTTGGTGTCAGAAAGGAAACTGGTTATTGACAAGTTACTTGTTGGCTTTGCCCAGAGAATAGGTGTCTTTCAGAAGGCATCTGTGTCTTTAGGAGCAGGTTCTCTATGTGAAGAATGGCCAAGTCATTAACTGAAGGATCAGCCCACAACCGTACAGTGACTGGTCACCACTGGTACATAGTAGGTATATATAACTGGTATAGCTTCTGCTTACCTACCTTGACCCACCTCAGAGGTAGACATTGATCCCTGTAATTACAGGAGGAAGGTGAGCACTCCCCACAGGGCAATTTGTTTTAAGATAGGTGGGATGTATCCCTCTCCACTATGTCTTAGATGACAGACCTAACTTTTTAATAGCTGTAATTAAATAAAAACAGTCCCACACAAGTATGTGGGGGAATGGCAACCTTGTGTGAGTGATAAATGATATTTTTTGTCCTGCATATTAAGGACACTGTCCCAGGCTATGAGTATCTCATACATAAAGAGCTTCTCAAAGTTGTGGTTAAGATCTTAGTAAGTGGTTCCTAAAGTGGAGGTAGCTCTGTCTTAACCAAATGAGCTGATCAGGTTTTCCAAAGTGCTAAGACCCAGTGGCAACTGTTGAATCAACAGCAGGCACTGAGAGCTCCAAACATTTTGGGAAAAATAAGCTACTCATTTCACTAACTAGAGGAAAATCAAATTACAGCCTAAAAATCCAGTGCCACTTCCCTTTCAACAGGATTTGTCCAGGAGGATGTATCACACGTGTACTCTTCACTCCCTGTGACAGTGAATAGGCTGACTTTTCTTGTCTACCCCAAGGAGCTCGGTTTCTCTAGCAGCCTGTGCAGAACAGGTCCTCTCTTCCATGGCTGCTGGGCTTTCCACTTGTGGTGGGTTAACCTTGGCTGAGTGCCAGGTGCCCACCAAG
>VZZY01003336.1:219136-246069 GCA_013400335.1 Eurystomus gularis | reverse complement strand
AGGCCCTGGGTCACCTCTGCCCTGCAGCAGAAGGGAAATCTCAAGCAGAGCATGGGGCGTCTGACCCACATCTTCTTCATGAGCAGGGCCAAGAGCTGGAGGTGGGGATGGACTGACTTAGGTGGGGTCCAGCTGGGTCTGGGCAGGTGAGAAAAGAGCTGGGTTCAGTTGCAAAAGGGCCTGAAAAGGGAAGGGGTGGGACAAGGAGAGGGAGGATGTGAGAGAAGGACAGGATGGGTGTGTGGTTTGCACAGCAGCGAGGAGACACAGGAGCTTGGAGGTGGCAATAGAGGCAATGAGGGGTTGCCTCCTGGAGGATCTCCTGGGGGATCTCCAAATATTATCTTCTCACACTATCACAGAATGGTAGGGTCAGACTCTTGTCAGTGGTGCCCAATGACAGGACAAGGGGCGACAGGGACCAGCTGGAACCCAGGATGTTCCACCTGAGCAGGAGGAGAAAATTCTTTGGTGTGAGGGTGTTGGAGCCTGGCCCAGGCTGCCCAGAGAGGTTGTGGAGTCTCCTTCTCTGGAGAGATTCCAAAGGTGCCTGGAAGTGATCCTGGGCCCCCTGCTCTGGGTGACCTGCTGGAGCAGGGGGATTGGATGAGATGATCTCAGAGGTCCCTTCCAACCTCTACTGTTCTGCATCTGTGTGATTCTGTAGCTATCATTGGAATGCTCCTTAAATGCATCAGAAGCAGGAATCCAGCCAGGAAAGAGGTGGACCACTTGGTTACCAAGGGTGAGAAGCACACTCAGGGGTGAGAAGGCCATAGCAGAGAAGCTCAGTGAATTCTTTGTGTCATGTTTCTATACCTGACGCTGTCCTGACAGTAAATGAATTTGAGGCTCTTGATCAGCTGGAAGTAAATATGGAGGAGGGTGCTGCAGGGCAGACCAGCCCTGCAACTCCACCTGCAAAAAGGGCTCTGTGGGGTTCCTGAGACCTACTGACTTGATTTCCATCACTGGTGGGACAGTAGAGACTGTGAAAAGTCAGTAAGCCTACGGGTAAACACATCTGAGTAAAGCTCTTGCAGAATCAACCAGGGAATGCAGAGGGAACCCTGCCATGGTGGTCTTATGGACCTCTGTGAGAGATGCTCCAGATGGAGTGAACCCATGGCCACAAAACACATGGATAACCCAAAGCTTTTGACTAAAGGGTTTTAATGAAATTGCTTTGGATTTTGAATTGATTGGAGGAAGACCTCTTCTTGGGGTGGGAAGCTAGTTAAAGGAAGGGTAGGCCATTTTTGGTCCAGAGGAGAGTCAGCAGTGGCCTCCCCAAGGACTCAATTTATTCTGCATTGTCACCAGAGACCTGGACAAGGGTGTGCACAGTGAACTCTCAAAGCTTAGAGATGACGCTGGCCTGACTACTTCACTCAGGGTGGTGAGACACTGGCACAGGTGGTGTGCACAGACATTGCCCAGGGGAGCTGTGGATGCTCCATCCCTGGAGGTGTTCAAGGCCAGGCTGGATGGGGCCTTGTGCAACCTTATCTAGTGGGGGGCAGGGGGTTTGGAACTAGGTGGTCTTTGAGGTCCCTTCCAACTCAAACCGGTCCATGATTCTATGATAACACCCATCTTCTGTGTTTTTGTAAGATTGTTAAACCTGTAATTGCAATAACAATAAATTCTTGGCTCCACACAGAAGATGTGCTTCCTTTGGCTGTAACCAGCTTTTGAGCGTACTCTGGCCCAAAAGACACAGAACCACCAAGAGACTTGGCAACGTCTGAATGCGATAGGCAATTTTCTGCATCGTAAGTCCCACAGGAGTGGGTCTCAGGGCAAGGAGTTTGAAGAAACTTTTGCTGTGTGGTGGTGGATGTATGTAAAACAACTTTTGATGGTTGGGGGTTGGACTAGGTGGTCTGTGAAGGTCCTTTCCAACCCAAAATATTTCATCATTCTATGACAGTTCTCCTGGGCTGCCATGAGAGATGGAAACCCAGTGAAGATTTGCCAAACTCTGGATCCCTAGGAAGGGGGCTGAGCTGGAACCACCCCAGTTCAGGGGTATGACCCGAACCCTTTTTGTGTAGAATTCTTCTCCTCTTATGACCTAATGAAATTATGAGGTCGGTGCTGATGCAGCGACATCCCACAGGCTCCATTTCCATCAGGGGTCTGCACTGAGCCATGAAGTGGCTGGTCCAGGCAGAGCAGATGAACCATCTAAGCTGCTTTGAGTCAGTAGCACCCTAGGGTGGGCTGGTGACTGTCTCTTGGAAGGGAAGCATATGGTGACTTTCAGCTCCTGCAGGATGAATCACGGCTTTTGGTAAGTCTTCTTCCTGTTGGAAATGTCATCTGGCTGGAACGAGAGGATTTTGCCATATGCAGGGACCTCAGACACTTCACAGCCTGGGCAAGTCTGGCTGCAGGTGAAACAACCTTGAATAAGTAGATATTGCATCTATAGAATTATAGAATCCTTCAGGATGAAAGAGACCTTTAAGCTCATTGTGTTCAACCAGCACCACCCAGTACGACTAACCCATGTCCCTCAGCACCACATCTCCACAGCTTGGAAACCCCTCCAGGGATGGGGACTCCACCACTGCCCCGGCCAGCCTGGGACAGCCCTTCATAGCCCTCCCTGGCAAGAAATTGTTCCTCATGTCTAGCCTCAACCTCCCCTGGTGCAACTTGAGGCCATTTCCTCTTGTCCTGTCACTTGTTCCTTGGGAGAAGAGCCCAACCCCACCTGGCTCCAAGCTCCTTTCAGGGAGTTGTGGAGAGCCAGAAGGTCTCCCCTGAGCCTCCTTTTCTCCTAGCTCAACACCCCCAAGTCCCTCAGCTGCTCCTCACCACACTTGTGCTCTAGACCCTTCCCCAGCTTCTTTGCCCTTCTCTGGCCACACTCCAGCCTCTCAGTGTCCTTCTTGGAGTGAAGGGCCCAAAACTGACCCCAGGATATGAGGTGCAGCCTCCCCAGTGCCCAGTCCAGGGGGACAATCCCTGCCCTAGTCCTGCTGGCCACACTAGTGCTGGTACAAGCCAGGTATTTCCTTATCTGGTAGAAGAGCAAGAAAAGGAACACTGAGCAGATACCTAGACCTGTGCTCTGACATCACCAGGTGACTCCCTCACTCCCATCTCAGTGTGGCTTCCAGTGCTTTATGAATGAGAGTCCTACATCCCTTCCGTGCAGGTGTTGCAGAGTACATCTTCTCTGCTGGCTGTGAGCTTCATCCTCCTCTTTAAATTTTTTTTTTTTAAATTCTTGGCACCTCTATTTTCTTTCTTTCTGTGAATGAACATCAGAACTTGGTGATCTTCTCCTTCCCTAAAAATAACTTTGGCAGCAAAGACCTGATGTAAGAGCCTTTGCACCAAGTGGTTTCTGCACCTTGGCAAGCTCTGCACAGCTGAGGACCCGGACACCACAGAACATTTTGCAGGATCTGGCCAAAGAGAATTCTCCAGCATTGGGAACATCTGCTAGCCCAAGAGCAACAGGTTTTGGACTTGGATATTCCCGTATGTACAAAAGGAGGTGTCATTTTCCTGTGTAAATGAAATAATAATTAAATCACCTTCGTGCAGGGAGCAGAGCTCTGCAGCTCTGTGGCATACAGGAACCACTGCAGCACGATGAGACTTCACACATAGAATCATGGGTTGCGTTGGGAGGGACCTTTCAAGCTCATCTCATCCAACCCCCCTGCAAGGAGCAGGGACATCTGCAACTGGAGCAGGTTGCTCAGAGCCCCGGCCAACCCTACCTGCAATAGTTCCAGGGATGGGGTAGCGACCACCTCTCTGGGCAACCTGGGCCAGGCTCTCACCACCCTCAACATCACAAATTTCTCCCTTCTCTCATGTCCAAACCATCATCCCTTGTCCTGTCCCAACAGGCCCTGCTCAAAAGTCTGTCCCCATCTTTCTGACAGGCCCACTGAAGCCCATGAAAGGCCACCAGAAGGTCCATGTTTATATTTGCACAATCCTGTTAGCAACTGTCTCCTGTGATAGGTCACTCCAAATAATTACATCAGCAATGGCTTCTGATATTTTTGAAGGAGTTTACATTTACATTGGATTTGCCTTCCTTAGAAAAAGAATAGCTAATGCCTAAAATTTAATTCTCCCATTTCCTTCTACAAAGTCCATCATCATCACCCCCATCTGAGAACCTTCGCATCTTTTAGGTTGGAAGAGACTTTTAAGATGATTGAGTCCAGCCATTCCCCCAGCACTGCCAGGGCACCACTAAACCATGGCCCTCAGCACCACATCTTCATGGCTTTCAAACACCATCATGCAGTCCAGGGAAGAATCTCCATATAATGAAAGCTGCTTCAGGAAGATCTTTTGGAGATATTCAGCCTTGATCAATATTTTAATCATGAGAGGATTTGTTTTTAATAGTGAATTAATAGTTCCAGCCTCTCCTTGGAGGCCAGGCTGAGAGAATTGGGGTTGATCAGCCTGGAGAAGAGAAGGCTGTTCCACTTGTCCTGTTGCTTGTTCCTCAGGAGAAAAGCCCGACCCCACCTGGCTCCAAGCTCCTTGCAGTGAGTTGTGGAGAGCCAGAAGGTCTCCCCTGAGCCTCCTTTTCTCCAGGCTCAACACCCCCAGGTCCCTCAGATGCTCCTCACCACACTTGTGCTCTAGACCCTTCCTCAGCTTCGTTGCCCTTCTCTGGCCACACTCCAGAAGAGGAGGCTTCAGGGAGACCTTCTTGCAGTCTTCCAGTATCTGAAGAGGGCTTACAAGAAAGCTGGGAAGGACTTCTTACTTGTAGTGATAGGATGAGGGGTGATGGCTTCAAACTGGAAGAGGGGAGATTTAGATTAGAAATTAGGAAGAAGTTCTTCGCTCTGGTGGTGGTGAGACACTGGCACGGGTTACCCAGGAGGGTTGCAGATCCTCCATCCCTGGAGGTGTTGAAGGCCAGATTGGATGGGACCTTGAGGAACCTGGTCTAGTGGGAGGTGTCCCTGCCATGGCTGGGGGGTTGGAACAAGGTGATCTTTGAGGTCCCTCCCAACCCAAACCATTCTGTGATTCTATAATTACAGTGAGGGACTTCTGGGAGGGGTGAATCTGCATCTCCCAGTGGTGCAGGAGCCAGACTGCGTGTCTCTACGCCAAGTTTCATCACACAATAGATGAAACCTCCTGGACAGTGATAACAGAAGAGACAATGTAGTGATTTCTACAAGAAGATGTTTCTTAAACTCCAGGCACTGAGGAAGGTTCCTCCCTGAACAAATGAATGGTCGCAGTGTGAACTTGTTAAGTTTACCAGCATCATCAGCACCGTTGGAGGCACAGACATGTAGGTCAGGTTCCCTTCCGCTGGAAGAGGAGGACCACACTGTCCCGGAGCTTCTTGGTTCTCACCCCATAAACAATGGGGTTTAACATGGGGGGCAGGAGCAGGTAAAGATTGGCCATGATGATGTGGACGTGGTGGGGGATGCTCTGCCCAAAGCGGTGGGCGAGGGATGTGAAGGCAGCAGGGCCATAGAAGGCAAGGGAGACACAGACATGGGACGCACAAGTGTTGAAGGCCTTAAGTCGTGCCTCTGAGGATGACAGCCTCCTCACCACTCGCAGGATCAGGGTGTAGGACACAGAGATCAGGACTGTGTCAGATCCTAACAGAGAGAGAGCTACAAAGAGGCCGTAAATATAATTGACTCTGGTGTCCCCACATGCCAGCTTCACCACGGCCATGTGCTCGCAGTAGGAGTGGGAGATGACGTGATGCTGGCAGAAGGGCATCCTGCGGAGGATGAAGCAGACAGGGCTCACCATGAGGACCCCACGCACCAGCACCAGGCTTCCAAGGGCCACCACCACTGGCACAGAGAGGATGCTGGAGTGCCGCAGTGGGTGGCAAATAGCGATGTAGCGATCCAAGGCCATGGCCATGAGCATGCCTGACTCCACCGATGAGAAGGTATGGATGAAGAACATTTGAGCAAGGCAGGAGGGAAAGCCAATCTCCCCAGAGCCCAGCCAGAAGATGCCCAGCATCTTGGGGAGTGTGGATGTTGATAGGACCAGGTCAGTGAAGGCCAGCATGGCCAGGAAGAGGTACATGGGCTCATGCAGGCTTGGCTCTGTCTTTATCACCAGGAGAAGGGTGATGTTCCCCAGCACAGCAACGGCAAACATGAGGCAGAAGGGGAAGGCAATCCAGAACTGCTCCTTCTCCAGCCCGGGGATGCCAACAAGTAGGAAATAGGGAGGGTGGGAGAAGGCAGTAGAGTTTAGAGACATGAAGCCCTCTTTTCTCCTGCCTGCACTGAAGGCTCTTCTGTCCTGTGAAAAAGCATCAAACACCCTTGACCTGATGTGGTCAGTAGCAAACAGAGGCTGGTGTGAGGTATGGACTAGAAGCTCAAATTCCACCCACAACCTGTCATCCCTGTGACAGCTGCTTTCACTGGCTCAGAAGGGTGCTTCTGAAGCAAGTGTCCTTCTGGTTTCCACTGAAAGTGTTCTGGCCCTTTAGTGGAGTGGTCCTGGAGCATGCAGATGGGATTCCTCCTGGATCAAACTGAATGAGAGGACTGCCCGAGGTGCATGCCTGATCCTCTCCCATGGCCAAAAAATGTCCAGATGAGGTAACTGGATGAAAGCTGGTCTGAAGGAAACCCTCTTGAAATGTGCATTGTGGGGATATGAAGTTAATAGCACCAGCCCTGGAGCTCTACAGAAGCTTTGAAAAGTACTGTGCTGCTGGCCAGTGTAAGTAGAGGCAACAAGTGCTTGACTTGGTCAAGAAACATCCAATTTCAGGGCAAAAAACTGAGCCAGTGCCACAGTATTTGACAAATCCCCTCTATGATTCAAAGTCATAGAATCATTTTGATTGGAAAAGACCTTTAAGATCATCAAGTCCAACTGTTCCGCCAGCACTGCCAGGGTACCACTAAACCATGGCCCTCAGCACCACATCTCCACGGCTTGGAAACCCCTCCAGCCATGGGGACTCCAACACTGCCCTGGCCAGCCTGGCACAACCCTTCACAGCCCTTGCCAGCAAGAAATTGTTCCTCAGGTCCAACCTCAACCTCCCCTGGTGCAACTTGAGGCTGTTTCCACTTGTCCTGTTGCTTGTTCCTTGGGAGAAGAGACCGACTCCACCTGGCTCCAACCTCCTTTCAGGGAGTTGTGGAGAGCCAGAAGGTCTCCCCTGAGCGTCCTTTTCTCCAGGCTGAACCCTCCCAGGTCCCTCAGCTGCTCCTCACCACACTTGTGCTCTAGACCCTTCACCAACACCACCCCCCCTGCCATCAGACCCTGCGTGTTGCTCACCTCATGATTTTTTTCCTAATACCTGCTAAAAAGGACTCCCTGAAGAGCCCTGCAGCACAGGTTAGACCAATGGGCCAACAACGCCCTTCAGAAACCTTTCTGGGGCTGACCCACACTTGTGCCGGAGACTGGAGGTGGCAATAGCAGCTTCCCAGAAGAGAGCTGGGCTTTTCCTCATGGAAGGTCTGGAGCCAGCTGAGCTGGACGTTTCACACTGTGACCATCACAGCCCAGCCCAGCACGGCCACCGGTCTCCAGCTGGAGCTTGGCTGTTGGGGGCTGTGGTGAAACCTCAGAGATACCTGTAGCTTGGGGTCACCTGCACTCTCAGAGACATTTCCTGGGGTGTTTTTTTTGCCATGTGGCTGCAAAAACCCTAGAAATCGGAATATCTGATGTTTTTCTTTCGTCATTCCACCTTCTTCCTGCCAGCCAGCACTGCTTCACCTAAAAACTTCATTCTTCCATGGAGACCACGGGGACAGGGAATGCAATTCCCAGGCAAAGGCCACGTGCAAGCTCCCACTAAGATGGAGGGGGGGATGACCTGTTCAATGCTTGCTGCTGCTGCTGCTGCCCAGGAGGGGGGATGGCATCAAAAGCCTCATTGTAGAGCAAAAAATTGCTGCCCAGACCCTAAATACTCACCTGTCTTCTGCAGGTTTCCAAGCAGGGACTCTGGCTGCAGAGATCTGGAGATGTTTATCTGCCTTGGGTTGATAAATCCCAGCAGGGCCCTCTGCACCTGAAGAGAGAGAGAGAGAGAGACACAGGCAGCTTTTAACCCCCCCGGTGCTGATGACCTCATAGACCCAGTGGCATTTTGCCCAGGTTTGTGCCTGTTTTCTTGCAGTGTGATTCTTTGGTGGACATTTGAGAGTGATGGGATGGTTCAAGGTTGGTGAGGAAATCTGCAGCACCGTGAATCACGAAGTGCTTCAAAACAGCAGCAAATCCTTTCTCTGCTACATTTAATCCATAGCTTCGATGCAGGCTTAGAGAAGGGAATCACAGAATCCCAGTGTGGTAGG
Organism: Eurystomus gularis; assembly: GCA_013400335.1. NCBI lineage: Eukaryota > Metazoa > Chordata > Aves > Coraciiformes > Coraciidae > Eurystomus > Eurystomus gularis. The sequence goes on along the minus strand of VZZY01003336.1, from coordinate 237,745 downwards.
GGTGGAAGGGACCTCTGGAGATCACCTCAGCCAACCCCCTGCTCCAGCAGGTCACCCAGAGCAGGGGGCCCAGGATCACTTCCAGGCACCTTTGGAATCTCTCCAGAGAAGGAGACTCCACAACCTCTCTGGGCAGCCTGGGCCAGGCTCCAACACCCTCACACCAAAGAATTTTCTCCTCCTGCTCAGGTGGAACATCCTGGGTTCCAGCTGGTCCCTGTCGCCCCTTGTCCTGTCATTGGGCACCACTGACAAGAGTCTGACCCTACCATTCTGTGATAGTGTGAGAAGATAATATTTGGAGATCCCCCAGGAGATCCTCCAGGAGGCAACCCCTCATTGCCTCTATTGCCACCTCCAAGCTCCTGTGTCTCCTCGCTGCTGTGCAAACCACACACCCATCCTGTTCTTCTCTCACATCCTCCCTCTCCTTGTCCCACCCCTTCCCTTTTCAGGCCCTTTTGCAACTGAACCCAGCTCTTTTCTCACCTGCCCAGACCCAGCTGGACCCCACCTAAGTCAGTCCATCCCCACCTCCAGCTCTTGGCCCTGCTCATGAAGAAGATGTGGGTCAGACGCCCCATGCTCTGCTTGAGATTTCCCTTCTGCTGCAGGGCAGAGGTGACCCAGGGCCTCAGCCATGGACATTTCAGCTGGAAAGTGGCTGTGACCGTCATCATCAAAGACATATGTTGAGAAAGAAGACATGTTCCTTCTTCAAAGCCATGCTCTGTGACTAAAGTTTGGAAAACAAGACGGAGAGCGAGCATCCCACGCAGTTTCCATCTGCCCCCATGAGACATCCATCACGCCTCCCTGCTCTGAGGCTTTATTAACTGTCTTTCTGAGAAATAGAGGGCTGGGAAACATAACACAGCATTTTCTGGGCGGTTCGTTCATTTTTCTTTATTAATTTTTCTCTCAGCAGAAAAGGAGAAAAAACAAAGAGGGGGAACATATGGAGAATGAGGAGGAGCCGCTTCTCGGTGCCACGGCCACCCGAACGCAGCTTCGCTCCACAGCTAAACTCAATCCCATTCCCCAAATCGCATTAGGCAGGGACAGATTGTTTTCATTTTCACAGCTTTTGTTTTTTTTTTACCCTTCTAAGCTCTAATAAAGCAGAATGTGACAAAAATGACCAGGGGCAAAATTGCCTTTAGGTCCCAGATGGCAGCTCCTTGCAACTCCTTTAATGAAAGTATTTATTTTGAAATAAAATGGGCTTTGATTCAGCAGAAAAGGTTATATCAAGATGGGCTTCATGGAGGCTGAAGCTACGCAAGCTCAGACTGGAGAAGGGCACCTGTTTTTAGATGGTAGCTGGAGGAAGCTGCCCCCAAATCCACCAAAACATAGAATGGTTTGGGTTGGAAGGGTTGCAAGGTTGGAAGGGACTTCAAAGATCATCTCATTCCAACCTCCCTGTCATGACAGGGACACCTCCCACTAGACCAGGTTGCTCAAAGCCCTGTCCAGCCTGGCCTTGAACACCTCCAGGGATGGAGCACACACAGCTTCTCTGGATAAACCCTTCCAGTGTCTCACCACCCTCAGAGTTAAGAACTTCCTCCTAATTTCCCATTTAAATCTTCCCTCTTCCAGTTTGAAGCTATCACCCATTGTCTATCACTTGTAAAATGTCCCTCCCCAGCCTTCCTGTAGGCCCCCTTCAGATACCGAAAGGCCACAAGAAGGTGTCCCCAGAGCCTTCTCTTCTCCAGGCTGAACAAGCTCAACTCTCAGCCTGTCAAGAGATGTTGGAATCTTGACATATCTGTCAAGATAGGCCAAAATATTGCCACCAATTGAAGGCCCTGACGAAGATGACATGTGTCGCTGGCAAGACACCTCTTCTAGCACCCCTAGAAGTCATGGACAAGATGCAAGACCCCCTGAGTGCAGCACGTAGACCTGTCTTCTACCTTTCCTGATGGAACTCATTGCTCATTGACAACTTTCCACATATTTCCGTTTTTCTCAAAAAATGCATTTCATTTTTTCACATGTATTACACCAGCACGTACGGGGGCAAGAGGGACACACGACAAGGGAAGGATGGTTGCCCAGGGAGGCTGTGCTGCCTCCATCCTTGAAGGCTTTTAGGACTGCGCAAAGTGGCCAGACACTAAACGAAGCTTCTCCCTACAGATCTTAGACCACCAAAGATGCTTCCATTTGCGTGGTGTGAATTGGTGCAGATTTACATACTCTAGAATTTTTTTTTTTATCTTGTTTTCTAGAGGTTCCTCCTGATATTTGTTGCTTTGGGCTCTGGGGTGGACCTTTCTGGAGAGTGATCTTCCATGCCCACAAGGGGTTATCCCACAGTCTACTCAGCACTTGCTAAACCACATCTAGATACTGAGTTTGGGCTCCAGTGCCAAAAAGCCATCAGCAAAATGGAGCAAGTTCAGCTGATGGCTCCCAGGGTAGCTGGAGTTGGAGCAATGCTCCATGAGGAGAGGCTTGGGGAAATGGGCTTGTTCAGCCTGGAAATGTTTCGGGTAACCCAACAGCAGAAGAGAAGCCTTCCTCTACCCTTATCAAGAATGTGGAGTGAAGCTCCTCACAATGTGGCATGACAGGAGAATGAGAGAAAATAATCCATGGAGAAAGACCTGGGAGTGATGGTGGACAACAGGTTCACCATGAGCCAGCAATGGGCCCTCATGGCCAAGAAGGTCAATGGTGTCCTGGGGTGCATGAAGAAGAGAGTGGCCAGCAGGTCAAGGGAGGTTCTCCTCCTCCTCTACTCTGTCACAGTGAGGCCACCTCTGGAATACTGGGGCCAGTTCTGAGCTCCCCTGGTCAAGAGAGACAAGGAGCTACTGGAGAGAGTCCAGTGGAGGCTCAGAAGATGCTGGTGGGACTGGAGCCTCTCTGTGCCCAGGAAAGGCTGAGAGCCCTGGGGCTGCTGAGCTGCACAAGAGAAGCCTCAGAGGGGATCTGATCAATACTGATCAAGAGCTAAAGGGCCCATGGGGGGCAAGAGGATGGGGCCAGACTCTTGTCAGTGGTGCCCAGTGACAGGACAAGGGGCAACGGGCACCAAGTGGAACCCAGGAGGTTCCATGTGAGCAGGAGGAGAAGCTTGTTTGGTGTGAGGTTGTTGGAGCCTGGCCCAGGCTGCGCAGAGAGGTTGTGGAGTCTCCTTGTCTGGAGAGATTCCAAAGGCGCCTGGACATGATCCTGGGCCCCCTGCTCTGGGTGACCTGCTGGAGCAGGGAGTTTGGACAAGATGATCTCCAGAGGTCCCTTCCAACACCACCGTGCTGGGATTCTCTGAAAACAACTGTAAGTTGAAACAAGAGAGGTTCAAACTGGACATAAAGAGAAGGTTTTTCACAGTAAGGACAATCAAGCATTGTAATAGAGATCCAAGGAGGTTGTGCAACATCCATCCTCAGAAGGTTTCAACACTGAATTGGATGAAGCCCTGATCAACCTTATCTGACCCTAGAGCTGCCCCTCCTTTGAGCAGGTGGTTGGATTAGAGATGTCCTGAGGTCACTTCCAACCTGAATTACCTTGTGTTTCTGTGACATCCATCTACTGATGGTGACATCACTGTTCAGGAGCACCTGGGCCTCCTGATGAAGTGTGGATCAGCCTTCCCAACCATACCTGGTGCTGCTGTAGTCCTCTGTGAAGGGTCTTGTTGTGCTGCTTGTTTAGTGAAAGTGTGGGAGATCACACCACCGTGGAACCTCTCACTGGAGGAATCCCAGGGGCTCTTGCAGCAAACACGTTCCTGTGCATGGCCATGCAGCCACCTCAAGGATGAAGACCACAATTCATAATGAAGAGGTTAAATGGAGAGGAAAAAGAAGAGGTTGCTTCTTTTATCTATTTATAAAGAAATATTTATTTTGTAAAAGACAAAGAACACTAGAAAAAGAAAAAACCCACAATTGAACACTCTTCAAATCATAGAATCATGGAAGGGTTTGAGTTGGAAGGGACCTCTCAAGGCCATCTTGTCCAAGCCCCCTACAGGGAGCAGGGACATCTGCAACTGCAGCAGGTTGCTCAGAGCCCTGGCCATCTTGAGCTTAATTCATAACTTCCTAGGAATTCCAAGCATGTGTGAAGTCAAAGGTGTGAAAACACCTTTGACTTGGCAACACCACCTTCTTCAGCTTGGAGGCATCACTAACATTTATAACTTGCTGATTTTTTTTCTTGAGATGTTGTACTTTTATTGAACATTTATTGTTAATTGAAGTAATTTTTACAATTGCTACCAGTAATTCTGGGTCTGAAATTTTTCCAGAGCACCTGCTAAGAGGAGGCTGAGCTGTCTTGACTGAACACCCAAGAGGTCAGAACAAGACTGCTGAGGTGGAGGTCTTCTTCTGAAGTGCATTTCTGCATCTTTAATCCCAGAATCCCAGCATGGTGGGGGTTGGAATGGACGTCTGGAGACCATCTCATCCAACCTCCCTGATAAATGTCAATAATAACATCACTTGCTCTAATTATTTTACTTAGAGTTTGGTGTTACAGCCAAAGTTTCTGCCAAACATTTTGCTGAAGTGTTGTTGGAACGTGAATGTGCCACAAGCAGAAACCACAAATTAACTCAATTGTTCAAAAGCTCCTGTCATACCTACTTATCTTGGCTATTGTGAGATGGGAGCAGAAGAAGTGCAATGTCAAGATGTCTTTATTAGTTTGCTGGGCCACTTTTCCTTCCCATTATGCTCTAGGATGAATGTTTGGATTTAGGTCATTGTAGTCATCTCGCCCAGTCTGGTGAAGATGAACACCTTTGGAAGGAGGTTACAACTGTGATTTGCTTTTTGCCTTGTGGTAGCACTTCAGAATCTCCTACCATGTGGTAGGTGCCACACAACCAGAGGACAGCCCTCCACTGCAGACTAAGTGATGAGCTGGTGTGAGGAGACAGGAGGCAGTGGCCGAGAACAGGTCACTGGGCAGTTCTCTTGTTGCATATATGAACTAAATTTAGGATCCTTCTCTGTATCTCTTTCGTCCTCACCCCATAGATGAGGGGATTCAGCACAGCGGGCACCAGAATATAGACGTTCCCCATGATGATATGCACCAGTGGAGGCAGGTCCTTCCCAAACCTGTGCACCACAGACAACCCAATCAGGGGCACATAGAAAGCCAGGACCACACAGATGTGGGCAATGCAGGTGCTGAACACCTTGAGCCTCTCCTTCCAGCACGCCAGGCGCAAGACAGCCTTGAGGATCAGAATGTAGGAGAGGCAGATGAGGATGGCGTCCAGCCCCATGACCAGCAGGATGGCAGTGAGGCCGTAGACAACGCTGGGGGTGGTGTTGGCGCAGGCCAGGTTCATCACGTCCTGGTGAAGGCAGAAGGAGTGGGACAGCACCCGAGAGCTGCAGAAGGGAAGGGGCAGGAGGAGCAAAGGCAAAGGCAGGAAGAAGAGGACTCCCCTGGCCATGGCTACCAGCCCTATTTTTGCTGTCGCAGCATTGGTGAGGATGGCAGCATGTCTCAGTGGGTGGCAGATGGCCACGTACCGGTCCATGGCCATGGCCAGGAGGACAGTGGACTCAATGGCTGAGAGGGTGTGGATGAAGGACAACTGGACAAGGCAAGCGCTGAAGCTGATCTCCGTGCTGTGGAACCAGTAGAGTGAGAGGGCGCGTGGCACCGTGGATGTGGACAAGGCCAGGTCGATGGCAGCCAGCATGCAAACGAAGAAGTACATGGGAGCATGCAGGCTGGTCTCCATCTTCACGATGAACAGCACCGCACAGTTGCCCGTGACTGCCAAGATGTATGTGAAGCACAGAAGCATCGCCATCCAGAAATGGGCAGCCTCCAGCCCCGGGATGCTGGCCAAGATGAAGAAGGATGGGCTGAGGTCAGAGCTGTTGCGGAAGGGCATGGCACGTGGGGTGAAGAGAGCTCATGCTATGCCACAGCACATCCCCTGCTGCAAGGGAAAGAGAAAGAGCAGCTTCAGAAATGCTTTCCCATGGCTGTGACTCCCAATGGGGCTCTGCCTGTGACATCCATGGGAATTTTCTAGTTGGCAATACGGACACGGGGAGCTCCTCTCTTATTTCTATAGCCCATTATGGCAACATAAAATAACATTTTCCCCCTGGACTGGGCACTGGGGAGGCCACCCCTCAAATCCTGGGGTCAGTTTTGGGCCCCTCACTCAAAGAAGGACCTTGAGGGGCTGGAGCATGGCCAGAGCAGGGCAAAGAAGCTGGAGAAGGGTCTAGAGGACAAGTGTGGTGAGGAGCAGCTGAGGGACCTGGGAGGGTTCAGCCTGGAGAAACGGACGCTCAGGGGAGACCTTCTGGCTCTCCACAACTCCCTGCAAGGAGTCTGGAGCCAGGTGGGGTTGGGGTCTTCTCCCAAGGAACAAGCAACGGGACAAGAGGAAATGGCCTCAAGTTGCACCAGGGGAGGCTGAGGTTGGACATGAGGAGCAATTTCTTGCTGGCAAGGGCTGTGAAGGGTTGTCCCAGGCTGGGCAGGGCAGTGGTGGAGTCCCCATCCCTGGAGGGATTTCCAAGCCATGGAGATGTGGTGCTGAGGGACATGGTTCAGTGGTGCCCTGGCAGTGCTGGGGGAACGGATGGACTCGATGATCTTAAAAGTCTTTTCCAACCTAAAAGATTCTCTGATTCTATGATTCATGAATCCACTCAGAGGACCCAGTAGCAAATCAGTAGCTGCACTGGAATAAAGCCACCATCTCCCCTGCCATGTGTGGACAGCATAAGGTCAAGCCCATAACTGCTGTCTGCAGCATTACTGAGCTTTCTGATGCTTTTTTCCTGCTCTATCCATCTAAAACAAGGATGAAAATGTTTTTTGTGGCAAGCTCTGCAGGTTGTTAATACACAGAACCACAGAAGGGTTTGGGTGGGAAGGGACCTTTCAAGGTCATCTAGTCCAACCCCCCTGCAGAGACCAGGGAGATCTTCAATGCAGCGATTTTGAAAGTAACATCGGGTTGTGAAAACATTTTTATTTTTCTCCTGCACATCTGTGGTGAAGCCCTGGTCCTAAAATAGCGGCCGTGATTTATTTCCCCGATGTGGGGTTTTTTCCATCTTGGATCTGTGACAAGCAAGACTTGTTCTCTGGCTGTTTATGCACAATTTACAAGCAATGTAGGTGGACTGATGCTGCCAAGATGCCTGAAAGCTCTTCTAGCCAGGAAATTTTCAGCAAAATGCTTAGATGGAGACACGGGATGAATGAACAGAGCGTGTCCGGAATTGCCAGCAAGGACCTGAGCCAACCTACCTGCCAGCTACCGGAGTGTCGTTACGAGGCGAGGAGTCCCCTTGTAAAATTCCTGTCATCCCCTTCAGTTCTTCCGAGGGAATGTGACTGCAAGACACAGACGGACAAAGTAAAGAATCCCTGGATGGTTTGGTTCATTTTTAGTTCCTTGGCATTGATAAATGTATCGTTTTCAGAATAATAAAATAGCATCATAGAATTTCTTTGGGTGGAAGAGACCTTCAAGGTCATCGAGTCCAATCGTTCCCCCAGCACTGCCAGGGCACCACTAAACCATGTCCCTCAGCACCACATCTCCATGGCTTGGAAACCCCTCCAGGGATGGGGACTCCACCACTGCACTGCCCAGCCTGGGACAACCCTTCACAACCCTTGCCAGCAAGAAATTGTTCCTCATGTCCAACCTCAACCTCCCCTGGTGCAACTTGAGGCCATTTCCTCTTGTCCTGTTGCTTGTTCCTTAGGAGAAGAGCCCAACCTCACCTGGCTCCAACCTTTCAGGGAGATGGGAGAGCCAGAAGGTTTCCTCTGAGCCTCCTTTTCTCCAATGACTAAAGATTTTGGATTACTTGTGGGATGAAGAGCAGGTGGTGTGAGGATCTTGCTTTCTGGAGAGATTAAAATTGGATCCATGTCTTTAAAAACATCAGTGAACGCAGAATTATTTTCCCAGGTTAATTCTCCCACCAGCAAGCCCCAGTAGATGCACACTCAGACCATGAAACCACATCAGCTAGAGGACCACCAGCAGCAGTCACCGCAGCTGATCTCAGGAAAGGCTCATAAACATTGACCGGGCTTTTCCCATGGAACCAAAACTGGCCTGAGACGAACTTCCCAGGATGGAGCAGGCAATAGACCATCTTCATCACCTGAATCTCTCTCTCTGCTGCTCCCTCCTGTGATGTGGGAGTGAGAGGAGAACATCCCCCCTCAAAAGCCCTCTGAGCCATTTTCCATATCATCTCACCACCAAAAAAAGAGTACCTATTGAGCTGAAATTTTGGAATAAAAGTTAAAATAAATCTTAGTTGATGGTTTGAACAAATGTGTTTTGGTTGGTTTTTTTTACCTAGATGTTTGGTATTACTTGGAAATAGAAAAGGTGGTACCTACTTGTAGCTCTGCTGCTGTTTCACAAATATGCGAGGAATGGCCTCCTCCTCCTACTACTCCTTCTCCTCCTCCTCCTCTGTCTCCTTCCCCTTCCCCTTCCTGTCTTCCTCCCCTCTCCTTCTCCTTCTCCTTCTCCTTCTCCTTCTTCCTTCTCCTTCCCCTTCTTTCTCCTTCCTCCTCTCCCTGTCTTTGTCTCTTTCTCTCTCCATCTCTCATTCCCCCTTCCCCTCCCCATCCTCCTCTCCTCTCCAGGAGATGCCTCTGATATGTCCCACCCCGCTCCTCCCGTGCCTTGAAGGAAATAAATCCACTGGCAAGTACCATAAGTGATCTCATGGTACAAATTGGAGAGATCAGGATGTCCCAGAAGAGGAGCCAGCAGCTTTAAGGGGATCCATCTATCTCCTTTTGTCCCTCACACAGATGTTAAACCACAAGTAACTTTCCAGAGGCAGCCACAAAGGTTTTTTGAAGATATATCCCTAAAAAGACAGTACCTTATATAGAGGTTCCCAGATCTTGAGTGTCTGCTTGGTACCTTCAGCTACACAGCTTGGGAAGCTCTGCTGAACTGGGTGATGGAGATGGACCTAAAGCACTGGAAGCCTCACTCCACCGTGGTCTCCAGCTGTGCTAATGAAGGTGTTAATAAATCTCCCACACATTTCCTCCCTGTCTGTGTCCCTCCCACTCGAACATCTGCTTGCTGTGGCAGAAGCTTCTTCTCCTTGGGCTTTTGCTCTTTTGGAGAACAGCTGTAGCCAGGAAGCACAGACCTCTAGGAGGAAACTCTGGCAGTTTTCACAATGGGAGAAGTAATGTGAGAGAGTTCTGCAAACTAAACATCTCCCAGCTTCTCCAGGCTTTTCTGCTGGAAGTTCTGCTTGTTCCCTTGTGTTAATCTTTCCTCTGACAATAGCTACAAGCACTAGGTGGGACCTTAGATGTTTTGGGCAAAGAGCACTCCCATTGGGTGCTATCTCAATGCAAGCAGGGCCTCCAGCTCTCCCTGAGCACCAATGCCCAGGTGGAGGTTCTGGAGATGGTCTGTGGAACACTATTTCACCTTCTGCAAGGGCCCCGCTGGGATCCTCAGCAAAATAATGAGCAGAAGACAAAACAGTCAGTGGGCTGGGAATCCTCCCCTTGGGAATCTTCCCTTCTCCCTCGTCATTTTTTTTACAGACGTTCCCTCATTATTCTTTTCTCTCCATTCCACGTATGTGTAGAGCAGAACAGAAAAAGAAACAAATCCTGGGTTGGTCTGAAGTGGGAAGGGCTTATTAGAGAAGGCAGAAACAGGCCAGTTCTGGTGTGTCATCTGGTCCACATACCTCCTGCTGCTTCACCCTTCCAAGGTGAATGCTCCACCACAGTCAAGCCTGGCAAAAATATGGCCTAAGATCAACAAAAATATGGTCCATAATTAGGAGGCACGAAAGGCTCAAGGTTCAAGGCCAGGTTGGATGAGGTTTTGAGCAACCTGGTCTAGTGGGAGGTATCCCTGCCATGGCAGGGGGATGGAACAAGATGATCTTTGATGTCCCTCCCAACCTGAAACATTCTATGATTCTATGAAGTTTATCCATTCCTATTCTGTTTTTGAAACCTTTTTTTCAGCAGGAGATCTCGTCACACCAGAGCCCCAAGCACCATCCTGACACATACCTAATTCATACGATCCTGTGCTCATCCACAGTGAATCCTGAAGATTTTAAACAACTCCAACCTCATACCCTTGCCTCATATAAACAGAAAAAGAAAAGGCTTAATCAAGTCTTTTGACCTTTCACAATGAATAGATGACATTTATTGAAGGTATTGCACACGTACATTACATGCAATGCCAAACAACAGCTGGAACATTAGACTTGGCAAGATGGTGACACCAAATGACATCAATAAGAGATGCAGAAGCAGCACTATTTCCATCATCATGTCTGTGACACTTTAGAAAAGCAGATGGAGATGAAGGCTGAGCCTTTATTATTTTTTCAGAAGACCTGAGAGTGTTGCGGGCCCACTTTCACAGAAGTTCCTTGATCTGCTCCATCGCATGGCTTGGAAAGAGGAAGTCATGCGGCCCCTTTTTCTTTGCCTCCCTCTGATTGGGGCTTCCATCCATGTGTATCACTGGCATTAATGCTTGGGGTGCTCACAGGCTGCTGGAAGGGATGAAAGCATCATGCTAGGACAAAATATGGAAGACCACAGCTCTGGGTTGAGGGACAACATCTGAGCGGATCTGAAGATCTTCCAACCATGTGGACTGAGCACCAAGAAACCAGTCTGCTCGCTCTGACCAAGAAACCAATCCTCTAGCGCTTTATGGTAGAACTGGTGGAGGAAGCTAGCAGTCAGATTCGCTCTTTCTCCGCAGTGCTCTGAGCAAAGCCTCACGGATGTGGCTTGATTTTATGCTGTAGATAAGAGGGTTGAGAGCAGGGGGGATGATAAGGTAGGTGTAGGCCACCAAAGTGTTAATCAGAGGAGGAACATTCTTTCCAAAGCGATGGATCATGGACAGTCCGATCATTGGGATGAAGAACACTAGGACAGCACAGATGTGGGAGACACATGTATTCAAAGCCTTGAGACACTCCTCCTTGGTTGCAAGGCTGATGACAGTTTTAATGATTAGGATGTAGGAGAGCACAATGAAGATGAAGTCCATCCCCACCGTTGATAAGAGAATGATCATACCGTAGAAGACGTTGACTTTTATGTCTGCACACGCCAGCTTCATGATGTCAGGGTGGAAGCAGAAGGAATGAGAAAGCTCAGTCTTGCCACAGTAGGTCAGTCTCTTGAGCAAGAAAGGGATGGGGAGGAGGGACACCATGCCTCTCAACAGAATTGCCAGACCTATCTTTATGACAGTTGTCTTGGTCAGTATGGATGGGTGTCTCAGTGGGTGGGAGATGGCAATGAAGCGGTCAAAAGCCATTGCCAGGAGCACAGAGGACTCAATGAAGGAGAGGATGTGGATGAAATACATCTGAGTGAGGCAAGCATCAAAGCCAATTCTTCGCATATTGAACCAGAAAATGCCCAGAGTGGTAGGAAGGGTACAGAGAACCAAGCCCAGGTCGGTGACTGCCAGCATGGAGAGGAAGTAGTACATTGGTTCGTGAAGACTTTGGGTCTTCTTTATGATGAAGAGGATCATGCAGTTTCCCAAGAGGGCAATAAGGTACAGGGCACAGAAAGGGATGGAGATCCAGTGGTGAAGGGCTTCCAGGCCTGGGATGCCCATCATGAGGAAAGCTGAAGGCTGATAGAAGGAGCTATTGATTTCCCACGTGGTATGAGAGTCATGCTCCATCTCAGTTCTCACATGACCTATACCTAAAACAAACCAACAACAAAAAACTCCACGTAGTTGGACTCTCCACTGAATAGAGATGTGGGTAATGACATGCGCCACGTCCCTCCAGCTCCCCACCAACCTATGCAGAAGTCCCCGTGCTGTTGCAGGACAGTTATAACAGCCATAGTGTCACATATGACTGTGCTCTTGTTTATCTATTGAATGATAAAATGCAGGAAAGGGGATGGGCATTTCTTCTTATGAAAGAAAAAAAAAAGGAAAATATTTTTTCTTAGAACGAAAGTGAAAACATTCCTGGTGAACACTCCAGTTTTACAGCTGTCCCCAAAGTCCACAGGCTGAGATGCTCTGTTGAGTGAGTAAAAGCTTTTTCTACGGTCATCCCAACCAAGACTAAGCTACCAAGCAGCTGGCTTCTTTTTGACACTAACTGGAGATCAAAGGACATGAAAATAGACTTATAGAATGGTTTTGGTTGGAAGAGAACTTTAAGATCATCAAGTCCAACTGTTCCCCCAGCACTGCCAGGGCACCACTAAACCATGGCCCTCAGCACCACATCTCCACGGCTTGGAAACCCCTCCAGCCATGGGGACTCCACCACTGCCCTGGACAGCCTAGCACAACCCTTCACAGCCCTTGCCAGCAAGAAATTGCTCCTCATGTCCAACCTCAACCTCCCCTGGTGCAACTTGAGGCCATTTCCTCTTGTCCCGTTGCTTGTTCCTTGGGAGAAGACCCCAACCCCACCTGGCTCCAGACTCCTTGCAGGGAGTTGTGGAGAGCCAGAAGGTCTCCCCTGAGCGTCCGTTTCTCCAGGCTGAACCCTCCCAGGTCCCTCAGCTGCTCCTCACCACACTTGTCCTCTAGACCCTTCTCCAGCTTCGTTGCCCTTCTCTGGCCATGCTCCAGCCCCTCAAGGTCCTTCTTCGAGTGAGGGGCCCAAAAATGGACCCAGTAATGATAAAAAAGTGACTGCCTTCTTAGTTGAAAAATAAACATTGGAAACAAATATAAAATATAAGAGCACCAGGCACTTGGACACTACTGCTCTCAGCTCAGAAGATGGCCACCAGGATAAGGTGGATTTCCAGTGGCTCTCACATCCCGGTGGTTGCTCATTTCATAACCTACTTTACTATCAGATGAAGGGAAATAAATGAGCAAAGTTCCACTTGTGTGGTGCCTGTGACTTTGACTAACAGGTGAGCGCAAAGCAAAGCACAAGAAGTTGGAGGTTCAGAAGCACCGGGGAGTTTTCCACGGAAAATCACTGGTCCTGAATCAGAGGGGAGGGCCACAGAGGATATATGGGAATTTTATGCAGGGATCAAGAGTATGAGATGAGCGAGGCCTTTACAGAAATCTAGCAGATGCCTACTCCAGTGAGTTCAGCAGAAGGCCACTGAGATGGATGGGTGTTGGAGAAATGCCCCAGGCTAAGAGACCAAGGAAAGAGGCCAGGAGAAGGCCACTGAGATGAGTGGAAGTTGGAGCAATGCCCTGGGATCAGAGACAAAGGAAAGAGGCTTGTTCACCTTGCAGAAGTCTTTGCAGGGACCCAACAGCAGCCTTTCCATACCTACATTGAGGCTATCAAGAAGGCTACGCCGGGGTCTTCACAGCAGTGCATGGTGCGAGGATGAGAGACAATAGGTATAAGTTGAAACAAGGGAGGCTTAGACTGGATATAATGAGAATTGTTTCCCTCTGAAGACCATCAGCATTGGAGCAGGTTGCTCAGAGAGGTTGTACATCTCCATGCTTAGAAGTTTTCAAGACCCAACAGGAGAAAGCCATGAGCAGCCTTGTCTGACCTCATAGCTGGCCCTGCTTTGAGCAGGATATTGGGCTGGAAAAGCCTCTCCAACCTGAACTATCTAATGAACGTACGAGCCTGTGATCTTACCATAGGTCTCAGTCCTCTTCAAGGATTCAACCATCTCGGCACAATCCGGGTTCCTACACTGCACGTGACAATGTGCCCTGCCAGAGATGCTGGAGAGGCCGACGGGGTCTCCAAGCCCTCTCGGTGCCTTCTGCGAGCAAATGACTGGCTGGGAGGATGGAGGAAAGCAGGGAATGTGCAAACCAAGACCTTACTAAAGGAAAATAAATCTTTGTGCCTTCGGTCTTAATTTGTCTTCTGTAGGACTCAAAAGAAGCAGCTCAAAGAGTGCCTGAATTACGGGCAAGAGGTTTCATTATAACCCAGTTCGGTTTTGAACAAACACATAGATCTTCTGTGATGTGTTTTCTATGTTCCTAACACGATTTTGCTCCATTAGACTCCCAGCCTGCTTGAGACTCTACTGTGGCAATAAATCCCACCACTCAGCAAGATTTCCTTCCAATCCAGGGTAGAAGCAAACCATAAATTATGAGAAAAGCCAAAGTCAAGGAAGTTCCTGCACTTTATCGAATCATAGAATGGTTTGGGCTGGAAAAGAGCTTTCAGATCATCAAGTTCAACCATTCCCCAGCACTGCCAGGGCACCACTAAACCATGGCCCTCAGCACCACATCTCCACGGCTTGGAAACCCCTCCAGCCATGGGGACTCCACCACTGCCCTGGGCAGCCTAGCACAGCCCTTCACAGCCCTTGCCAGCAAGAAATTGCTCCTCATGGCCAACCTAAGCCTCCCCTGGTGCAACCTGAGGCTAATTCCACTTGTCCCGTCACTTGTTCCTTGGAAGGAGAGCCTGACCCCACCTGGCTCCAACCTCCTTTCAGGGAGTTGTGGAGAGCCAGAAGGTCTCCCCTGAGCCTCCTTTTCTCCAGGCTCAACACCCCCAGGTCCCTTAGCCGCTCCTCACCACACTCCTGCTCTAGACCCTTCCCCAGCTTCATTGCCCTTCTCTGGCCACACTCCAGCCCCTCAGTGTCCTTCTTGAAGTGAGGAACCCAAAACTGACCCCAGGATTTGAAGGGTGGCCTCCCCAGTGCCCAGTCCAGGGGGACAATCCCTGCCCTGGTCCTTCTGCCCATGCTGGTGCTGACCCAAGCCCGGATGCTGGTGGCCTTCTTGGCCACCTAGGCACACGCTGGCTCATCTCCAGCCACCTGTTGACCATCCCCCCCATGTCTTTTCCCACCAGGCACTTTCCAGCTGCTCTGCCCCAGCCTGGAGCATTGCTGGGTGTTGTTGTGACCCAAGGGCAGGACTTGATCCTTGGCCTTGTTGAACCTCATGCAGTTGGCCTTGGCCCATTGATCCAGCCTAGCCAGGTCTCTTTGTAGAGCCTCCCACTCTCCAGCAGATCAGGTGTGGTTGTGATTCAAGCAAGATCGATGTTGGGCATTTTATACTGGCTGCTGTTGTTTTTTCCCTGGGAGAAGAGCCTGACCCCACCTGGCTCCAACCTCCTTGCAGGGAATTGTGGAGAGCCAGAAGGTCTCCCCCGAGCGTGCTTTGCTTCAGGCTCAACAACCCCAGGTCCCTGCATTATCTTCACTGCAAAATTACAGGTTAGTGTCAGGAGTCACCTTGTCCAGGACGTAGCCCTGTCCTGTCTGTTGCTGTAGGGACAAGTTACAGCCCTTGTCAGAAGAGCCTCCTCAGCCCATGAGATGGCACAGACCTGGACGGGCAGCCAACGCTTTCCCTGACGCATCGACTGTGGTCGACGTTGGCAAAAGGAAACTGCCCAGAGTTACTTCTGGTCCTAAGTGGTGGCTTGGAGCTCCCCAATGGTAAGAGTTGTCCCTTTCTGCCAATCCAACAGTGTCTGAGTGGCAAGAGTTAATCTCCAGACTCCTGCACTTCAGCCACATCTGGGGGCTGGGTTAAAAACTGAAAAAAATGAGTGCACGCCTGTTTTTCTGTCTGTCTGTCTTCCTTACAGCAGCATCTGGAAGATTTCCAGAACTTTCAGAGATACTGAGATTCAAGGAATCATAGAATGGTTTGGGTTGGAAAAGAGCTTTAAGATCATCAGGTCCACCCATTCCCCAGCACTAAACCGTGTCCCTCAGCACCACATATCCACTGCTTGGAAACCCCTCCAGGGATGGGGGCTCCACCACTGCCTGGTCCATTCCTTGACAACCCTTCTGGGGAATAAATTGTTCCTAATATCCAACCTAAATCTCCCCTAAGTCCTCCCAGGAACATGGAGGTGGACAAAGAGGAGAGACTGTTAGAGCACAGTGGGAAAGAAAGAACTGGGGTCCACGAGGGATGCTCCTCCTGTGAGAAAACCTTCATGCTAACCTCTGTTAGACACCAACAGAGATGAATTTATTTCGAGATGGGCTTTCCTGACTCTGCTCCTCTCTGAGCTACTCTGGTTTGTTCTGTTCTCCTACACATTATAGACACGGGTCCCACCCCACATCCTTCTTCTCCTCTCCATGTTTTATGTGTGTCTATATATGTGTCTATAAATAAAAAAATATTTTTAAAATGTATAAATATTTTTAAAATATATAAATTACATGGGATATATAAAATATATGAACAAGCACGCATGCTTATGTCTGTGCACATTTATCAGTGTATTTATAACATAGATCAGACAGGGACGTGTCACACCTCCAGATGACTATGGTGGGACAGCAGTTACACCCTTCACGCTGCAGCCAAGCCCTGACAAGGAAACAAACCTCTGCTCAGTGGAGAAGATAAATTTAAAGACAAATGGCAGCATCTGGGCAGGGTTTACAGCTAGAATCCTACCACGGAGAGATAGATGTCCACCTGAAGACGCTTCTGCTTCCCAGGACATGCCCCAGGCTGCCTGGGGGAAGGGGTCAGGTAGATGTTTCATGGAGGACATGGTGCTCTCCCTCCTTCTCCAGCCCTCAAAAGCCACCTCCTGATTTCTTGCCTGTCCCTGACTTTAATTTTCAGCAGTAACTTAAGCAAAGCCCTGGTGCTTTAAGAGCTCTTCGCAGCGCAGGCGAGAGCAGGGGCTTGGGAAAGATGAGACCAAGAGACCTGTTTTTTTCCCAAGAGGACACTTTGCTATTTTCACAACCGTGTCGCTGCCAACTCAAGCATCGAAGCGAGGGCTCAGCCTCTCAGCAAGGGGAGGAGGACTAGCAAAGGGGGACTTCAGTGGGGACGCAGCACCCCCAGAGCTGAATTTCTGTCAGCTTTACAGGCAAGGACGAGGCATGTGCCATCCCCACCACCTGAGCTGCGCCACCAGATGGTGGAAGAGCAGCCTGGCTCTTGCAGAAATCCCACGGCACAACGGCAAGCGATGGTTAGACCTACCCTGGTGCACCACCTGAAATTACAGCTACCCGTGTCCTCCAGCATACCCAACCCAGCAGGTCCCGTAGGGTGATGTGGACCTCCCGAGCAGTGCTTCGGAAACTCACCTCCCCACCCATGCGTCCAGCCCCATCAACCAGGCTGGTGGAAGAGGAATGCAATGATGGAGAGGCTGCTGTTGCCCAGGGTACTTACCGAGCTTGGCAGTGGTGGTGGTGGGGACCCACGCAAGCAGCACGACCCCGTTGTGAGGCAGAGGAAGAACCCGCGCCCGCGAGGTCAGTGCTTATAACTCGTCCCGCGCACTGACCCCGTCCAATCAACCGGGAGCTGCGTGGAGCCCAAGCTCCCCGTACGTAAACAGCGTGGGGCTGGACCAGGGAGAAGAGTGTGTGAAGTAAATAATCTTTCCCGTTTATGATGCGCTCCTGCCTGGCATGATTTTCTCCTGGTGGTTTATTGGGCGGTGTGTTTATGGCTGCTGGTGATTGATGGCTGGCGGGGCTGCCGCTCGCGGGCCATGCGTGCAGGATTTATTGAGAGAATGGCTCGGCAAGGCAAATAATAATAAATTCTGCAAGAAGAGTGCTGGCAGCGTCTCTCCGAGGGAACGACGGAGGGGAAGGTCCAGCTGCGACCAGCAAGGCACGGAATGCTTAATTAAAACCATAATATCCCACACAATAAAAAAACAAACCAAATATTACAAAGCCAAACATGGACATGTTAGCAGATGTCCTCTCAGATGGTCCAGAAGCCTGTCTAGATGTCTTGGGGTGGTAAGTTCTTCTTTGTCACCTCAGCTGGGAGGTAGAAATTGTTAACCCCTGTTTTGTGGCTGCCAAAGCAAGACATGGGCGCAGCCTTTTGGTGCTTGAATGGGACCTATCAGAAGGAGGCCAGGCTGGGAGAGTTGGGGTCCTTCAGCATGGAGAAAAGAAGGCTTCAGGGAGAACTTCTGGTGGCCTTGCAGCACTTCAAGGGGCCTGTCAGAAAGATGGGGACAGACTTTTGAGCAGGGCCTGTTGGGACAGGACAAGGGGTGACAGTTTGAAACTAAAAGAGGGAGATTTAGACGAGAGAGAAGGAAGAAATTGTTGCTGCTGAGGGTGGTGGGACCCCGTCCCAGGTTGCCCAGAGAGGTGGTCGCTGCCCCATCCCTGGCACCATTGCAGGTGAGGTTGGCCGGGGCTCTGAGCAACCTGCTCCAGTTGCAGATGTCCCAGCTCCCTGCAGGGGGTTGGATGAGATGACCTTGGAAGATGACCTTCCCATCCATCCATTCCATGATTCTATGATTCTCATATGAGGTGTCTGCAGTGAATGAAGCCACTGGACCTACAAGATATTTCTCTAGTCATAAACCAGGCAGCGCTGGTCCAGCACTGCCCATGATGGACACCAGTTACCTGGCCCTTGGCTTTCTGCTGGCCTGAGCCAACAACTGCTCCAGCATCTCCCAGGCAGGGAGTGAGGACTCTGCAATGTCACGGAGTCATTTTAGAGGCTGAAGGGTTTGTTGGCATCATCCTGGACCACCCGAATGCCAAAGTGCAATTAATTTCCAAGCATTAATGTTAACTCAAAAAGCTGCCTTCTTGTTAAACCTGATGGAAAGTGAAGGGAAGGGAAGGGAAGGGAAGGGAAGGGAAGGGAAGGGAAGGGAA
>VZZY01003336.1:157601-218944 GCA_013400335.1 Eurystomus gularis | reverse complement strand
AAAGAAAAGAAAAGAAAAGAAAAGAAAAGAAAAGAAAAGAAAAGAAAAGAAAAGAAAAGAAAAGAAAAGAAAAGAAAAGAAAAGAAAAGAAAAGAAAAGAAAAGAAAAGAAAAGAAAAGAAAAGAAAAAGAAAAGAAAAGAAAAGAAGAGACAAGACAAAATTCACTTGGAAGGCACCTACAATGATTGTCTAGTCCAAGAGCCCGAGCACTCCAGGGAAGCTCCTGAAGAAGTGGAGCTGATCAGAAGAGGACTCTTCAGCCTGGAGAGGAGACAACAAAGCCGTACAGGAAAGGTCTGAGATAACAAGCGGGGAGGGGACCTCTGGAAGGATTATTCCCCTTTTCTCATGCTATGTGGAACTAGGAGAGGGGGGACACACCCTGAAAATACCAGGCAGAAGATTTAAAGCAAATAGAAAAGTACTTTTTCAAAGGGTTTATAATGAAATCATGGGACTCATCATGGTGGGGTGTGGCGGGAGCCCAAAGTGCAGATATGTTCAAACAAGTCTTAGACAAACACACAGGTGAGAGATCCATTGATTTCTATTCAACCTGATGGCTGAGGTGCTGCCTCCTGCTCAGGAGGCCTCTAAATTGATTGCCAAGGAAAGGACAAACTGTAGATTACCTTCCTAAAAGGCCATTAATGGCCGCTCTTCAAGGCAGGATGGAGGCACCTTGAGTTTGATCGAGTAGAATAGTTCTTACAATCTTCAGAGCAAACAAACTTTAACCAGAAATCAACATCTTTACGTTGGAAACTGGAAGTTGTGCCACAGTTGGCCGTGATGAGCAGAAAACTGAACCATGGTGTGAGGGGTTTAGAGCCACAGAGTGCAGAGAAAGCAGGAGATGACCTCAGAGGCAGCAGGGAGAGGGAAGTGTCCTGCAGCAGGGAAAAGAGACACTGCAGAGATGCAGAGAACGACCAGGCTGCAGGGCTAAGACCACGTGCCATGGGCTGAGCTGGCAGGAAGGAAACCTGAGGTTAGGCAAGGGGTGGACAGGGAAGTGGGGGAGCAGGTTGGTATGGCCATGGAGTCATCACCACAGGCTGTTCCCCTGAATGTCTCTCAGTTTCAGCTAAGCTGATCCTGTCCCGCGATAAAGGCACAGGAGACACCATCTCCAGGCCCACTGCAGAGCTGTTTTGCCGCAGCTCTCCAGAAATCGAATAACCTTCAATGGTTTTGGATTCATCCATCTCACATGGTGTCTCCTTCCCTGCTCTACTCAACCCAGCCACATGCGCACTCTCATCTCTCATGCACATTGAGTTTCTTTCTCATGGGACTCGCTGCCACCACTTTATTCTACATATCAGGCAGTTTCCAGTGCTGCTCGTGGTTCTGCCGGTGGCACCAGGCGCCTGCACTGACAGGCTGCCACCAAACCGTGGTGAGCAAACCTGTGTCTGTGCAGCTGGAGGGAATGGTCTGGTTTGGAAAATGCAGCATCACCCCCAGGAACTGCCAGAAAGAACAGTTCCCCTCGCCACGTACCTTGCATGTGCTGCCATGATGACCTGTTTCTCGCATGAATGTTGTGCTTGAGGATCATCTCAAGGCCAGTCTGCCAAGCAAGCTGATTGTATTCATGGCACAGAGGGAGGGGTTACATAGGACCTGCTGGGATAAGGGACTGGCTTGGAGATGAAAGTGTCTGCTCAGGGCAGACCTCTAGTAGAAGGAGAAAAAGAGATGAAGCTCCCAGCAGCCAGTATAAAATGCCCAACATCGATCTTGCTTGAATCACAACCACACCTGATCTGCTGGAGAGTGGGAGGCTCTACAAAGAGACCTGGCCAGGCTGGATCAATGGGCCAAGGCCATGGATCAAGTCCTGCCCTTGGGTCACAACAACACCCAGCAATGCTCCAGGCTGGGGCAGAGCAGCTGGAAAGTGCCTGGTGGGAAAAGACATGGGGGGGATGGTCAACAGGTGGCTGGAGATGAGCCAGCGTGTGCCTAGGTGGCCAAGAAGGCCACCAGCATCCGGGCTTGGGTCAGCACCAGCATGGGCAGAAGGACCAGGGCAGGGATTGTCCCCCTGGACTGGGCACTGGGGAGGCCACCCTTCAAATCCTGGGGTCAGTTTTGGGTTCCTCACTTCAAGAAGGACACTGAGGGGCTGGAGTGTGGCCAGAGAAGGGCAATGAAGCTGGGGAAGGGTCTAGAGCAGGAGTGTGGTGAGGAGCGGCTAAGGGACATGTGGGTGTTGAGCCTGGAGAAAAGGAGGCTCAGGGGAGACCTTCTGGCTCTCCACAACTCCCTGAAAGGAGGTTGGAGCCAGGTGGGGTCAGGCTCTCCTTCCAAGGAACAAGTGACGGGACAAGTGGAATTAGCCTCAGGTTGCACCAGGGGAGGCTTAGGTTGGCCATGAGGAGCAATTTCTTGCTGGCAAGGGCTGTGAAGGGCTGTGCTAGGCTGCCCAGGGCAGTGGTGGAGTCCCCATGGCTGGAGGGGTTTCCAAGCCGTGGAGATGTGGTGCTGAGGGCCATGGTTTAGTGGTGCCCTGGCAGTGCTGGGGGAACGGGTGGACTCAATGATATTAAAGCTCTTTTCCAACCTAAATGATCTGATGATTCTATGATGGATCTATTATATGGAGTAAGATAATTTCCTCTTGTACCAGATGATACACTCAAAACATTACGATTCCCTCTCATTGCTGCCTCCAGGCTTACCCACGTGCTCTGAGCTTCCTGCAGTGATGTTTCTATGCTGGGCTCCCACCACAACATTCTTGCTGGTTTTTCTGCTTAATCCCTTTTCCCAGAGGTGTAGGTATTGTCTGTGCTGAGGGAGGGGTGTGAGGATCTGCTCAGCTGCTTTCCCATCTTAATCAAAACCTGCTTTCCCACCAGCGTGGCGGGGGGAGCAGACATCGCTCTGCTTGCTGGAAATGTTTATGAGTTGAGCCCAAGCCAGCCCTAATCATATTTACTGCATGGGCCAGAGTTCAGTGTGTCAGTGCTGATAGGAGTGTGAGAAGTGATGAGGAGGAGGGATGGGAGAAGTGGGAGGGGCTTGGTCCTCCCATGTGAGAGCTTTTCGTAGAATCATGGAATGGTTTGGGTGGGAAGGGACCTTCCAAGGTCATCTCGTCCAACAACCCTGCAGGGAGCAGGGACATCTGCAACTGGAGCAGGTTGCTCAGAGCCCCAGCCAACCTCACCTGCAATGGTTCCAGGGATGGGGCAGCGACCACCTCTCTGGGCAACCCAGGCCAGGCTCTCACCACCCTCAGCATCAACAAGTTTTTCCTTCTCTCTGGTCTAAATCTCCCTGTTCGAGTTTCAAACCATCCCCCCTTGTCCTGTCCCAACAGGTCCTGCTCAAAAGTCTGTCCCCATCTTTCTGACAGGCCCCTTGAAGTGCTGCAAGGCCGCCAGAAGTTCTCCCTGGAGCCTTCTCTCTTCTCCAGGCTGAACAAGCCCAACTCTCCCAGCCTGGTCTCACAGCAGAGGGGTTCCAGCCCTCTACAAGACCCTGTTCAAGATGAGCAGGCTCCTAACTATTAGCAAGGTAATGCTCACTGGAGATAGGAAAATAAAGGACAGGAAACTGTTTACGAAGATCCAGGAGAACTGGAGCACCACCGCTACCTGAAATCACCATACTGGCACCAATTCTTGCTTCCTTCTTCTGTCCTAGTGAAGGATTCCACCATCTATGTGTCCATGCACAGGTCTGAACTGAAAGGTGTGACTCCCAGGCTGCTCCTGTGGAGGTTTCACCTCCCTCCAGCCCAGCAGTGTCTCTCAGGGTTCCTCCAGACATTGCAGATCCAGGGCAGGGGAGGAGGACAGGCATGTCCCCTACCCTTTTCTGCTTCATAAAGCTTCAAAGATGCAAAAGCTGTTTGATCATAGACAATTTTCTTGGGCTGAAGCAGCTGCCAAAGAGCTGGACAAAAATATCCCAGCTGCCTGGAAGGAGAGATTGCAGCCCAGAAGGGATATCTTCTCCTTGGCAAGCTGTCCTTCCCACTTGCTACCGAAGGAGCAGCTGACTGTGTTGGCACCAGCAGCTCTGATGTCACTAGTGGTGATGTAATGTTTTTCCAAGACAGACATCTACTGATGCTCAAAAATAGCACTGAGGAAATGACCTGGACATGGACCAGCTGCTCTGGGGACAAAGGACCATGTAAGCCTGGAGCCGAGCAGCTCTCCTGCTTTGGGTTCTCCCTTGGGCCTTAGCATTAGGTGGCTCCTGCTGAGCTCCAGGAATGAGCTTGTAGCACCAATTAACCACCCAGGGGAGGAGCAATGGGTTAGACACCCAAGATCAAGTAGCTTCTTGCAGGTGGCACTCATTGCTGGTCCCTGCTCTGTGCGTGCCTTGAGGATGGTGGTTGAAGATGGTGGAACTGGTAGGGCTGGGACTGTAATCCTGGACTGAAAGTTATGGGTAGATGCTGGAGAAGCATGCCATGGGGCCAGGCTTTGATTGTGATGGGAAGTCATAGAGTCATAGAACCATTTAGGTTGGAAAAGACCGTTGAGAATATCAAGTCCAACCGTTAACTCAGCACTGCCAAGTCCACCATGAAAACACGTCCATAAGTCCTGGGGAAGGATGGGGAAGAGAGGCTGGAGAAGGTAGGCTTCAGTCAGGCTCCAGTTTGGGGTTGCAGTATGTGCATGAGGGACTTACATGGGACAGGACTCAGTTCAGGGGCAGTTGGAGATGTACATGGAAGAGGGGAGGACAGACGAGTCCCCTGGATCAGGGTCTGGACCTGGAAATAGAGTTTGCTGCAGACACCTCTGTGAATGTCACCAACCCTGGAAGTTTAAGTAGCTTTGAAAGGCGACAGGAGGCCCCTCCCTTCTGCCCATGCCCTTGCTGCTGTGTCAACAGCGGGTCTCCTGCACTCTATGTTTGAGGTATCTAAGCTGGCTGCAAGACCTTCTGTGGGCTGAACCATGAAAGGCAGGCTCAAGAGTTGGTGGAGCCCAGATGTGACTGTTCATGTATTTCTGAGCAGGGTTTCTGGGCAACCTCCAAGACTGCAGAAACCTTCGCTGGCAGTGGTCCTGTGCTGAGTGCCCTGCCAGGAGAGCACCATGTGGGTAAAACTCTCCAAACCCTCCAAGGTTCTGTCGTACAAGCTGTGCTTCTATATTTAGTGTTCATCACCTTGCTGCTCATACAGTTTTTCAAGTGAAAACCTTCATTCAGTGGTTGGTAACAGAAATCAGACTTCTGCCAGAGCACCACAGATCCAAGCTCCATTATCCATCCTAAAGCTGGACAACTTCAACTTCACCAACTTATGAACAATACGGTGACATCAACAAAAAGCTTGGAAGAAATATTTTTTGTCTAAGCACTAGTGTGGTCAGTAGGACCAGGCGAGGAATTGTCTCCCTGGACTGGGCAGTGAGGAGGCCACACCTTGAATCCTGGGGTCAGGTTTGGGCCCCTCACTCCAAGAAGGACTCTGAGGGGCTGGACTGTGGCAAGAGAAGGGCAGTGAAGCTGGGAAGGGTCTAGAGCACAAGTGTGGTGAGGAGCAGCTGAGGGATGTGTGGGTGTTGAGCCTGGAGCAAAGGATGCTCAGGGGAGACCTTCTGGCTCTCCACAGCTCCCTGAAAGGAGCTTGGAGCCAGGTGGGGTTGGGCTCTTCTCCCAAGGAACAAGCAACAGGACAAGAAGAAACGGCCTCAGATTGCACCAGGGGAGGCTTAGGTTGGCCATGAGGAACAATTTCTTGCTGCAAAGGGTTGTGAAGGGCTGTCCCAGGCTGGGCAGGGCAGTGGTGGAGTCCCCATGGCTGGAGGGGTTTCCAAGCCATGGAGATGTGGTGCTGAGGGCCATGGTTTAGCGGTGCCCTGGCAGTGCTGGGAGAACAGGTGGATTCGATTATCTTAAAGGTCTCTTCCAATCACAACAATTCTGTGATTCTATGAAATGGTGGAGGCAGACAGTGCCACTCCAGCATGGTCTTCTACAGGGATCAGAGCAGGTAAACCTGTGTGGAGCACTTTTAAGCCTGTACAACTGCAGCTTGTTCAGAGGCCAAACCACCCAGACTGTTTCAGCAGAAAAAAAACCCAACAGCTTCTTTAATTGAAATCATCACTAAACCCCTGGGTAAAGCAAAGTGGTGTCAACCAATTTCCTGCGCTGCCATGAGTGAGACACGGGAGGTCCTGGGTCACCAGCGTTCCATCCTGCAGAAGTGAATGAACTCTTGTGCAGGCAAACATTGACATATTTAATGCCTGACTTGGTACATCAGGTAGCTAACATCATGGGGGTGTTCAGAAGATGCAGAGAGGACGGGGAGTGTGGTCGCTGAGGCAGCGGACTCTGCTTTTAGTGCGTGGGGTGGAAAATCAAACAACCCTGGAGAAATCTGCAAACACTGAGAAGCCCCATTGTTCATCTTCCCCTGCTAAGCGAAGCTGGTAGATAGAGGTGATTCAGAGTCAACGGGGAGGTGAACGTAGGTCAACATGACCTGCTAAAGCACACAGGCAAAGCAGAACCGTGTACAGCATGTCCCAGATCTCCACCAGCAGGATGACGTTGTTTGAGGGCTGGAAATAGCAGCTGGGGATGCAACAAGTGTACCCTGATGGGGAAGGAATGTCAGAGAATCATAGGGTGGTTTGGGTTGGAAGGGATCTTAAAGATCATGTCTTTCCAACCCCCCTTCTCTGGCAGGGACATCTCCCACTAGACCAGATTGCTCAAAGCCCCATCCAACCTGGCCTTGAACACCTCCAGGAAAGGAGCATCCACAGCTTCCCTGAGCAACATGTGCCAGTGCCTCACCACCTGCAGAGTGGAGAACTTCTTCCTTACCGCTAATGTGGATCTCCCCTTCTGCAGTTTAAAGCCATCACCCCCTGTCCAATATATCCAGGCAAAGCTGTGAAACTCGCTGCTGGTGTGTGGCCTCAGTGAAAGTGGTGCCCGATCCCCAAACACAGTGGTGTGTGAGGTGACCCCTGGACAAGCATCATTCCATAGGGACTTCCTTGCAAGCATGGTTTCTACCTCTGAGTACTTGTCCTCCACAGCACAGCTCCACCAGGAATGGACAGCAGAAGAAGAAGTCACAGAATCCTAGCATGGTTGGGGTTGGAAGGGACTTATGGAGATCATCTCGTCCAATCCCCCTGCTCCAGCAGGTCACCCAGAGCAGGGGGCCCAGAATCGCAGCCAGGCACCTTTGAAATCTCTCCAGAGAAGGAGACTCCACAACCTCTCTGCGCAGCCTGGGCCAGGCTCCAACACCCTCACACCAAACAAGTTTCTCCTCCTGCTCACATGGAACCTCCTGGGTTACACTTGATGCCCATTGCCCCTTGGCCTGTCTCTGGGCACCACTGACGAGTCTGGCCCCATCCTCTTGCCCCCCATGGGCCCTTTAGCTCTTGATCAGTATTGATCATATCCTCTCTGAGGCTTCTCTTGTGCAGCTCAACAGCCCCAGGGCTCTCAGCCTTTGCTGGGCACAGAGATGCTCCAGTCCCACCAGCATCTTCTGAGCCTTTGCTGGATTCTCTCCAGTGGTTCTTTGTCTCTCTTTACCTGGGAAGCCCAGAACCGCACCCAATTCTCCCAAGGTGGCCCCAGTAGGGCTGAGTAGAGGAGGAGGAGAACGTCCCTGGACCTACTGGCCACCCTTTTCTTCATGCACCCCAGGAGACCATGGGTCTTCTTGGCCACAAAGGCACATTGCTGGCTCATGGTGAACTTGTCCACTGTAGAGGGGCCACCGTTTTGCCAAAAATGAACAAAAAAAGTGTGTGTGAAAAGAACACATTACTTTTAGGTGCATCCTCAAGTGCCTAAAATGGGGCCAAAAGGATCCAGGTGTGTGCTGGGGGCAGGACCAGCCACGCTCTGCTCTGCAGGAGGATTTCCTTCTTGGAAGGAAAAAGAAGAATGGTGCCAATGAATTATTCCAAAGGGTTTACATGTTGCTTGGCCCCATCTGCATCAAGGTGGCTGGATGGTGGTGCCCACGTGCTGCAGGAATTTCACGTTTGTCTTCACCCTGTTTCCAAAGGTTTAAAGAGACCAAAATTCTCGAATATAATTTTGAAAAGGTTGAAAAGACTTTGGGTTTTCATCTCATCAGCATGTTTCGTATTCTATAGGTTGAAGTAGTTTCATTCTGATAAGGCCAAATGTGTCCACTCGCCTTTATCAGTCTGTGATAATGTCATGATCACCCAGTCCAATGCTACTCTTGGACTGGATGATCTTAAAGTTCTTTTCCCATCTAAATGATCCCATGATTCTATGATTTTAAGAAGAAATCACAACAGGCATCCAAAGGAGAAACATCAGGTAACCAGAGATTAAGTTCAAAGAGGTGTAGGAAAAATTTGCCTTAGAATTTGGGTTCATAAATCTTCCTGTTCCTTTGAGAATAACATCTCCTCAGGAAGTGGTTCTGTGACCAAGATTCTGCTTTTTGGACAAAGCCTGATCTACAGATCTCTTGCAGAGCTGCCTGGTGCTCCTGCTGGCAGCCCTGGACACATGCAGGTGTTTCCCCAGCCTGCACAGGATCATAGAAACATTTAGGGTGAAAAAAACCTTTAAGAACATTGAGTCCAACCAGAAGATGGGGAAGGGGGGGAATCAGGAAAGACTGACAGGAGCAGAGCTGGTTTCAGAGCCCTGAGGAACTCATCCTGTGATGTCCAGCATCATCACAGGGATCAGAAGATGAGACACCACAAGCACTGTAGGCCCAGCCACAGGGTACTGTTCTCAGGTCCCACGAGGTGTTGCCCTTCGGTTTTTAAGAGTATTTAACAAAGTCTGAGAGGACAATGCAGGAATCTCTGGAAAAAGCCAGCACATGAGAGACATGGGCCTGGTGGAGCGGGGCCAGAGGAGGCCCCAGCAACGATGGGAGGGCTGGAAGCCCTCTGCTGAGAGGCCAGGCTGGGAGAGTTGGGCTTGTTCAGCATGGAGAAGAGAACGTTCCAGGGAGAACTTCTGGTGGCCTTCCGGGACCTCAAGGGGCCTGTCAGAAAGATGGGGACAGACTTTTGAGCAGGGCCTGTTGGGACAGGACAAGGGGGGATGGTTTGAAACTTGAACAGGGAGATTTAGACCAGAGAGAAGGAAAAACTTGTTGATGCTGAGGGTGGTGAGAGCCTGTCCCAGGTTGCCCAGAGAGGTGGTTGCTTCCCCATCCCTGGCACCATTGCAGGTGAGGCTGGCCGGGGCTCTGAGCAACCTGCTCTAGTTGCAGATGTCCCTGCTCCTTGCAGGGTTGTTGGATGAGATGACCTTGAAAGTTTCCTTCCAACGCAAACCATCTATGATTCTGTGAAAGTCACCACTGCTACTTTCTCCATTGTCAAGGTTAGGAGGAATGAGGTATTTCTCTGAGGTCAAGAACACTGCAATAGGACACACAATCAGCCCCCCCTCATCGAGGAAGAAGGTGTGGGGAGTGCGGCACTGAAGGGAATTTCCATGGAATTACACCAGATCAAACTTGGCCTGGCAGGTGACATCAGAAATGGTAGAACTGTATCTGTGAGGACTTGCATGAAGCACAAAATGTATCTATGTGTCTGGAAGCTTCTCTTCATCTTTGCAATGCAGAGGACGGAGTTTCTAGCAAGTATGAGATGATTAGAGCACAGAGGCTGGAGAGAGATGTCCCTGCTGCCCATCAGGATGGATGTCTGGTGATTACAGATGCTGCTGTTGCTGGGCAATAGTTTTTGGATGTCATAGTCCAGAGTCAGTAATGCAGTACCCTGCAGCAGAAGCAGAGATGAATACCTAACCAAGTGCCCTGAGGACCATTAGAGCCACGATGCTGCAGCTTTACGCTGTCTGTTCTGTGCTAATCCTAGAAATCATAGAAAACTTGGTTAAAGGGGACTTGAAGAGGTCACCTGGCCCATGCCTCACACTGAAGTGGGTTCACGAGTTTCTAAATGAGGCTGGATAAACTCCCCCTCTCCACAAGAAGTGATATCATGGTAGGGCCAAAAGCCACAAGATCCACCTCAATAAGGTTCTGAGAGGAGGAGGAGGAGAAGGAGGATATTGGAGAGTCATCTCCTAGTGACAGTGGGCAGCAGCTCCCAGGCATAGAGTGGCCAAGTCCCCATGTGATCCAACGAGGTCAACCTCAGCAGCAACAATGCCTCATTTTCTCCCACAGCTGGAGACCAGGATTGTTTTACAAATCCTGAAACCCAGCCAGCGCAACCCACCTTGAGCTTCTTGAAGGACACTTGCAGGGCAAAAGCTGAAGGTTTATTCATGCATGACCTCTAAACATCTCCAGCGGGTCACACTCATTGGGTGAATTTTAAGGTGTTTGTTGTCTAGGATGTGGTTTCTGGGGTAGGATTTAATTTGAGGTTTCCTTGTTTGCACCTACAGAGCATCTTGGCTCACCTTAGAGCAGATGTGCTCCACAGCTCTGCAGACTGCATTGACTCACCCCCTCTGACCATCATGGGAGCTTTGGACTCCAGGCCCACATGTAGTCCCACATTTGGGACACTAAATGTGGGGCTGGATCTAGGGAAACCCAGAAGCTTGGAGAAGCCATGTGACCTTCTAGGGGGTCTCACTTTGTGTTCTTAAAGCGTCCAATTCATTTCGGCCTCAACCGTAACCTACTTTACCCCTCAAGGTTGAAGTTAATGTATGGAATGTGTTTACACGGAGCTATGAGCTGCTCTGCCTGGCGATGCGCAAACATTCGGATCTGAAGGCGTAAACAGAGGATTTTGTGTTCTTAAGCGAGGTCAGAACATGAGTCCACGTCCCATTCCAGAGATAAAACAAACTTTCCCAGTGAACATCACCATCCTTCTTCTCAGGATCACCCCATTCATGTTGATTTACTACTGAGTTCCCTGAAATCCCAAGTTGCATAAGCTGAGGAGTTGGGTGGTTGCTGCTAAAAATAATAAAAAGAAATAAATATCTCAGTGGTGTGCACTAGAGCATCCCGGATCTGACCTAGTTTCAGAGCTGGTTGATGGACTCTGTTAACTTCACAAGGCTTGGTTTTTACATCTTGCAGAGCAGAGGAAGTTTTACCAGGGAGAAACGCTGCTGCAGAGACAAAAGAAAAACCCGTGAAATTGGTTCAGGGAAAACCAGTGGAATTGGTTGTGAGGCCTGTGCCTGGTGACCTGTTTCAGCAGGAAAGATGCACACGACCAAAATGTGAGACTGGTGGGTTGACCAGAACAAGAAGCAAGTGAGGCAGCGTCTGGACACAGTTTATTTTCTCATCCCTGTGTAGCATCATTTGGTTGGAAGAGAACTTTAAGATAGTTGAGTCCAACCCTTAACCCAGCACTGCCAGGGCACCACTAACCCATGGCCCTCAGCACCACATCTCCACAGCTTGGAAACCCCTCCAGCCATGGGGACTCCACCACTGCCCTGCCCAGCCTGGCACAGCCCTTCACAGCCCTTCCCTGCAAGAAATTGTTCCTCATCTCCAACCTCAACCTCTCCTGGTGCAATCTGAGACCATTTCCTCTTGTCCTGTTGCTTGTTCCTTGGGAGAAGAGCCCGACCCCACCTGGCTCCAAGCTCCTTTCAGGGAGTTGTGGAGAGCCAGAAGGTCTCCCTTGAGCCTCCTTTTCTCCAGGCTCAACACCCACACATCCCTCAGCTGCTCCTCACCACACTTGTGCTCTAGACCCTTCCCAGCTTCATTGCCCTTCTCTGCCCATGCTCAAGCCCCTCAAGATCCTTCTTCGAGTGAGGGGCCCAAAACTATACTTAGAGATCAGATCTACTCTTCTT
The DNA here is from genome assembly GCA_013400335.1 of Eurystomus gularis. NCBI lineage: Eukaryota > Metazoa > Chordata > Aves > Coraciiformes > Coraciidae > Eurystomus > Eurystomus gularis. The sequence goes on along the minus strand of VZZY01003336.1, from coordinate 207,159 downwards.
ACCAGGCTGTGAAGGTGCTGGCCTGAAGTAGAAGTTGAGAACTTAGGCCAATTGCTGGCAAAAGGGAGTTTTGTGGTAGCCAATATTGTCTGTAGGTACCAGGCTGAGCAAAAGCAGATAAGAGAGAGGGATTGACAGGTGGAAAGCACTTGTAGAAAAATTGCTATGTACATTATTGAGCTTGGCGCCGTCAATGGAAAGTCAAATATAGAAAAGCAAACAGCAAACTTTAGGAAGACACGTGGTCCTGTCAATTATTAAATGATGCTGGCAAATCGCTGTAACTCAGAGACAGCTGGAGAATAGCCAGGTTCAGGAGGAGCTGAGAATGCAGCCAAGCCTCAAGGGAGAACATTTCGTGCTGCAAACCTTAACCAACAGGCAGCATGAGGAATGATTTCTTCATGGAAAGGGCTGTGAAGGGCTGTCCCAGGCTGGCCAGGGCACTGGTGGAGTCCTCATCTCTGAAGGGGTTCCGAAGCTGTGGAGATGTGGTGCTGAGGGCCATGGGTTAGTGGTGCCCTGGCAGTGCTGGGGGAACAGTTGGAGTCATAGAAGCATAGAATGGCCTAGGTTGGAAGGGACCTTAGAGATCATTTAATCCAACCTCCCTGTCATGGGCAGGGACGCCTCTCAACTAGATCAGGCTACTCAAGGCTCTGTCCAACCTGGCCTTGAACACCCCCAGGGAGGGGGCAGCCACAACATCTCTGGGCAATTTATTCCAAAGTCTTGCCACCCTCGTACTGAAGAATTTCTTCCTAAGATCTAATCTAAATCTATTCTCCTTCAACTTAAACCCATTACCCCTTGTCCTATCAGTGGACGCTCTTGTAAAAAGTCCCTCCCCAGCCTTCCTGTAGGTTCCCTTCAGGTATTGGAAGGCAGCTATTAGGTCCCCCCGAAGTCTTCTCTTTTCAAGACTGAACAACCCCAGCTCCCGCAGCCTGTCCTCGTAGCAAAGGTGCTCCAGCCCTTGGATCATCTTTGTGGCCCTCTTCTGAACACGCTCCAACAGATCTATGTCTGTCTTCTGGTGGGGACACCAGAACTGGACGCAGTATTTGAGGTGGGGTCTCACAAGAGCAGAGTAAAGGGGGAGAATCACCTCTCTTGACCTGCTGGCTACGCTTCTCTTGATACATCCCAGGATGCGGTTGGCCTTCTGGGCTGCACCAGCGCACTGCCGGCTCATGTTGAGCTTCTCATCTATCAACACCCCCAAATCCTTCTCTTCAGGGCTACTCTCAACCCACTCTGTACCCAGTCGATGATCTGAAAGTTGTCTTCCAACCAGAACGATTCTATGATTCTAAGGTACCTGGCTACGTTACTCTGTAAAGTGGGTGAGAAGATTTTTAGGATTGATACAAACTAAAATGACTACAAATTTCATGACTCAGCATCATACAGACCTCTCAGGGCTGCCATGCATTAGCTACACTCTATTCGTGAGTGGAAGGCCACCTCCAGGAGGTCTGGGAACCATAAAATCATAGAATCATTGAATCATAGAATGGTTTGGGCTGGAAGGGACCTTAAACTCTGGGAACTGGCAGTTCCGTGCAATGGGTTGATATAGGCATATTCTAATTAAAATTGGTCTGGTCTAATGGGAGGTGTCCCTGCCATGGCAAGGGGGCTGGAGCTAGATGATCTTTGAGGTCCTTTCCAACCCAAACCATTCTATGATTCTATGCAAAGCAGAACTCTGGCAACACTGTTTGTATTTCTTCAGAGACCAAACCTCGGTGAATTCCTTGATGAAAGCCTGCTCTCAGCAGTCTTCTCTGTCCCCATCTGCAGGGAGGACAGCTTAATCACATGGCTGCACCAGCTCTTGCCCTCTTGCACTCTTTCTGAGAGGTGGGACACCCCAAAATGAGTGGTGGAATAATGTGAATTGCCACCATCTGTCCCTCCATGGAGAGGGGAAGAGCTGGACTGCAGAAAAGGTGACAGGTTTCTCCTGGGAAACCAAGGAGTGTGAGTGGTTTTCTCTAGGAGATGAGATCTCCCATGAGCAACTCCTCCAGGAAGGAGGAGACTGGCTTTGGGACACTGGTGCTCTGGGACTAGACCTGTGGCTGGGTCCCTCCCTGGTAGAGCAGGAGGAGGATCCGCCTGCGGATCTGCTTGGTTTTCCAGCTGTACACCAGTGGGTTCAGGACAGGAGGCACCAGGAGGTAGGCATCAGCCAGGAGTGTGTGGGTGATGGGGGGCAGGTGCTTCCCAAACCGGTGGGTGATGGACAAGCCAATGAGCGGGATGTAGAAGATCAGGACAGCACAGAGGTGGGAGATGCATGTGCTAAAGGCTTTGGCTTGTGCTTCCTGGGAGACGATGCTCAAGATGGCCCTGATGATCATGACGTAAGACAGGAGGATGGACAGGGAGTCCAGTCCCTTTGTGAGTATCACTGCGGTCAGCCCATACAAGTTGTTGACCCTAACGTCCCCACAAACCAGCCTCAGCATGTCCTGGTGCAGGCAGAAGGAGTGAGACAGGACATGGGACCTGCAGAAAGGCATCTTCTTAATAAGGACAGCAACAGGCAGCACCACACAGATGCCCCGCGTGAAGATCGCCACCCCTGCCTTCATTATGAGGGAGCTCGTTAGGACAGAGGTGTAGTGCAAAGGGTAGCAAATAGCAACGAAGCGGTCAAAAGCCATGGCCACCAGGACCCCAGACTCAATGGCAGAGAAGCAGTGGATGAAGTACATCTGGACAATGCATGCTTCAAAAGGGAGGGAGGTGGCCTCGAACCAGAAAACAGCCAGCATGGTAGGCAGGGTGGAGAGAGACAAGCCCAGGTCTGCCATGGCCAGCATGGAGAGGAAGTAGTACATCGGGGTGTGGAGGCTGTGGTCTGTCTTGATCATCCAGAGTACAGTGCAGTTCCCCAGGAGCATGAAGAGGTACAGGCAGCAGAGAGGCAATACCATCCAGTAGCTGCTCATGGGCAGACCGGGAATGCCGGTGAGGATGAAAGTCAGCGGGCTGGACCCAGACGTATTGGAAGATGACATCACACACACTGATGATCCGAGGGTCTGGAAATAACAGTGTCTTGGAATAAAAGCCCTGGTATGAGACACCCCATGCACCCCAGCTGCAATGGTGTTGGGAGGTCAGGCTCCTGGGTGCAGCTGTCCTCATGTGTGACCATCACATCAACCAAGGGAAAAACCACAGCGGACCAGCCCCAGGATCACTGTGTGGGCTGTGCAACAGCAGCAGATAACGAGGAAAGACCAGTGTGGCAACTGATGTGTCTCCCCTAGTTGTAGCCCCCAACATTTAAATACCCCGAGTTGCAGAAGATTTGGTGCTCAGACCCTTGGGAGGTGCCCAAAAGCTTCTCAGCAGCACAGGCAGGATGACAGTCTGGGGCCAGGGTGCTCCTGCTTGGGGAAGGAGGAGAGGTGGGATTCAGACCTGGAGGTCAGCCCCGGGAATGGGTCTGGCTGCTCCCTGCAAGGTTGAAGCACCAGGACATCAGAGAGGGAACGGAGCATGGAGGAGAAGAGAGATGGAGGCAGAGAAAGAAACATGGAATCATATAATCAAAGAATCATAGAATAGTTTGGGTGGGAAGGGACCTTTCGAGGTCATTGAGTCCAACCCCCCTGCAGGGAGCAGGGACATCTGCAACCAGAGCAGGTTGCTCAGAGCCCCAGCCAGCCTCACCTGCAATGGTGCCAGGGATGGGGCAGCGACCACCTCTCTGGGCAACCTGTGCCAGGCTCTCACCACCCTCAGCATCAAAAATGTCATCTTCTTTCTGGCCTAAATCTCCCTCTTTTAGTATCAAACCATCCCCACCTAGTTCTGTCTGTTAGGTTCTGTCCCCATCTTTCTGACAGGCCCCTTGAAGTCATGCAAGGCCACCAGAAGGTCTCCCTGGAGCCTTCTCTTCTCCAGGCTGAATAAGCCCAGCTGTCCCAGCCTGGCCCCCCAGCAGAGGGCTTCCAGCCCTCCCATCATTGCTGGGGCCTCCTCTGGCCCTGCTCTACCAGGTCCATGTCTCTCATGTGCTGAGGACTCCAGAGCTGCCCCAGCACTGCAGGGGGGTCTCCCCAGAGCAGAGCAGAGGGGCAGGATCTCCTCCCTCACCCTGCTGCCCACGCTGCTGGGGATGCAGCGCAGAAGGTCATGGGCTTCTGGGCTGCGAGTGCATGCTGCCGGCTCATGTCCAGCTTCTCACTCCCCCAGCACCCCCAAGTCATTCTCCGCAGGGCTGCTCTCCAGTCCTTCATCCCCTAAAGGTCCGTGTTTGTGCCGAATCGAAGGCGATCAGCCCATGGGAGATAACATTTCACTCTGAGATGAGAAGTAGCCCCATTAGAGGTGCCTTCGTATTGATTTCTTCCCTTTCTGTTTAAGCACGGCAGCATCTATTACGTTCTAGGGACCTTTATCAGCTTCACCTGCAAGTCAATTAACCAAACCAACCCTGACAGAAGGAAAATGGATTTGTGCTTTACAGCCGCCAAAAAGGTTAAATGGAAAGGAAGAAATTCAGAGGCTCACATAAGACCCAGAAGATGAAGTGTTTTGTCTGCCTGAGGCCATTAGAAAACCCAACAGCAAATAGCAGGTCCCCATTATTCACTCTGGAAGCTGCTCCCCCCAGAGCACGAGCCACCAGCTGCGATGCTCAGCGATGGAGGGGCTGGGGAGGTTTTGGGAGGTTTCCAGAGAAATATTCCAAACAGTCTTCTCTGCAAAAGACAGCTCGATTTAGTGTGTCTTAAAGGCACCAGCAGAGCAGCTGGTGGTCCCAGGAGCACATCCTCCTGCTGATCAGGGAAAACATTTGTGTCTCTGGTCATCTGGCAAGGAACGAGTCTGACATAACTGAGGAGCACAAACTGGTTGGTGTTTGTCTGCACACACATGCTCTGAGACCTCACCTGGGGTGCATGAAGAAGAGGGTGGCCAGTAGGTCCAGGGATGTTCTCCTCCCGCTCTGCTCAGCCCTACTGAGGCCACCTTGGGAGAATTGGGTCCGGTTCTGGGCTTCCCAGGTAAAGAGAGACAAAGAACCACTGGAGAGAATCCAGCAAAGGCTCAGAAGATGCTGGTGGGACTGGAGCATCTCTGTGCCCAGCAAAGGCTGAGAGCCCTGGGGCTGCTGAGCTGCACAAGAGAAGCCTCAGAGGGGATCTGATCAATGCTGATCAAGAGCTAAAGGGCCCATGGGGGGCAAGAGGATGGGACCAGACTCTTGTCAGTGGTGCCCAGAGACAGGCCAAGGGGCAATGGGCACCAAGTGTAACCCAGGAGGTTCCATGTGAGCAGGAGGAGAAACTTGTTTGGTGTGAGGGTGTTGGAGCCTGGCCCAGGCTGCGCAGAGAGGTTGTGGAGTCTCCTTCTCTGGAGAGATTCCAAAGGTGCCTGGACACGATCCTGGGCCCCTTGCTCTGGGTGACCTGCTGGAGCAGGGGGGTTTGCTGAGATGATCTCCAGAGGTGCCTTCCAACCCTTACAATACTGGGATTCTGTGATTTGTCTGCTATGTGTATAAAGAACTCAGGTGGCCAAATGGTCAGGCCCAAAAGACCACGGTGGGAGAGTGTTAGTCCCTGCTAACAGCTCAGCTCACCATGGTGCTGCTCTCCTCCAGCAGAACATAGTGCAGATCCTCAGGGGCTGTCAAAAACCCTCTTCCGTGATCAGTAGGAAGAGTCACACAAGGGCAAAAGCTAGAGCTGACTGGCTCTCGGATGAGGGAAAGTGTCTCTCTGAAACTAAGATGGAGAAGTGGGACAGTGAAAGAGCCAACTGAAGGTGACATGGAGCTAAATCTGAGGAGCTGAAGACCTACCTTGAGGAGCAAAATCATGGTAGATACAAAGTTACACATCCTATTCATGTGGTACTTGGGAAAATGAGGGAATTTTTAAATTGCTGATCAAGATCAGTTTTTAAGGTGGCTTTTCACATCACGTCCACCTCCATCAGATCAAAATGAACACTTAGAAATTTGCCACCTCAGCACTTTTAAAACATGCTGATTTCTGCCAGGACCTTTTGTCAGCCCTTGTTTGGATGCAAGCCCCCAGACAAACATGTTCTTGCAGAGGAAGGACATCTCTAGTCTGTCACCTCCAGGTAACCCGCCCCGTACTCACCCCAGGTCACAGCAGAGGACACGGGTTGGGGACCAGGAGCAAGCAGAGCTGCTCACACTGCTGCAGGGAGGCAACAGGCAGAGGGCTGGGGACTTGTTTTTAACCCAGTGAAGAAAAAAACCCCACGGGGTTCACCAGGGAAATCACAGCTTTGCTCCTCGGGGCATGTGGGCACCACGGGGCTGCCTACGAGAACCTTGTTGTCTTCTCTGAAAAAAAATGGCAGGGTGCAAAAATGGGAGTGAAGGCAGCTCTGGGGCACTGTATAAACAAAAAAATGGTAAAAAAATACGGATTCAGAAAATTCCCCAGTTTTGCCCTGCTCTGTGAAACTCTTGTACTCTGGGAAGTGAAGAGTCCCAGCCCTGGTGCCTTCCACTACCCCACCAGGTGCCTCTGAGCACCTCCACCATTTATACATGAGCACACCTCATGTACTTGTCTATGGGTCTATCAGAGAATCATGGAGTCATAGAATCATTCTGGTTGGAAGAGACCTTTAAGACCACAGAGTCCAACCATTAACCCACCACTGCCAGGTCACCACTAAACCATGTCCCTCAGCACCACATCTCCACAGCTTGGAAACCCCTCCAGGAATGGGTTCTACAGTGAAGCTCTCTTGCTAGCCACATAATTTCAGTATAAAAAAACCACAATGTTCAAAGACTTCCAGAACATCACCTGGCTCTAGAGGAGAGACAGAACCAAGTCCTGCTCTGCCTCTTCCCTTCTGCAGCTCCTGGGTGCTGTCACTCTCCTCCTGCCTGCATCAAGGCATGAAGAACCAGGCCTGCATCAACACCACCCCCACCATGGTCTATGGCCTCACCACCATGCTGCTAGTCATGAGGTTGGAGGCCATTCTCATCTGCCTTTCCTACATCCTGATCTTCAAGGCTGTCTTGTGGCTGGTGTCCTGGAAGAAGATGTTGAAGGTGTTCAGCACCTGCATTGCCCATAACATAGAATCCCAGCATGGCGGGACTGGGAAGGGACCTCTGGAGGGTCACCCAGACCAGGGGGCCCAGGATCACAGCCAGGCACGTTTGGAATCCCTCCAGAGAAGGAGACTCCACAACCTCTCTGCGCAGCCTGGGCCAGGCTCCAACACCCTCACACCAAACAAGTTTCTCCTTCTGCTCACATGGAACCTCCTGGGTTCCACTTGATGCCCGTTGCCCCTTGTCCTGTCTCTGGGCACCACTGACAAGAGTCTGGCCCCATCCTCTTGCCCCCCATGGGCCCTTTAGCTCTTGATCAGCATTGATCAGATCCCCTCTCAGTATTCTCTTCTCCACATCTGTGTGGTCCTGGCCTTCTATGTATGCCTGATTAGGGTGTCCATTGCAGACAGGTTTCGGAAGGACCTGTCTCCACTGGTCCATATCACCATGGGGAACATCAACATCCTGGTGCCTGCTGTGTTCAGCCTCATCACCTATGGCATGAGGACCAAGCACATAGAGAAGATCCTGATTTCCATCAAAGATTTCTGGTGACAGAACTGCCCATGGAACTCCATCCAGATCTTGACTTCTCTTGGCTTAGCTTTGGGGAAGGGGAAGGTGCAGCCTTAGCCCTTGGCAGGCTCTCCATTGCTATCTCAACACAAATAACCATAATTTATGACCGCAAATCATAGAGCAAATATACTTTGAGCGGCAAACACTAGTCCTGTAGTAGAAGGCTACACAAGCCTGGTGGGTTGGTGGCTTCGTGGGCACAGTCAGAGCCATTCAGGAGTTAACATTTAGCTGGGACTGGTTCCTCCTCTTGCAGCACGTCCCAGAAAGGCACTGGGACAGACAGACAGTATAAAACACTTCCATCAAATAGTAACTTTTTTAGCTGTGTCTTTTTTTTCTTGCATTTATTTGCTACCTATAATGTAGAAAATTATTTTTGGAAGGAACAGATCACCATGGCTTTGTGGAAGCAGGACTTTCTAGCACCGACCTGATTAAGAGCTTCGTTTCCTGAATTAGGAAGAAATCAACTCATTATCCCCACAGCAAGAGCAAAAAATATTTGTAAATAGCAGCTGTGGGGATTTGTCCTGTCACTTGTTCCTTGAGAGAAGAGCCCAACCCCACCTGGCTCCAACTTCCTTGCAGGGAGTTGTGGAGAGCCAGAAGATCTCCCCTGAGCTTCCTCTTCTCCGGGCTCAACACCCCCAGGTCCCTCAGTCACTCCTCATCAGACTTCTGCTCTAGACCCTTCTCCAGCTTCATTGCCCTTGTCTGCACATGCTTCAGGCCCTCAAGGTCCTTCTCTGAGGGGCCTAAAACTGATGCCAGGATTCGAGGTGCATTAATTCAGTAGAGATACATTAATTCAAGTGGAATATTTTTTATTTCTTTCTCTCCTTGTGCTCTGTTTGCAGCACTGATCTATCCAGCAGATCTACAGCAGCTCAGCACATCAATAACTTGGGCAACATCTAACTCATATGAGGACAATCACAACCAGAAAGACAGCTAAAAAATTAGTACTCACAAGTCTTTGTGCTCCTCTCCATGACCCTGGGGGTGGTTCCTTGAGCCCCTCAGTGCATATGGGGGTGCAGGAAGGGGACAATGCTCCGCCTTTTGTCTCAATGGGGGGATAAGGTGCACGCAGAAGGTTCAACTTTACCCTTACTGACATTGACCTCAGAGCTCACTCTGGAAAATGTGAGCAACTGTTTTCCATGTCTGGCCAAGAGTCTGGGAGCAGGTGTGGGGCTCAGGGCTGGTTTGTGCCAGGGTCAGTGCCATGTCTTGGTGCCTTCTTGGCAGAGGTACATGTGGTTTAGTGGTGGACTTGGCTGTGCTGCGCTAACAGTTGGACTTGGTGATCTTAAAGATCTTTTCCAACCTAAACAATTCTGTGATTCCATGTGCCTGAGGAGTGAGCATCATCTACCACCTACCCCCTCTCCTGGCAAGGGGTCAGCACCATAAACCTCACTTCCCTGCCAGCTGCCTACCAACACAACTCCCTGCAAGGAGGTTGGAGCTAGGTGGGGTCGGGCTCTTCTCCCAAGGAACAAGCAACAGAACAAGAGGAAACGGTCTCAGGTTACACCAGCAGAGGCTGAGGTTGGACATGAGGAACAATTTCTTGCCAGGAGGGACTGTGAAGGGCTGTCCCAGGCTGGGCAGGGCAGTGGTGGAGTCCACATCCCTGGGGGGGTTTCCAAGGTGTGGAGATGTGGTGCTGAAGGCCTTGGGTTAGTGGTGCCCTGGCAGGGCTGGGGGAACGGTTGGAATCAATGATCTTAAAGGTGTCTTCCAATCTAAACGATTCTATGAAAAGGACCCAGCAAAAAGTGAGCCTGGTGCTTGTTGGATATTTAAGTCATTTTTAAATAATTTAAGTGTTATTTAATAATCTGGGGAGGGTAGCGCTGCCCAGAAGAGCACATCTTTCCACTTCTGATGGAAAGGAGAGAGAGGAGGAATGGAGGAATGGAGGATGGAAGGAGGGAGAGAAGGAGGAGAGGGAAGGAGGGAAAGAGAGAAGGAGGGAAAGAGAGGGGAGGAGGAGAAGGAAGGTGAGAAGGAGGAGAGGGAAGGAGAGAAGAAGGAGAGGGAAGGAAGAGTAGGAAGGAGTGAAGGAGAGAAGGAGAAAGAGTTGGAGGGCTGGAGTATCTGCTTCTTTTCCCAGCCCAGTATCACAAGATCTCAGATGTCGTTGCCCTTTCTAGATAAATAATCCTGGCACGAGACAGGTTTCCTGCTGGACCAGCTGTGGCTCTGCCCCCCAGATTCACAGATGACAGAGTCCTCCTTGCAATGAACCATCAGAACCAACATCTTGTCTTGGCAGCCTCTTCTCAATACGGGCTTTGTGGTGCTCGGCCTTATGCTGCACAGAGCTACTGACTAGAAGCAGGCTGAAATGCCCGTGGGTTTACATCATGCGGAAGCAGTTTGGAGAAGAGATGGCAGTATTTAGGGGTCAAGGAAGTCAAATGTTTGGAAAGCCAAGGAGATGAAGTCTGGCCCTGTGGTATGTTGGGGAAAACAGAGGGTCCAAGCTCCTGAGAAACTTGCACTTCATTCTCAGGCCACCAGTAGACTAATTTAATCCTTCTGTGCCACTGTTTTCCCTGGAGAACAGGGACCATTCACAGCGTTTCTTTCTTTAGCCAAGGGCTTGAGGGTCAGGAGGTACATGCACCATGGGAGGGTCAGTGCTGGGAGGGACCAGCACTGCAGCCTCGGGCCACTTTTGGTCATGGCACTGGTTTTCCTCCCTAACAGAGACAAGGACCCTCTAGGTGGGATGTCCATTGAGAGGAGGTGGTGGTTTGGGTTTGGGCTCCAGCAGAAACAGCCGCAGAGCTGACAGTGCTGTCCTGAAGCAGGGCACACAGCTGGGGGGGACACATGGGATCAGTGTGATGCTTCCATGGGCACCAGCTCTCACAGAAAAAATGCTCTGGGCAACAAACATCGATGTTGATGTATCAATAGATGAGGGCTGGGTGTCAAGAAGAAAGGGGCAACCTCTTTTCACTTGATAGGCCAAGGGGCAATGGATGCAAGCTAGAGCACAGGAAGTTCCACCTCCCCATGAGGAGGAACTTCTTTCCTGTGAGGGTGACAGAGCACTGGAAGGGGCTCCCCAGAGAGGTTGTGGAGTCTCCTTCTCTGGAGACTTTCCAGACCCGTCTGGATGCGTTCCTGTGTAACCTGCCCTAGATTCTATGGTCCTGCTTGGCAGGGGGGTTGGATTCAATGATCTTCAGAGGTCCCTTCCAACCCCTAACATTCTATGATTCTACGATCCTGTGATTCTGTGTTGCAGGTATAGATCTGCTGTGATTTCCCAAGGTGGGGTTAAGATGGAGCACACTAGCCCAGAAGAAGATGTGGTCTATACCTGCAGAGGTGTGTGGTTGGCCAGAGTCCTGCTGAGCTGCATCCTCAAAGTGTTCTTGATCTCATCCCTCCTCCTTAGTGCTTTGGGTGCACTAAGACTTCCTGAACAGCCATGGAGACATATCAACCAGAGAACAGCCTAAATCCAAGCTTTTGTTAGAAGCACACTCCCTCCCTGCAGTCCAACACCATGTCCCTGCCCCAGCATGTGACCTGACCCCTGAAGACATTCCCTCTGCTCAGCAGGGCATGGTGCCAGCTTATGTGCCTGGAGAGGAGAATTTGCAAGGCATCGTTGCCATCCAACATGCCGAGATGCCTGAAGGATGGAAGGACAAGTGCATTTCTGGCTGGCTCAGTTGGGTCAGGTGTGGAGAAGACATGTGTCCCTGGAGGGAGGAGAGGCCAAGAAAAAAGTGTGCAGAAGGCCATGGTGGAAGAGATAACATCGAGTCCACATGGAGCTGTGTGACGGATGGTAGAAATGCCCTGTCCTGAGCAGGATCTCAGCTGTAGCTCTTGTGGGCTGCTTTGAGGTAGAAGCTCTGACAGATCAAAATGTCCCAAAGGTCAGGGCTGATGCCACCATCCTACATCAGGTCTATGTCTCCTAGATCATACATGGGGCCAGGCAGTCCTGGATGTCCTCCAGGGCAGCCAGCTGGATGTCCTCCAGGGCAGCCAGTTGGTTAGTAAAGTCCATGGGACAAGACAGCTCACATGGGACCACACAAGGAAACAGAGATGTGTTGGAGGCTGCATCTCTACACACATTCCTCTGGGAAAGTGCTGAGCTGGAAACAGGACACGAGGGCAGAGGAGAAAGTGCTTTTAGGGAAGGGATTGCAGAAGAAAATCCGCACTTTAGGAAAAGCTTCCCTTTTGGATAAAATCTCCAAGAATGACAATACCTGCTCATCACAAATAACCATGTCTTCATCTCCTCCCCCATCTCACACGTCACTCTGAGATGAACAAATCCTGGGCTTTTCACCAAGATTGTGGGTGGGCAGGAAGCATTGAGTGTGGACAAGGCAGAAGAGGCTCTCAGTGGGAAAGAGCAAGGATGGAAGCTCTCCAGGACAGTCCCACCTCTGCCCTCAGGACCATGTTTGGCCCTGACACAGCCCAGCCACCGCTGCAAAATAAATGTACCTGCTTGTCTTGTTCCAGGAAGGAGAACATAATGCAGCTGGCAGGACAATAAAGGATGAGCTCCACTTCACAACGGTGTTCCTCCTGTACCGTGCTTCTGCTCACACATAGCTTCTCGTCTGGACTTCCTCCAGAATCCTGTTTTGGAAAAGAAAATGAGAAATGAGGGTAGGTTAGGGGTTTATTCCCTGATGAGTTAGCATCCAGGCCTTACACCTGTCGGAGGCAAGATACCATGGGTGAGTTCCTTATGCATGATCAGTAGGCATTGTTCACAGAATCACAGAATCCCAGCATGGTGAGGGTTCTAAGGGACCTCTAGAGATCATCTCAGCCAACCCCCCTGCTCCAGCAGGTCACCCAGAGCAGGGTGCCCAGGATCGCATCCAAGCACCTTTGGAATCTCTCCGGAGAAGGAGACTCCACAACCTCTCTGCGCAGCCTGGGCCAGGCTCCAACACCCTCACACCAAACAAGTTTCTCCTCCTGCTCACATGGAACCTCCTGGGTTACACTTGGTGCCTGTTGCCCCTTGTCCTGTCTCTGGGCACCACTGACAAGAGTCTGGCCCCATCCTCTTGCCCCCCATGGGCCCTTTAGCTCTTGATCAGTATTGACCAGATCCCCTCTGAGGCTTCTCTTCTCCAGCTGAACAGCCCCAGGGCTCTCAGCCTTTGCTGGGCACAGAGAGGCTCCAGGCCCCTCAGCACCTCCACAGCCTCCTCTGGACTCTCTCCAGTAGTTCCTTGTCTCTCCTGACCTGGAGAGCCCAGAACTGGACACAGTACTCCCAAGGTGGCCTCAGTAGGGCAGAGTAGAGAGGGAGGAGAACCTCCATTGACCTGCTGGCCACACTCTTCTTCATGCACCTCAGGAGACCATTGGCCTTCTTGGCCGTGAGGGCCTGTTGTGCACTCATAGGCAACTTGTCCCCCAACACTCTCAGGTTCTTCTCTGTGGAGCTGCTTCCCATCAGGTCACCCCTCCCCTGTCCTGGTCCATGGGGTTATTCCTCCCCAGGGGCAGGACTCTACATTTGCTCTGGTTGAACTTCATTAAGTTCATTCCTCACCTACATACTGCAGCCAAGGCTGAGGACCTTCTGTGAGATCCCACCTCCCTGTGTGGATTCTTGCACAAACTCTTTTCAGGGAGACAGAAAAGTTTGCCGTGATGGTTCTGAGTGGATACAAGAGCGGAAACCCAAGATCTCCAAACCATCTTGCTCTCTCCGGCAAAACCAAGGGGATTTTTCTCCTCTTCAGGTGCACTTAGTTTACATGTTGTGCATTGGTCTCCATGGAACCTGGCAGGCTCTGGAGACCACCATGTCCCCAGGCCCGCAGCAGTGTAACACTACAGAGAAGAGCTCATGCTAGAAGCTGAAGCAGTCTTGAAAGTTTCCACCTCCTCACAGGACAGGTGATGTGATCTCTGCGCCCTCCACCTGCTGTCCCTCAGGGGCTTTCCAGAGGATGGCTTAATTGGAGATGCACGGAGATGTGCTGCTGCAGCCTTTCAGGTTGGTCCACCAGGTGAGACAGAGACCTGTGCTTCTCCTTCTCAGCAGACCGAGATCAGAAGGCTTTGCTTAGGCTGCGGAGCTCTTCTATGTTATGTTTTTCCACCTCCCAGGACAAGAAGTCCCCGTGACCAGGGTTCTTCCGCACTGCCTGTGGTAGAGAGCTTCTGGAAGCAAATCGAATCTAGCCTTGGATGTAGGCATCTGGGGATGCAGCTCTGGATTCAGACATACGTAAGCGCCTGGAGGTAGGTGTCCACACAGGCTTCTGTGCAGGAGTGCTTGGTGTCTAGGACCGAGTACAGACAGTAGAGATGCAGCCCCTGTGGTGAGCGGATCCTGGAGAGCAACTCAGCCCACCCCAGGGCAGATCCCTACATTGAGGGAGGCAGTTGCTCTATGGGATACATGCTCAAGCTCTTCTCTGACTGCAACAGGGTCTCATACCCTCAAGGCGTCAATCCACTGCCCATTACTTGGATGTCCACAGACATTTGAGATGCCCCCAGGTACCCAAGGTGGTTGGCAGGGACCTGCACACTTCTGGGTGTAAAGGAGGTCGATGTCCCATCCCTGGAACCGTTCCAGGTGAGGTTGGCTGGGGCTCTGAGCAACCTGCTCTAGTTGCAGATGTTCCTGCTCTCTGTGGGGCGTTGGGCAAGATGACCTTGGACCCAAGGTTTGGGACCTTCTAACCCAAACCATTCTATGATTCTAGGAAGTAGAGGCCAAGTGGGACACATTGAGGGATCTCAGGTGGCTCCAGCAACCCATGTTGAGGCAGCTGAACTGTACCCTGAGTCTTTGCGGTGGGATCCTCATGTAGACACTCGGATCTGGTGGGTTAAACTGGGGCTTACACCATCCCTGGGCGCACAGCTCTGCTTTGCAGCAGGAACTGGTCTCAAAGGCTGGTCCATGTCACCAGCAGTCCATGGATCTGCTCAGGAGTGTTGGTTGGTGAAAGTGGCCACGGCTTAACCTGGCTGCTCAAATAGAATCATCAAATTGTTTTGGTTGGAAGAGAGCTTTAAGGTCATTGAGTCCAACTGTTAACCCAGCACTGCCAGGTCACCACTAAACCATGGCCCTCAGCACCAAATCTGGAGTCACACCTGACCCCTGCAGCTGCTGGTTACCAAGATGGAGAGGGTCAGTGCGGTGCAATGATGGGCAGCCATTAAGAAGGAATTTTGATCCTCTCTCAGCCTCTAAAATGTCCTGATTTGCAGACATTTAGGCCAGAAATTAAGTGCTTGTGTCCTGAGCAGACGCTTCAACCAGCAGCTCCTGCAGCAACCCCGACCCCCGGGCTCAGCCCTAGAGGAGACACCTCACAGCTTCCTCCTTGTTAAAAAGCTACTGGTGGACAATCACTCAGGTAACTTTGAGGGACGTGGTTTAGTGGTGCCCTGGCAGTGCTGGGTTAATGGTTGGACTTGATGACCTGAAAGGTCTCCCAACCAAAACGATTCTATGATGCTGTGAAATTCCTTTTCACAGGTAGGAATCTGTTGTGGTTGTCACCCACCTGGTCTTTGCTGCTATGTGTGGAGAAGCAGGAGCAGTAGCAAGGTTTTGGCACCAATGAATGTGTAGATCCTGCCCACCATACTCAGACTCTTCTTCTGGATCCTCCAGGAATGTTTGCTGGAGTTTCTGTATTACCTCCAAGCTTCTCCTGTCAGAATAAAACCTCAGAAATTAATTGTTTCCCCTGACTACCTCCTACTTTTAGAATCATAGAGTCAGTAAGGTTAGAAAGGACTTGTAAGATCATCAAGTCCAATCATCAACCCAACACTACCATGACCACTAAACCATGTCCTGAAGTGCCACATCTACAAGTTTTTTGGACCCCTCCAGTGATGATGACTCCACCACTGCCCTGAGCAGCCTGGTCTGGTGCTTGACAACAATTTCAGGCTTTTGCAGGCTTCTCTCATGGATGAACAGAATGAGGACAGAGCAGCCAAAGACAACATTGTGATCATGCTTAATGTCTCAGCACGCTTTCTAAGACCACTTTTATTCCCTACAAATTTGAAGGATCTTTTTCTGTTGGGCCCTGTCTGAGGGAAGCTGGGTGCTGACCTTTCTCTCTCCTTTTGCAGCTCATTTCAAGATGCCAGCTGAGCGATGGTGAGCAACCAAGAATGGAACAAGCCCTTCACAAGCTGTAGGGATGTAGAAGACCCTTGGTTGCACAACTTTGCTGGTGGCACAACTTGAAACACAAACTTCTTCACCTCATAGGAACTTTCAGGCCATAACAGCCCCATTTATCCAGCATTTTGGGTCCATTCCCTCTACCTGGTCACCTTACGCTGTCGTGCTCCCATCTCACTCATCGTAATAATGATGTGGCTTCTTGATTTGGCTCTTGCACTGTGGCAGAGTCCCCACCTTAATACCCTTAGTTCTGGACATCTCAGGGCTCAAAATTGGCCTCCTGCTTTCAGGCACAGAAGCAAGATTCTCCAGCATGGCATCTGATCCCTTCAACCACTCCAACAGCAGCTCCTCCTCTTTCATCCTGGTGGGTGTCCCCAGCCTGGAAGCTTTCCCCACCTGCCTGGGCATCCTCTTCTGCTCAGGTTATATTATCACCTTGCTAGGAAATGGTCTAGTTTTGCTTGTCATTGGGATGGACAACTCCTTGCGTGACCCTGTCCATTGCTTCCTGGGCATGCTGGCGGTCATTGACGTGGTGATGGTGACATCCATCATCCCCAAGATGCTGAGCATTTTCTGGATGAAATCTATGGAGATCAGTTATGTGGCCTGTTTTGTTCAGATGTTCTTTGTTCACTCCACAACATCAGTGGAGTCGGGAGTGCTCCTGGCCATGGCCATTGACCGCTACGTTGCCATTTGCCAACCCCTCAGGTACCAAACCATCTTGAGTTGCCAAACAATTGTCCAGATAGGCCTGGCCATCGTGGCGAGAGCTCTCCTCTTCATGGTCCCCTTGACAGGGATGGTGACAAACCTCCCCTACTGCCACTCCCGAGTGGTTCCCCACTCGTACTGCGAGCACATGGCCGTGGCCAAGCTGGCGTGCACAAACTCCCGGCCCAGCAGGTGTTACAGCGTGGCCACATCCTCCCTTATAGTAGGGATGGACATGGCCTTCATTACCATTTCCTATGGGATGATCTTGAAAACCATCCTGGGGAAGAAGTCACGCTGGAAGGCCTTCAGGACCTGCGGGAGCCACATCTGCGTGATGCTGCTCTACTACACCCCTGGGATTGTCTCTATATACGCGCAGCACTTCGGCAGTGGCATGTCCGTGTGTGCCCAGGTTCTGCTGGCTGATCTCTACCTGACCCTCCCCACCATGCTGAACCCCATCGTTTACAGCATGAGGACCAAGCAGATCCGTCAGGCCGTGCTCAAAATGCTCTTCTCCAGGAAGGTTCATGCCTGACGCAGTAGTCACAGAATCCCAGCATGGTGGAGGTTGGAAGGGACTTCTGGAGGTAATCTCAGCCAACCCCCCTGGCTCCAGCAGGTCACCCAGAGCAAGGGGCCCAGGATCGCAGCCAGGAACCTTTGGAATCTCTCCAGAGAAGGAGACTCCACAACCTCTCTGGGCAGCCTGGGCCAGTGGTTTTCCAGGTGGACTCATCTATGCAAAGACAGCACCAATTTCATTCCCACTGAAGGCCCACAGTGAACAGAAGCAATGAGATGAGGAGGGAGGACTCGTTGGCTTGAATGACCACATGAGATGCTGCTCTGTGATGAGAGTTATTTGGGACTGGGAGCATGAGCCAATACCAGAGTCCTATTTCCCTTCCTTCTTTCCAGGTGACACAAAGAAGGGACCACCTTTGAGTCTGGAGATGTTCCTGGTGCCATTAACAACCCTGTGATAATTTAAAGCAACATTTCAGGGTTCTGGATACATTTGTTTCCATACACAGGTTCTATTCCCAATGGGGAAATTTCTTCTGTGTTGTCTTCTTCAGTCCTGACTGAACTATCAGGGCTAGCACCAGGAGAACGTCCCACATTACAGCTGCCCCTGACACAGAAGGTGTCCTTTCTGGGCCTCTCTTGCACAATGACCCCCACTGAGAACAGACCAGCCCTTCTGGGTTTCTGGGTAATGATGGAAATAGAGCATCTTCAAGACTGAGTTCTTCAAAGTGTTCTGTCCATAGAATCACAGATTGGTTTGGGTTGGACCTTTCAAGGTCATCCAGTCCAACCCCCCCCTGCAAGAAGCAGGGACATCTGCAGCTAGAGCAGGTTGCTCAGAGCTCCATCTGACAGATCATGCCAGCTGGGTGAGGAAACCAAAGCAGGGAGGTACACAATGGTGTTTATCACTGTCTTGAGGTGTCCACTGCTTGTGGTGGTGGAAATAAACACTGAGTCCTCTTGAGAACACTTCCCGATCCTGTGTCTGATTGTTGGAATGTCCACAAGTACCTGAATAGCTAAATCTAGCATGTCTTGGAGGCCTGAAGAACAGCATGAGTGTCCTGAGCCCAGCTAACTCTTGCTGTTGGTAGACCAGCTTCATCCCAGACTTCTCTGAGCCCTCTCTGAGACATCCAGCTCTGTCCAGCCAGGACTCACAGGCTCTATCTGGGGGTTGCAGCACCCAACCATGCTGAGACATCC
The DNA here is from genome assembly GCA_013400335.1 of Eurystomus gularis. Classification (NCBI taxonomy): domain Eukaryota; kingdom Metazoa; phylum Chordata; class Aves; order Coraciiformes; family Coraciidae; genus Eurystomus; species Eurystomus gularis. Next base: position 188,833 of record VZZY01003336.1, on the reverse strand, counting down.
CCAGGCACAAAAGTCCTCTTGTTCTGGAAGCTGGGCCTCAGCTGGGCACAATCTAGACAGGTCAGGTCCCTCAGCAATGACAGGTTTTATCTGGAAGCTGAGGAACAGCACGAGGAGATGTTTTGAGGCTCTACAGCTCAGCATCAGCAGATGGAAAGTCCAGCTCTGACCTTGCAGAAGAAGATACTCTGCAGGCATTAGTCTGAACTCGCACTGCAGGCTCCCTGGAAGAGGTGCAATTTCAGCCAACACGATGTCATAGAATTACAGTATCATTCTCATGGGAAGAGACCTTCAGGATTATCAAGTCCAACCATTCCCCCAGCACTGCCAGGGCACCACTAAACCATGGCCCTCAGCACCACATCTCCACAGCTTGGAAACCCCTCTGGGGATGGGGACTCCACCACTGCCCTGCCCAGCCTGGAACAGCTCTTCGCAACCCTTCCTAGCAAGAAATTCTTCCTCACGTCCAACCTCAACCTCCCCTGGTGCAACTTGAGGCCATTTCCTCTTGTCCTGTCACTTGTTCCTTGGGAGAAGAGCCCGACCCCACCTGGCTCCAAGCTCCTTTCAGGGAGTTGTGGAGAGCCAGAAGGTTAATGTTAGAATTCATAGTTTAGGATAAAAGCATCATGCTGGTGAGCACCTGCCTACAGTGTTTTGCCAGGGTTCTGTGACAGCTCCCATTAGGAGCTCCCATGAAGATACGGGAGTGATGAAATGGAGACAGTTCAGTGGAGATGAATGACTGGGTCTCAGAGGTGCTCATGGTCCTCCGGTTGGTGGGGGGAGTTTCATATAGAGAGAGGAGCCACGGCCCCACTTGGGTCTGAGGGTGGAGGAGGAGCAGAGGGATGAAGTTATGGGACTGTCTCCATTAGTTCCAGGAGTCAGAAGAAAAGCATACAGAGATGGGATGTTTCCTCCCACAGCAAAGGAGTGGGACAGCTCTCATCCTCAGATAGATTCAGGGCATAGGTCCAGATGGTCATCACCATCTCCATTCCAGTCATGGCAAAGAAATAGGCAGGTACAGCATAAGTCCTGTGACCCATTTCAGGTATCATCTTTAGGTTGGGATGAAGACTGCCCTAAAATCACTGTCTCCATGAGTATGAAAAATATCTGGAGGACAAGCTCCAGTCACAGACTGACAACATGTCTACAACAGCTACTTTGTCCAAGATGAAACCCACCAAAACCACCACATTTAGTCCCCACTGCTACTTTAAATTAAAAATTAAACTCATGTAAGTGCATTCAGATGCAAAACCGGTTTGAACGTGTCACTCCCGTGTCAAAAACATTTCATCCGGTCTTTGTGGTGTTTCTCAGACATTCTGCTGAGCTCTTCCCTGACATCTTGAAAAAACAGTTGACAAAATGTTCCTGCTCTCCTGAATTTGAAATTTTTTTGAGATACCGAATTTGCACATTTCAACCTTATGCTGCCTGGGGCTTGGGGAATGGGCCTGGTGGAGGTGAGGACAGATCATGCCATGACATGGCCCTTTGGACAGAGGGAGAGCCAGGAGAGACCTCCAGCTTCTGCCTCAGCAGAGCCAAAAATGTACTCGCGTTCCTCCAGGCAGAAACACAGGGAAGGTCTTTAATTCTGCTGGAATCATAGAACATATTGGGTGGGAAGGGACCTCCAGAGGTCATCTAGTCCAACCCCGTACAATAAGCAGGGTCACATTGCTCAAAGCCCCATCAAGACTGACCTTGAATGTCTCCAAGGATGGGGCCTCCACCACCTCACTGGGCAACCTGTTTCAGCAATCAACCACCCTCATATTAAAGAACTTCTTCCCAATGTCTAACCTGGAGACAACTACTCCTGTCTCCCTCACTCCAAGAAGGACTTTGAGGGGCTGGAGCATGGCCAGAGAAGGGCAACGAAGTTGGGGAAGGGTCTAGAGCACAAGTGTGGTGAGGAGCAGCTGAGGGATGTGGGGAGGTTCAGCCTGTAGAAGAGGAGGCTCAGGGGAGACCTTCTGGCTCTCCATAACTCCCTGAAAGGAGGTTGGAGCCAGGTAGGGTCAGACTCTTCTCCCAAGGAACAAGCAACAGGACAAGAGGAAACAGCCTCAGGTTGCACCAGAGGAGGTTGAGGTTGGACATGAGGAACAATTTCTTCCTGCAAGGGTTGTGAAGGGCTGTCCCAGGCTGCCCAGGGCAGTGGTGGAGATCCCATCCCTGGAGGGGTTTCCAAGCCGTGGAGATGTGGTGCTGAGGGCCATGGTTTAGTGGTGCCCTGGCAGTGCTGGGGGAATGCTTGGACTTGGTGATCTTAAAGGTCTCTTGCAACCAAAATGATTCCATGATTCTGTCTCCTGGCACCTGCCATTCGTAAAACAAATTAGATGAGAAAGAATTGACCTGGGACCAAGGCCCATCCTGCCCCTCGCTGACGTTGTTACCAAAGATGCCTGGAGAGGATTCATGCTCTTGGGACTCTCCACCCAGGAGCAGATTCTCATCAGCATTGCCTGGGGTGATTTATGCAGAGCCCTGCAGCTCTGCCCTTGTTTCCTCCTCCGAAAGAGTGTCCCCGAGGGTGGCACCTGCCCAGGTGGCATCTGTCTGCAAGCAGAGACTGAGGTGGGTGGCTGCAGGGGGACTCGCGTGAGTCAGGGCACCACAGGCTTCTCCCGGTGCCTGAGGATGGGAGGCTGGTGGGACCTCACCACAAATTCACAATGTGAGTCAGTCCGAAAAAGGGAATGGCTGGAAAAATTTATTTTAAAAGTAGTATTTCTAAAATTTTAAAGCCTCTCAGGAAATGAAGCTTTTAAAACAAAGTAAATGGCCAACCACGGATGATGTTCTTGATCGCTGGCGTGCAACAGAAGGTATCTCAACAGAAAGCCACGGACATGAGCCAGGGGTTCTCGTGACAGGCAGAATTTGGTTAAATAGGCTGGATTCCATTGCATGTGGTGCAGCTCACTTGGAATTGGGTGGAGAGGGGAAGGAGACAGGTCCATTGGGCCAGGATCCCACCCAGCCCTGCTGACCTGGGTCCTGACCCAGATGGGGGACAAAGACTTGTTTTGGAGAGCTGTCCTACACCCGTGGTGCAATTCGTGGAGGAGGAGCAGCCCAGGAGCACGCACCAGACCAGTCACACACTTGGGGCATGGTCAGGAGCTGGAGCTTTGCCTCTGAGGTGAACGGGTGTCCTAAACATGGTGCTGGCAGCACAGCCACCCAGCCCTCGACTTTGTGCCCCTATCCTGAATCAGAGAGTCACAAAATTGTGCTTGCTGGAACAGACCTTCAAGCTCATGGAGTCCTCCCATTCCCCAGCACTGCCAGGGCACCACTAAACCATGTCCCTCAGCACCACATCTCCACGGCTTGGAAACCCCTCCAGGGATGGGGACTCCACCACTGCCCTGGTCAGCCTGGGACAGACCTTCACAGCCCTTCCCTGCAAGAAATTCTTCCTCGTGTCCAACCTCAACCTGGTGCAATTTAAGGCTGTTTCCTCTTGTCCTGTTGCTTGTTTCTTGGCAGAAGAGTCTGACCCTCCGCGCCTCTGGCTCCAACTTCTTTCAAGAAGTTATGGAGAGTCAGAAGGTCTCCCCTGAGCCTCCTTTGCTCCAGGCTCAACACCCCCAGGTCCTTCAGCTGCTCCTCACCACACCCCTGCTCTAGACCCTTCTCCAGCTTTGTTGCCCTTCTCTGGCCACGCTCCAGCCCCTCAAGGTCCTTTTTGGAATGAGGGGCCTAAAACTGACCCCAGGATTCGAGGTTGGTCCTCCCCAGTGCCCAGTCCAGGGGGACAATCCCTGCTCTGGTCCTGCTGGCCACACTAGTGCTGATCTAAGCCAGGAAATAACCTGAAATACTCTTGTTTTATCTCAATAGCAAAGCGTGTTTGACACATGCACTATGGTGCAGTGGGCAATCCCCCACTGCCACCGAGGTTGTTGTGATGAGTAGGAAAGTGGTGCAAGGGCTGAGAGCTCAGTCTGGGAGACGTGACAAAGCAGACAGAAAATGTGACAGGAGAGCACAAGGGACCTTTCCTTCAATCAAAGGGTTCTGAGCCCAGCACTAATTAGCCATGAGGAGTGAAGAGGAATTAAACTACGGGGAGAAAATGATGGTGGTGTCTAGAAACTGGTGGCAGTGGCCTGAAGGCATTTCAACCTGCAGTACTGATTTTTCATTAAAGCTCCATTTTCCCAAAGCTGAGAGAACTTAAAGGCAGAAGGAATTTAGACAAGAAAATTGCAAAGTCAGGAGATGTTCTGAGCCAGTTCAGCTAACGGCCAGGGGAGGTTGAGATTGGACCTGAGGAAGAATGTCTTGCTGGGAAGGGTTGTGAAGGGCTGTCCCAGGCTGGGCAGGGCAGTGGTGGAGTCCCCATCCCTGGAGCGGTTTCCAAGCCATGGAGATGTGGTGCTGAGGGACATGTTGGTGGTGCCCTGGCAGTGCTGGGTTAACACTTGGACTTGATGATCTTGAAGGTCTCTTCCAACCCCCAAAATTCTATGATTCTACACTTCCAGAAAAGGACAGCCGTGGTAAGAAAGTGAAGAGAGCACTGAGAGCTGCACCATGGACAAAGGGACCTGGGGAAGCTGGTCATGATCTGATGGGAATTAGAAGCTGTTAAGTAGACACAGCAGACAAAAGCAGGTGGAGGCATCTGCCCCTCTCCCTGGAGAAGAGAGGTCCATGCCTACCTGAGGGAAAGTCAACTCGAGAACTTTTTTTTAAATTGTAATTTAGTTGATTGGTGGCTGAGGAGGATGTTAAACAGCTTCAGCAGAAGATCTGGGTGACTCGCATGAGGAAAAAAGCATCTCTGAGTTGGCTGGGGAGGTCTTTGACCTGTTCTGAGAAACCTTTATGAGTCCTGGCATGCTGCAGTGACTGCAGCCACTTCCTCGGGCAACTACTTCAGCAAGAAAGTGGGAAGATGTGATAAGCCTCAGATTGCTCAGCCTGACGTCAATGCCCAGCAGAACACCCAAGAAGTCAACAGGAGATTCGGTCAATAAAGAATTAGAGGATTGGGATCAAATTAAATTATGGCAGCCAATGTGGCTTCAGGGGAAATGGCTCTTGTCGGACAAACCTGATTTCATTTTCTGATGAGATGATAGCAAGTTCAGAGGTATCGGAAGGCAATGTGCCTCCACCACGCTGCGTTCGGGTGAGGAGCTGACCTGGAGCAGCGCCTGTGAAGCATCAGCAGAGCAGATGAAGAACTAGATGATAAAGAGACCTCAAAATGAAGCTGTCAGAACCATCATAGAATCATAAAATGGTTTGGGTTGGAAGGCACCTTAAAAATACTATTGTTCCAACCCCCCTGCCATGGGCAGGGACACCTCCCACTAGACCAGGTTGCTCAGAGCCCCATCCAACCTGGTCTTGAACACCTCCAGGGATGGAGCATCTGCAACTTCCCTGGATAACCCATTCCAGTGTCTCACCACCCTCAGACTGAAGAACTTCCTAATTTCTAACCTAAATCTCCCCTCTTCCAGTTTGAAGCCATCATCCCTTGCCCTACCACTACAAGCCCTTGCAAAAAGTCCCTCTCCAGCTTTCCTGTAGGCCCCCTTCAGATACAGGAAGGCCACCAGAAGGACTCCTTGGAGAATTCTCTTCTCCAGGCTGAACAAGCCTAACTCCCTCAGCCTGGCCTCCCAGCAGAGGGGTTCCAGCCCTCCAGCTTGTGTTTCTGCAGGGAGGTCTTGGTAGCTGGCTCTTCACTAGAAGTCACTCTGTGTGACTTTCTTCCATTGTCCCAAAATCAGCACAAATTGGGTCTCAAATAATGCTGGGGAAAGGCAAGTCCCACTGAGGAGCCTAGAGAGATTCCAGGGGAAGATTGGGTCATTCAGAGGAACACGGCGCTGGGGAGGTTTCAGAGTGGAGCGCTCCATCCTGGAGAACAGAGGCTCTGGGAAGCGGCCAACAGCGTCACAGAGGGTTACAGCAACCTTGGATGCCTAAGAGGGAAATGGAAGCGGTCCTGTATTTTTTGCTTGTTTTTTTTTAAAAAGTCATTGAAATCTTGGAGATGTGCAAAAAAACCCTTCTTGATATGACAGATAGTGGAACAGATGAGTGGAGATGAGAAACTTAGAATCATAGAATCATCAAACCATTCAGGTTGGAAAAGACCTTTAAGATGATCAAGTCCAACCAGTAACCTGGCACTGCTGGTGAAGGGTCTAGAGAACAAGTCTAGGAACCTCGGGGTGTTGAGCCTGGAGCAAAGGAGGCTCAGGGGAGACCTTCTGGCTCTCCACAGCTCCCTGAAAGGAGCTTGGAGCCAGGTGGGGTCGGGCTCTTCTCCCAAGGAACAAGTGACAGGAAAAGAGGAAATAGCCTCAAGTTGCACCAGGGGAGGTTGAGGTTGGCCATGAGGAGCAATTTCTTGCTGGCAAGGGCTGTGAAGGTCTGTGCCAGGCTGGGCAGGGCAGTGTTGGAGTCCCCATCCATGGAGGGGTTTCCAAGCTGCGGAGATGTGGTGCTGAGGGACACAGTTTAGTGGTGCCCTGGCAGTGCTGGGGGAACAGCTGGACTTAATGATCTTGAAGGTCTCTTCCAACTTAAATGATTCCATGATTTTAATTGTACCCTTCCCGACTGTGCAGCTGGACGCTGTCAATGACGCCTGTGTCCTCTTCGCGTTGGGTGACACATTGGAGCATCATTTTTCCAGCTGCAGTTTCTCTCGGCCTAGTTTCACCAGGGACATATTGTCCAGGTGCAGCTTCTGCTTGACCCAACGCAGCAACAGGAGGGAACCTGTGTGGCCTGGACCCATATGTCCAGCCCTCTTTCTGAACAGGTTCTGAAGGTTTTTCCCCAGATGAATCCAACAAAATGATATGATGCTTGAGAGCGGCAGCGCGCATGTGGTCAACCTGATGGCAGCAAGACCCCAACTCTTCTGTCCCTGTTACAGGGAGATAAAGCCTGGCACAAAGATGAGGCTTGGCTTACCTGGGCCATGTCAACTGCCAACTGCTCCAACACTCACTTGTTGCCTTTTCTCCTGATCGGCATCCCTGGCCTGGAAGATCTCCACAGGTGGATTTCCATCCCGTTCTGCTTTACATATATCATGACCTTGCTGGGAAATGGCCTGGTCCTTCTCACTGTGAGGCTGGACAAGAGCCTCCATGAGCCTATGTACTACTTCATTTCCATGTTGGCAGTCATTGACCTCATCTTCTCAACTGCTGTAGTTCCCAAAATGTTGGGTGTCTTCTGGTTGGATTCAAGAGAGATTGGTTTCGAGGCCTGCTTCACCCAGATGTTCTTCATCCACACATTCACTGCAGTGGAGTCAGGGGTGCTCCTGGCAATGTCCTTTGACCGGTACATAGCCATCTGCAACCCCCTGAGATACAGCACCATCCTAACAAGCTCAAGGACTGCCCAGATAGGACTGCTGTGCCTGGCCAGGGGAGCTGGTGTCATGACACCTTTAATGTGCCTCCTCACCAGCTTACCCTACTGCAAAACCAGAGTCATCCCCCACTCCTACTGTGAGCACATGGCCGTGGTGGAGCTGGCCTGCGCCAACCCATCTGTCAGTGATCTCTACAGCCTCATTGTGGCAACACTACTGGTGGGGATAGACTCTGTCTTCATCACCTTCTCCTATGGCATGATCCTCAGGTCTGTGATGAGGTTGCCATCCCAAGAGGCTCGTCTCAAGGCCCTCAGGACCTGTGGGTCTCATGTTTCCATCATCCTGATGTTTTACATAGGTGGTCTACTCTCCATGTACCTGCAGATCTTCTCTTCTGGCTTGGCACCTCACGTCCAAGTCCTGGTGGCTGATCTCTATTTGACAGTCCCTCCCATGCTCAACCCCCTCATTTATGGCATAAAGATGAAGCAGATCCAGGAAGGGATCTTCAGACTGCTGGGGCAGCTGGCATGACTTGGTATCTCACATGCTGATGAAGACAGGTCAGATGCTGAGAGAAGGAGGCACCGCCAGAAATAATTTATCCCATCCCAGAGGAGGTGTGAAGACAAGTCCAATGAATTATCCTCCAGAAATGTCCATCTCCCTCTGGTGTCTAGACAAGGAACCTAGACCAGATGCCCAATGCTGACAAGGCAACAGCTTATCCACATGAAACCAATGGGCCACTCCTGATGGGTGCTGGGCAGCTGTCCCTTTGGCCAATGCTCTCCTGTGTTCCAAGATATCACTCAGAAATGCAGCATTGTGGCAGCTCTCTGATACCACCAGCAACATTCCAGCCCCTGTGACAGGTGGCTGAGGTGCCCAGTAACCAAACAGCATCAGCCTAAGAGGACAATCCAGCCCACCGAGCACCAGTGAGGTGATCCTGTGGTGCTCAGTGCCTCAAGACCCAGGTTCCTTCCTCACAAGGGATAGGAATTGCTTCCCCTGCATCTCTTCCAGCTATCCATGCAGGAGACATCCACTCTCCATGTCTAGCCAGGAGTGAGACAAACGTATCCAAGGAACGTCATGGCAGCCCGGATCTCCAAGGAGCTCTCCAAGTCTGCTTTAATCGAAGGCTACAGTTGGACACTTACTGGGGCAGTCTCAGCCATCACCTCCCACACCTCTTTGTGTGTCTCCACCATAAGCCCTGACCTGAACCACCGGCATGTCAGCACAAAGGCAACATCATAGAATCACCGAATGGTCTGAGTGGGAACGGACCTGTCAAGGTCATCTGGTCCAACCCCCCTGCAGGGAGCAGGGAAATCTGCAACTAGAGGAGGTTGCTCAGAGCCCCGGCCAACCTCACCTGCAATGGTTCCAGGGATGGGGCATCCACCACCTCTCTGGGCAACCTGGGCCAGGCTCTCACCACCCTCAGCAGCAAAAACTTCTTCCTTTTCTCTAGTCCAAACCTCTCTCAGCTCTGACATAAACCATCAGAGTCCCACTGATACGTGTCACTTGGCAAACTGGCCTGTTAATCTTGGCTGTGAATGTTTAGGTTAGACCATGGCCAGTGGGACCAAGGGCAAGTCTTTCATATGACACCAAGCTGAGTGGTGGGGTTGACCTTCCTGAGGGACTGGATCCATCCAGAGGGACCTGGACAACCTGGAGAAGTGGGCCCATGTGAACATCATGAAGTTCAACCAGGCCAAGTGTAAGGTCCTGCATGGGGGTTGGGGCAATCCCTGGTGTCAGCACAGGCTGGAGATGAAGGGCTGGAGAGCAGTCCTGCGGAGAACGACTTGGGGGTGCTGGGGGTTGAGGAGAAGCTGGAGCTGAGCCAGCCCTGTGCGCTCGCAGCCCAGCAGCCAATGTCCTCCTGGGCTGCATCCCCAGCAGCGTGGGCAGCAGGGCGAGGGAGGGGATCCTGCCCCTCTGATCCACCCTGCAGTGCTGGGGCAGCTCTGGAGTCCTCAGCACATGAGAGACATGGACTCGGTAGAGCGGGGCCAGAGGAGGCCCCAGCAATTATGCAAGGGCTGGAACCCCTCTGCTGAGAGGCCAGGCTGGGAGAGTCGGGCTTGTTCAGCCTGGAGAAGAGAATGCTCCAGGGAGACCTTCTGGTGGCCTTGCAGCACTTCAGGGGGCCTGTCAGAAAGATGGGGACAGATTTTGAGCAGGGCCTGTTGGGACAGGACAGGTGTGATGGCTTCAAACTAAAAGAGGGAGATTGAGACTAGAGAGAAGAAGACATTTTTGATGCTGAGGGTGGTGAGAGCCTGGCGCAGGTTGCCCAGAGAGGTGGTCGCTGCCCCATCCCTGGGGCCGTTGCAGGTGAGGTTGGCCGGGGCTCTGAGCAACCTGCTCCAGTTGCAGATGTCCCTGCTCTCTGCAGGGGGTTGGACTAGATGACATCCAACCCCAAACCCTCCTGTGCTTCCATGACTTTTGCACAAATAAAAAGCTAAAATCTCACATCTTCCAGTTCCAGCAGGAAGCCCAGGTGACCTCTCCTCCAGCCATCTCCCATGGGCAGGAATGCTCAAGTGGGTGCAAGCACTGGCCAACCTGGTCCTTGTGCCCAGCCTCAGGTCACTGCCGGTGCTCACCAGAGCCACCAAAATGTCAAAAAGGAACAGAAAAAAGAAAAAAAACTCATGAAGGAGCCCCAGGGGAAGAGGCTCTTTCCTTTGTTTACCTTCAAGGTGGCCAGGAGACTGGTTAATTAGCCTCAGGACACTTCCAGCATTCAGCCAGGTCTTTTTTCATCTCTCCTTTGGGTGAAGAGTCCAAAGCAAACAAGAGTTTAACCCTCTGAGTGCTGGGCAGGGCTTGGTGGCCATCAGCCAAGCTCTGGAGATGGGCCTGCAAAGGCCAGTGGGATTGAGCGGCGATTCCCAGCCCTGGGTGTGCATGGAGGTGCCTGCAGAAGGGTATGGAAGAGCTGGATGAAGACCCACGTGGCCATGAAGGCTCTTGAGGCAGATTAATTCTGAGGTTTCAGCCCAAACTGCTCCTAACAAGTCCAGCCCTGGCTGCTTGGAGCTGTGGGTTGGACACAGATCCTGGCTCCCACCCATCCTCCTGCCTGTTCACCCCCAGCCTGCACCAGCCCAGGTCCTGCCCTGTTTCTTCCCACCATGCCACAGCCTCAGGCTCCTCTCAAAACTAATGTACACTTGGTCTAGTGGGAGGTGTCCCTGCCCACGGCAGGGGGGTTGCAACTAGACAATCTTTGAGGTCCCTTCCAATCCAAACCATTCTATGATTCTATGAAATGAGGAGCAGTGTTTCCAGCAGTGTTTCCTTCGACGGCTGTTGTGTCCAACCCTTCTTGGGATCTGCAACTCCAAAGATTTTTGAGTTGATCTCAAAGTTGAGTTGCAACTCAAAAGATCCCTTTTGTGACCAACACCCAAAGCCCAGCTCCTGGTGGTGGCTGCTGGAGGTGCTGCTGGAACAGGGCTGGGTTTGGAAGAGGGTGGCTCTGATCTCTACAGACCTCTGAAAAGTTTGGACTTGGCTATTCTTCACACCAGGCACCAGACCACAGGAAGCTGGAGCAACCCCCCCCTCAGCACCACAATGGGGCTTGGAAGTCCCCAGAGGACACCCCAGACCTGGTCACAGTGAGCTGAAAGTGTGACCAGTGTCCTGCAGCCAGGTCTCTCCCCATGGTGACCAGGAGGACACGGGAATGGTCACCCCACCCTAGTGCCATCAGCTCTGCCTCCAGAAACTGTTGCAAAATCCCCAGCCAAGAAGCATCATCATCATCAAAGGCAAAGCTGCTAATTGGCCTCCTGGCAACCACCCAAGGGCTGGGGGCCACCAGTGATCAATCCTCCCGCAGCCCGAGCTGTAATTACCATCCGGCTTGTTAGTGCTAATTGGGCTGCTCCCAGGAAGGGAGCCTGGTGGAAAATAAAAAATAAACAAAAGTTCAACCACAACTTGTTGGAGACCCCAGGGAAGAAAATTAGTCAGAGAGGCCAAGGTATCTCCAAGGGATGCTCCTGCCTCATTGGACACAAACGGAGCCACACGGCCCAAAAGCTCTGTCCAGGACAGGAGGATGGTGTATGGGTCACCTGCTGGTGATGTTCCATCTGCTGGGGGTGGTCCTGGAGGGTCCGAAGCCCATGAGTGGCCCCAAGAGCCTGTTCAACCCAGGGCTCCATGCATCAGGTGTGAGGGACCAAGTTATGCTCCAGCCTCTGCTTCTCAAGGACACTTCTTGCCCAGCAGAAAATGCTGGGGGTGCCCCAGTCACTGTCCCCTCTGCCACCATTATAGGGGCACTTGTGACCTATGGCCATGCTGGTGATGTGTGACTTGGGGCAGGGCTGGGGGGTGTGAGGAAGCTCCTGCCCCTGGGGTGGTGTGTGCTGGGGCAGGGCTGGGGGACAGCAGAAGAACCATCAGATCAGGGAATCATTTAGGTTGGAAGAGACCTTCAAGATCATGAAGTCCAAGTGTTAACCCAGCACTGCCAGGGCACCACCAAACGTGTCCCTCAGCACCACATCTCCATGGCTTGGAAACCCCTCCAGGGATGGGGACTCCACCACTGCCCTGCCCAGCCTGGCACAGCCCTTCCCAGCAAGAAATTGTCCCTCATGTCCAACCTCAACCTCCTCTGGTGCAACTTGAGGCCGTTTCCTCTTGTCCTGTTGCTTGTTTCTTGGCAGAAGAGCCCAACCCCACCTGGCTCCAAGCTCCTTTCGGGGAGTTGTGGAGAGCCAGAAGGTCTCCCCTGAGCCTCCTTCTCTCCAGGCTCAACACCCCCAGGTCCCTCAGCTGCTCCTCACCACACCCCTGCTCTAGACCCTTCCCCAGCTTCGTTGACCTTCTCTGGCCACACTCCAGCCCCTCAAGGTCCTTCATGGAGTGAAGGGCCCAAACCTGACCCCAGGATTTGAGGTTGGTCCTCCCCAGTGCCCAGTCCAGGGGGACAATCCCTGCCCTGGTCCTGCTGGCCACACATCCTCGATGGCTCTCCTGGCTACATGGGACGTTGGGCATCTCTTGGTGCTGCTCTGAAAGTAGCTTCCCATCAAGCCCTTCAGCTGGTGCTCCCCAACCCAAGTCTCCTCCCCACCAGGACACCACTGCCGTGGGTATGGACCCTGCTGAACATCCCCATTGTGCATAAACCACCCTCCACCAGGTACCCTACACCCAGCTACCCCAGGGATCTGCTGCCCTGGAGCTGCTTTGGGAGCAGACGACAACCTGCTGAACTGCTCTGGACTGGGATGGGGAAGTCTTGCAGCCCTCATACCAGCCACCGTACCCTCACCCTGTCCCCAGGGGCTGTGCAACCAGCTGCCCTTGCATCAGCTCCAGGGTCATCAGACCTTTGCCGAGCTGGTTCAAGGCCAGGTCCCAGCAGAAAGCAAGTTGTGGAGTAGTCCAAGGTGGGTTCATGGAGGCAGCAGCAGGAGTTGCTGTCGGTGACAGGCCCCTTGGCCACGTCTCCCTTCTGCTCCCATCCCAGCTGGTGGACTGGGACAAGCCCCAGCAGGTCTGGGCAGGTAAGAGGTGGCTGAGGGGACAAGACTGGTGTGAGGGTGGCCAGGGAGAGAGTCCAGACTGCAAAACACCCTCCTTGTCCTGCATTCTTCCTGAAGGTCACGGAAAGATTTGTCCCCTCCCTGGAAGTGTTCACGGCCAGGTTGGATGGGGCTTGGAGCAACGTGGTCTAGGGGGAGGTGTCCCTGCTCATAGCAGTGGCGTTGGAACTAGATGATCTTTAAGGTCCCTTCCAACCCAAACCAATCCATGATTCTATGGTTTGGTCGAGCACTGGAACAGGCTGCCCACAGAAGTGGTGGAGTCACTGTCCCTGGAGGTGTTCAAAAAATGCGTAGACGTGGCACTTCAGGACATGGTTTAGTGGTCATAGTATTGTTGGGTTGACAGCTAGACTTGATGATCTCAGAGGTCTTTTTCAACCTTAATGATTCCATGAGTCTATGATTTTTATCCTGGGGGTAGCAGAGGTGAGACCAGAGGATGGACTGAGCCAATGGATCCCATGGAGCTGCTGGGCTGAGCCCCTGGCACAGCACATGGGAGTCTACTGGTGACCTTCTCCAAACCACCCCACGCTGCTTCACCAGGCTGAGCCCACCAGAGCCATGCAAGGCATGGAGCTGATGCCTGGTCAGGAGTTGGGGATTTCCTGGTAAACCCATTGGGCAACAGGCAGTATGAAAGATGATGGGCACCCTTCAGGTCATGGCTGGGCCCTGCAGAGTCCTCCACATCCAACTCAGGGCTGCTGGAATGACATGGGACCTGGACTGTGTCGGAGCCACCTGTGCTGCTGGGATGGTGCCCTGAAGGCCCTTCCATGCTCAGATGGTGGATCACAGGGAATCAAAGAATGGTTTCGGTTGGAAGGTTTAAGATCATTGAGTCCAACCATTCCTCCAGCACTGTCAGGGCACCACTAAAGCATGTCCCTCAGCACCACATCTCCACGGCTTGGAAACCCCTCCAGGGATGGGGACTCCACCACTGTGCTGGGCAGCCCAGCACAGCCCTTGACAAACCTTTGAGGGAAGCTTTGAACCATAGAATGGTTTCAGTTGGAAAAGACCTCTACGATCATCTAGTCCAACTACTGAAGTTCCCAAACATGGAGAGACAACATCATACATCGCCCCAGAGGGGCAGAGGTCCAACCCTGGACATCGGGCCCTCCTCAGCCCCACACTGGTGCGGTGCAAAGCCAAGCTCCTGGAGCAGGTTTCCTCCATGGTCTGAGACTTACACAACTGGTGGGTGAACCAGGAGGACGGTGGCAGCAGGAGCACATGTCCTGGCCCAGCCTTGCCAGAGGCAACAAGAGGTGCCCAAACCCACCAGCTCTGGCCCAGTGGGTCAGTGAGGACCATGGGTATCAGCTGTAGAGGGCTTCTGGTGATGCCCAGCATACCTCCAGCACCTTGTGACCCTTCCAAGCTGCCAGCCCCTCTGAGAGGGTGACAACCGCTCTGCTCACTGGTGACCACAAAGCTTGGGGAGGTCTGTGCTGCTGCTGGAACATCCGGGAGGTGAATAGAATAAATGACTGCGGCTCCAAAGCTCCTCCTGGGGACATCTCTGGCACTGGGCATGGTAGCAAGTGTGGAGCACAGGAGGGACCTCCTGGTTAGAAGGCAGCACCGCCACCTCCCTGCACCGCCACCACCTCCCTGCCACCATCTGCCACCCACTCCCACCTCCCTGCATTGCCACCATCTGCCACGTCCCACCACCCTCTGCTACCTCCTTGCCACCTTCTGCCACCCCTCTGCACTGCCACCTCCCTGCGCTGCTAACACCACCATGAACTCACTGTGGGCAGGGGACACCACTGGGACAATCCCACTCTTCCCAGACAGGGTCAGCAAGACCGAGGGACACACTCCACCCATCCCCTACCCATGGAGACATCCCCCAGAGCAAAGCAGCACCAGCCTTGACCAAAATCACCAACGTATCTCCACCTGCTCCTAGAATCATGGGACTCTGTTGGTTGGAAGAGACCTTTAAGATCATCAAGTCCAACCATTTACCAAGATCATTCTCCCTGAGATCATTGCAACGTGGGCAGAGAAGAAGGTTCACTGCTCCCAGGAGATGCCATGTCACTACTGCACAGGCAGCACCAGGAGCATCCATCAGCACCAGCAAGGGGGGCTCCAGACTGGACCTTACAAGTGGGAATTGTCCCGACAGCTCCGAGGCTGTAAAGATTTGACTGGAACCAGTCATACGTCATCGTATGACAACTGCATGTAAAGAGTAGATGGCTTGTAGGGAGGCTCTACAGAGGGACCTGGCAAGGCTGGATTGATGGGCCAACATCACTGGGATGAAGGTCAACCAGGCCAGCAGGACCAGGGCAGGGATTGTCCTCCTGGACTGGGCACTGGGGAGGACCAACCTCAAATCCTGGGGTCAGGTTTGCGCCCCTCACTCCAAAAAGGACTTTGAGGGGCTGGAACGTGGCCAGAGAAGGTCAACGAAGCTGGGGAAGGGTCTAGAGCAGGAGTCTGGTGAGGAGCAGCTGAGGGACCTGGGGGTGTTGAGCCTGGAGCAAAGGAGGCTCAGGGGAGATCTTCTGGCTCTCCTTAACTCCCCGAAAGGAGCTTGGAGCCAGGTGGGGTTGGGCTCTTCTCCCAAGGAAAAAGTGACAGGACAAGAGGAAATGGCCTCAAGTTGCACCAGAGGAGGTTGAGGTTGGACATGAGGGACAATTTCTTGCTGGGAAGGGCTGTGCCAGGCTGGGCAGGGCAGTGGTGGAGTCCCCATCCCCAGAGGGGTTTCCAAGCCATGGAGATGTGGTGCTGAGGGCCATGGTTTAGTGGTGCCCTGTCTGCTGGTTTCACAGTTGGACTTCATCATCTCAAAGGTTTCTTACAATTCTATGATTCTGTGATTCTACAATCTAGTCCAACCCCCCTGCCATGGGCAGGGATACCTCCTACTAGATCAAGTTGCTCCATGCCCCATCCAACCTGGCTTTGAATGCTTCCAGGGAGGGGCCATCCACAACCTCTCTGGAGAAGCTGCTCCAGTTTTTGAAGCAATTCTGATACTTTTTATGCCCGTTACTCCATTCACATGGTGGCCAGGGCTTTGTTGAGTTATTCCCAAAGAGCCCAGGAGCCACCCAAGGAGAGCAGACTGTGCCCACAGGTGCTGCTTATCCCCCTTCCCCTCAGCCATCTCACGTAGTCTCATCAAAGCTATGATGAGCCTTCCATCCTTTCATTCCTCCTAAACCTGGGCTGAAGTTAATAAGAAGTTTGACACCTGCTTGGTCCTGTCCCGCTGTGGGGACACGGCTGGTAGGGGAAGCAAAGGGGACAGGAGTTGAGCAAGCTCCAAAATTAATATTAAACGGGAAGAGCCCTGCAAGGACTCCAGGGAATCAGCCCCTTCCTCAGTTTTGGTGGAGCACAAACGAGTTCTGGGGAGGGTCGGGGGGAGTCCATGAGAACTTCTCTGTTTGTACCCCGGCATTTGTCAACAGCATCTAGGGAAAGTTTGGAGGACACTTCCTGCAGCAAGAAAGCGATGGGTTAAGAACTGTTATTTTGGAAACAGGCGAATAGATGGGGAAGAGCTGTGGTGGTGGTGGGGGAAGGAGGAGCTCCGTGTTCTCCTGCTGCATTGCAGCTGCCGCCCGCAGAATCTCCATTCCGCATTGCTGCCTGGAGCTCAGAAGCATCAGCTCAACCACACAGAGAGGGAAACGAAACCAAGTCCGAGCTCGTCCAGCTCCTACAGCACAAACAAACCCAGGAGATGGAGGACAAGCTGGGGCCAGGAACCAGATGAGGATGGAACAAGACAAGGAGGTGGTTTGAGTGACTTCGACAATGGAACAGAACTTGAAATGCACCATGTGAAATTCAGCCAAAAGTGGTGGAAAGCTCCACACTTCATGGGGGAAACCAGAGCGTGGGTTCTAAAGTGAGGAGTCCTGGGTAAGCAGTGGGGTGGGAAGGACAGAGCTGGGCTTAGAATCATAGAACTGTCCTGGTTGTAAGAGACCTTTGAGATCATGAAGTTCAACTGTGAAACCAGCAGACAGCGCACCACTAAACCATGGCCCTCAGCACCACATCTTCACAGCTTGGAAACCCCCTGGGGATGGGGACTCCACCACTGCCCTGCCCAGCCTGGCACAGCCCTTCACAGCAAGAAATTGTTCATCTTGCCCAACCTCAACCTCCTCTGGTGCAACTTGAGGCCATTTCCTCTTGTCCTGTTGCTTGTTCCTTGGGAGAAGAGCCCAACCCCACCTGGCTCCAAGCTCCTTTCAGGGAGTTGTGGAGAGCCAGAAGATCTCCCCTGAGCCTCCTTTGCTCCAGGCTGAACCCCCCACCCCGGTCCCTCAGCTGCTCCTCACCAGACTCCTGCTCTAGACCCTTCCCCAGCTTCATTGCCCTTCTCTGGCCACACTCCAGCCCCTCAAGGTCCTTCTTGGAGTAAGGGACCCAAACCTGACCCCAGGATTGGAGGCTGGGCCTCCCCCATGCCCCGTCCAGGGGGACAATCCTTGCCCTGGTCCTGCTGGCCACAATGGTGCTGACACAAGCCCGGATGCTGGTGGCCTTCTCGGCCACCTGGGCACACGCTGGCTCATCTCCAGCCGCCTGTCCACCAACCCCTCCAAGTCCTTTCCCACCGGGCACTTTCCAGCTGCTCTTCCCCAGCCTGGAGTGTTGCCAGGGGTTGATGTGACCCAAGGGGAGGACCTGGCCCTTGGCCTTGTTTCAATAAGAAGATCAATAAGACACACCACGATGTCAAAGCATCGGGGAGGGGGTTTGTTTTCCTGACCAAGGAGGAGATGGAAGGGGTGGTCACGCCGCTGGTGACAGGAGGTTAGAAACCTTTTCTAAAGAGCAGGGATTTGTTTCTCTCTGTGACAACCAGAAGAGGGATGAAGAGCTCAGGCTGGAGCACGGAGAATTCAGCTGGGAACTCTGAGTGACATTAATGAACCGCTAAAAGCCCCACTCGGCTCTGCTGAGCAATGCATCTCACCACCAAACCCTACCCAGGAGATGTGGATCAGGAGCCGGGGGATGATACAAACATCTGAGAAGCCACCTGGGGAGGAGGAGAAGCATGAACACGCTTGTTATGAATAAAACATCCTCCTCTTGGCTGCAGAGTGTCCACTAGACACCTGGGATCGACCAGACACAGACTAAGGAGAAGAAAAATAATCTGAAGAAAGGCACCTTGACGACGGTGAATGTTGTCTTTAGGAAGGGCCTAAGTGCCAGGTCTCCCTGGGACTGCAGGGGATGGGGTCCTGTCTCCCCAGATACCCACCAGCTCTACCTTCTGCATCACCAAACCTCCAGCTCATCACCCTTTGATGCTGAACACAAGACCCACAGAGTAGCCCAGTGGGGTGGGGTGGGAAGGGACCTCTGGAGATCATCTCAGCCAACCCCCCTGGCTCCAGCAGGTCACCCAGAGCAGGGGGCCCAGGATCACCTCCAGGCGCCTTTGGAATCTCTCCAGAGAAGGAGACTCCACAACCTCTCTGCGCAGCCTGGGCCAGGCTCCAACACCCTCGCACCAAACAAGTTTCTCCTCCTGCTCACATGGAACCTCCTGGGTTCCACTTGGTGCCTGTTGCCCCTTGGCCTGTCCCTGGGCACCACTGACATGAGTCTGGCCCCATCCTCTTGCCCCCATGGGCCCTTTAGCTCTTGATCAGTATTGACCAGATCCCCTCTGAGGCTTCTCTTGTGCAGCTCAGCAGCCCCAGGGCTCTCAGTCTTTGCTGGGCACAGAGATGCTCCAGTCCCACCAGGCTGCTGCCCTCACCACCCTCTCTTCTCTCCAGCCACCTCCTGTATGCATACGTTGAACCTGACTTCTTCACCATACCACCAGATTGTGTCTCCAGCATTTCAATCTCACCTGTTTTCTTTTTCCCTCTCCATACTTTGGAGCCATTTCCTGGAGAGCAGCAGCACCTGCTGCCAAGGGGGGAGATGTTCACGGGGAAAGTGGTTGGTTCCATGCAGCATTAGCCCAACCACAGCAGAGGTAACAGAAACGGAACTGAGCAGAACTGACCCCAATCAAGCAATGACAGCCTGGTTGTGGAAACAGCAACAGGAATCCTGGGGTCAGTTTTGGGGCCCCCACTCCAAGACATTGAGGGGTTGGAGCATGTCCAGAGAAGCTGGGGAAGGGTTTAAAGGAGAGGAGCAGCTGAGGGACCTGGGGTTGTTCAGCCTTGTTTGACATATTCATCAGTGACCTGGATGAGGGGACAGAGTGGACCCTCAACCAGTTTGCTGATGGTACCAAACTGAGAGGAGTAGCTGATAGACCAGAGCTGCTACCATCCAGCAAGACCTGGACAGTTGGGTGGAGGGAACCTCATGAGGTTCAACAAGGTCAAGTGCAGGGTTCTGCTCCTGGGGTGGAATAACCCCCTGCACCAGTACAGGGGAGGGGTGACCTGATGGGAAGCAGCTCTGTGGAGAAGGACCCAAGATTGCTGAGGGACAACAAGTTATTAACCATGAGTCAGAACAGGCCCCCAGGGCCAAGAAAGCTAGTGGTCTCCTAGCGTGCATGAAGAAAAGTGTGGCCGGCAGGTCAAGGGACGTTCTCTTCTCCCTTGGGAGTACTGGATTGAATTCTGGGCTCCCCAGTTAAGAGAGACAAGGAGCTACTGGGGAGAGTCCAGCAGAGGCTGCAGAGATGCTGAGGGGCCTGGAACATCTCTGTGCCCAGGAAAGGCTGAGAGCCCTGGGGCTGCTGAGCTGCACAAGAGAAGCCTCAGAGGGGATCAGGTCAAAGCTGATCAAGAGCTAAAGGGCCCATGGGGGGCAAGAGGATGGGACCAGACTCTTGGCAGTGGTGCCAGCGACAGGCCAAGGGGCAACGGGCACCAAGTGGAACCCAGGAGGTTCCATGTGAGCAGGAGGAGAAACTTGTTTGGTGTGAGGGTGTTGGAGCCTGGCCCAGGCTGCGCAGAGAGGTTGTGGAGTCTCCTTCTCCGGAGAGATTCCAAAAGGTGCTTGGACGCAATCCTGGGCATCCTTCTCTAGGTGACCTGCTGGAACAGGGGGGTTGGCTGAGATGATCTCCAGAGGTCCCTTCCAAACCCCACCACGCTGGGAGCCCACATTTGCAGTCACGCCTTATAAGAGAAACCAGAAGCAGAAGAAATAGCGCAAGTGCTGGACTCAAACCCAAGGTGGAGGAGTTCCTGCCTCACCTCCAGCACCATCCCAGATCTGCCCTGTGACCTTGGCCTATCTCCTGTGTGTGCACATCACTGAAGAACAGCCTTGATGTTCCTTTAGGCCCCTTCCTCATGTTTACGTCTGAAGCCCAAATCTTCAAAACAACACAAAGAATCACAGAATCAGAGTGATAGGGGGTGGAAGGGACCTCTGAAGGTCACCTAGTCCAACCCCCCTCCTAGATCAGGATCCCCAGTAGTTTCTGCTAGAAGCAGAAATCCCACTGACTTAAACGTGGTTGCCCCCAGAAAACCCCCAGATGGTTCTGCTGAAATGTCTCATTTTACACAAGAGCCTTGAGCAGGTTCTCCAGGATGACCCATGGGGAGGAGGTGCAGGGCTCACCAAGGCCATGACCTCCAGCTGCTGCAACTCACTTTTAATCAAAAACCCACAAAAGAAGTGCTCCCGAGATACCACTGCTCATTCCTTGGACATTCCACGTTTTATTGAGCCTGGCTGGATTCAAGGGTTCCTCGTCTGGTACAAGAATTCAATAAATAGTTGAGAAGTGGGTGGTGAGGCCTCATCACATCAGAGCGGGGAGTTCAAGTACATAGGGAAGTAAAAATGGAGATTATCGGAGAAGATCGAAGAGCTGGGGTGGATTAATGTAAAAAAAAACACCAAGAAGGTGGCGTGTGCACTTCGGGAGGCCTTCAGGCCAAGGGCAGCATGGAAGCCCGTCACCAGAAACCTGACTGAGAAATTCGGGGTGTTTTAATCCAGAATTAAACACACTGCAGCACTTCTGCCATCTTCTGGTCAGGACTGAGAAGGAGCATTTCCCAAGCTGGATGAAGATGAACTCTGGCTACCGGTCTCTGCTCCTTCAAGAAACTTTTTGGGAAGGGATAATGAGGAGGGGATGAGATGAGTAGGAACCGGTGGGTGGAGGTCTCACTGATAGAGGTGCAGCTTTCTCAGCCTACCATAAACTGCTCCTGTGCCACGACAGGCAGCAGCCCAAGCACACAACCCACCTCCGAAGGGATCAGTCAGGTCCACGCCTTCCTCTGAAGACACAAGTAACAGTCTTTAGTAAATGAGAAGAAGTGTCTGAAGTCCCCAGTACAGTTGGTTTGGGTACATGGTGTTGGCATGTTCTCCACCTGCTCAGGAGAAGCCCTGCCCATAGGGTTCAAGGTCAGACGATGCAAGAGCACTTATGTTTTCAGGAAGGCCAGCTACTAAAGCTCTACACAAACCTCTCGTGCACCC
The DNA here is from genome assembly GCA_013400335.1 of Eurystomus gularis. Taxonomy (NCBI): domain Eukaryota; kingdom Metazoa; phylum Chordata; class Aves; order Coraciiformes; family Coraciidae; genus Eurystomus; species Eurystomus gularis. Next base: position 167,398 of record VZZY01003336.1, on the reverse strand, counting down.
CCATCCCTACCTGTGCACCAATCCCCGCTTGGGTGGAGAAGCTACAATAACACTACTGCGACCACCCCTCCTGCCACAGCTCCAGCAAAGCCTCTACATCCTGACATTCTACTCGATGCTTCTATCTCAGAAGGACTCCAGCCAGGTGGAATGGCTTTGCTGGCACTGCAGGGTGGATCTGTTAGGAGCCACACATCATGCACTCATCCCGGTTCTCCAGAGAGCACACCATGGCTGCTTTGTTCCTCTCCTTCTCTTCCTCTTCCTTGGAGGCCTTCTCCCGCTCTCTGAGCTTCTCTTTGTTCAGGGTGAACTGGATGGGGTTAGCAGCTGGTTTGGTCCTTAGATAGTACATGCCAGTCTTCAGACCCTGAGGAGCAAAAGCATGAGTCGAAGTGTTCCAATTTTACCAGTTCCAACCAGCTGGAGGTCAGGCAAGAAACACAGCCAAGCTCTGAACTGCTGAGGACAACCTCCCTTGGCCCACACCACTGTTCCAGCCTCACAGTCATGGAACCCACAGAGTGTTTGGGGTTGAAAGAGACCTTTCAAGTCCAACCCCCCTGCAGTGAGCTGTGATCAGGTTGCTCAGAACCTCATCCAACCTGATCTTCTCTAGTAGTAGTCAGGATTAGCAGGAGCAATGCTACAAGCATCCATAGCTTCACGCTCCAGAGATACTCCAACTAGTGATACCAGATTCTTGGAAGGAGACAGCTGTTTACCCTTCTATGAACCAGTGAGACCATCTTTTCATGCAAGAATTTATCAGACCCGGGTTGTTATCTGCTGCAACCAAGCCTCCCACCCCTCGGAGATACCTGCTTCCAGCCGTAGAAGTGCATGCTGGTGAGTTTGCCGTAGTTGGGTTCGGCGATGTGGATGTTGAGAGACTGGCTCTGGTCGATGAAAGCTCCTCTGTCTGCTGCCATCTTGAGGATGGTTTTCTGGGAGATCTCCCACACTGTCTTATAGAGCTGCTTCAAGTCATCGGGAATCTCGGGTATGTTCTAAAAGGAAGAGGTTTCCAACGTGGTGTAACCAGTGACTGCCCAAATGTTCGTATTTACAAAGTCAAATTCTTCACCGGTTGCTGAGATTTCAGCAATCGTGACTAGAACAAAGGGGTTTTGCAGCCCTGAATCACGGAATCATGGAACTGTTTTGGTCGCAAGAGACCTTTAAGATCACCAAGTCCAAGCATTCCCCCAGCACTGCCAGGGCACCACTAAATCATGTCCCTCAGCACCACATCTCCACGGCTTGGAAACCCCTCCAGGGATGGGGACTCCACCACTGCCCTGGGCAGCCTGGGCCAACCCAAGCATCCCATCTTTGGAAGCTTCCAAGCTTAAAGAAACCTTCCCTGCTGGAATAGGACAATGTCTTCTGGGTAATCTGAGAGAAAAAGCCATTTGTGAACAGAACATCACTGCTTGGCCCTAAATGGCTGGGAGGTCTTACAAAAAACAAGCCAGGGATCTTCACAACGACCAGGATGGGCTTTGTCAGCACTACTCCAAGCAGCATTTCAAACTCCAGCACCATGAATGACTCATCCCACATGGACACATCCAAGTGTAACTTCCAGATCTGATGTCACAGGCTCAGCTCCCATCTCAAGCCAACTCCCTGCTACAAAACTCCCCCTTTATGATCTTCTCAATAAAGAGGAATCCGAACGTCTGCAGAACCTCCTTGAAGTCAAGCAGTGTGACTCAGTGTTTGTTCCAACAATAATCCACAAACTCAACTTTCACTGGGCTTCTCTATCACCTGGGCAAGCTCCAGCAGGAGCCAATGACCAGAGATCCAACGCATCCCCTCAGATTTCTGATGGAAATGCCACCAGTTACAGCATTTCCTCCCCAGGACAAGTCACTGACACAGAGAAAACCTCAGAACATCCCCCAGCCTACACTTCCCAGACCACCGGCAATCCCTGCGCCCTTCTCCCTAGTTTCTCAGGTGTACCTGGATAGAGCCGTTGTGGGCGATAATCTGGTTCTTCATCTCCTCATTCCACAGGCCTCTCTCGGTGAGATCTTTCAACAAGTGCGGATTCACCACCTGTGAGGAACAAAGAACAAAAGCGTTGGCTGTTCTGCTCAGCTACACACCCTAGGAGACGCCAACCTGGGGTAAACTCGTAGGACACTAGAATCATGGATTCGCTTTGGTTGGAAGAGACCTTTAAGATCACTGAGTCCAACGGTAAAAGAAGAAGTTACTGGATATTATAAATGAGAAAGGGGAGGGCATGAGGAACATCAAAAGATATTCTCCAGGGCCACTGCCCACAACCTGAATGGGGGCATAAAGAAGAGTGTGGCCAGCAGGTCAAGGGAGGTTCTCTTCCACCTCTACTCATGTCCAGTTCTAGGTAGTGTCCAGTTCTGGGCACCACAGGACAAGAGGGACATTGAGGTGCTGGAGTGGGTCCAGAGAAGGGCAACGAAGCCGGTGAGGGGTCTGGAAAGCATATCTTATGAAAAGTGACCGAGGAAACTGGGGCTCTTTAGTCTGGAGAAGAGGAGACTGAGAGGAGACCTCATTGCTCTCTATAGCTACCTAAAAGGAGGTTGTAGCCAGGCTGGTGTTGGTCTCTTCTCCCAAATTACTAATGATAGGACGAGGGGAAAGGGCCTCAAGTTGCATCAGGGGAGATTTAGATGAGATATTAGGAAGAAATTCTTTCCTGAGAGAGTGGTTGGGCAGTGGAACAGGCTGCCCAGGGAGGTGGTGGAGTCACCATCCCTGGAGGGGTTTAAAAAACGAGTGGATATAGCACTTGAGGCTATGGTCTAGTGGTCAGGGAGATGTTGGGATGAAGGTTGGACTTGATGATCCTGCTGGCCCCTTTCCAACCATAATGATTCTGTGATTCTATTCTATGATTCTATGATACTCTGACCTGGAAAGGCCACCTCTGGAGTATTGGGTCCAGTGCTGGGCTCTCCAGGTCAAGAGAGACAAGGAACTACTGGAGAGAATCCAGCAAAGGCTCAGAAGATGCTGGTGGGACTGGAGCATCTCTGTGCCCAGCAAAGGCTGAGAGCCCTGGGGCTGTTCAGCTGGAAAAGAGAAGCCTCAGAGGGGATCTGATCAATGCTGATCAAGAGCTAAAGGGCCCATGGGGGACAAGAGGATGGGGCCAGACTCTTGTCAGTGGTGCCAGCGACAGGCCAAGGGGCAACAGGCACCAAGTGGAACCCAGGAGGTTCCATGTGAGCAGGAGGAGAAACTTGTTTGGTGTGAGGGTGTTAGAGCCTGGCCCAGGCTGCGCAGAGAGGTTGTGGAGTCTCCTTCTCTGGAGAGATTCCAGAGATGCCTGGACATGATCCTGGGCCCCCTGCTCTGGGTGACCTGCTGAAGCAGGGAGGTTGGCTGAGATGATCTCCAGAGGTCCCTTCCAACCCGCACCTTGCTGGAAGTCTGTGAATTACTAATTAAGGGTTGTCAACAATCATCAAGACTGGGGTCAGAAGGGGAAAGAACCAAATAGGTGCAGGTTGTTGTTGAGGCCTCACAAATGTTTCATTTTTTCAAAAGGAGCCCCCAAATCAGCCCTTCATTACAATTTTGCACGTTCTTCTTGTTAACTGAACTGAGGCCAAGGAGAATCATTTAGATTGGAAAAGACTTCTGGGATCATCAAGTCCAACCTTCATCCCAACATCTCCCTGACCCCTAGATCATGTCCCAGAGCACCACATCTACTCTTTTTTTGAGCACCTCCAGGGATGATGACTCCACCACCTCCCTGGGCAGCCTGTTCCAGTGCCTACCAAGCACGTGGCCTTCATCTGGTCTTTCTCAGCAGAGAAAGTCATTGAGGAGACTACAACAGAGCTGCTCTCTGGCTTACCTGGAACTCTCCTGAGAGGACTCTGCGTGTGTAGATGTTACTGGTGTAGGGCTCGATGGATTCGTTATTGCCCAGGATTTGTGCAGTGGAAGCAGTTGGCATGGGAGAAATGAGGAGGCTGTTCCGGACACCGTATCTAGTGACAACAATCAAGAGTTAGAAAGATTCAACCAAGTGAGAGAAGACTGAAAAGATCCAAGAAGGGCTGGTGCGAGGAACTCTCAGCTCACATCCTCAGAAATCTCCTCGGGGTAACCTACAAACCCACGGATTATCTGCGGTGAAAAACGGGAAGCTCAACTAGACTTGTAACACGGGTCAACATGGAAACATAACTCAAGTCTTTGCTGTTTTCATCTTCAGAGGCTTTCCCAGGTTCTTTAGTCACGAGAAAACCCATCACAACTCCCCAGCGCTCAGGGAAAACCAAAAGGAGCAGGTCCCGAGGAGCCCAAGACCTCTCCAGACAGGAGGCAGTGGATTGATTGACTAGATTTAAAGATCAGAGCCACGCAAATTGAGGGAATTCATTAATGCCGCCCAAGATGCTACTCACCTTGCGATCTTCTCCTTCAGAGCCTTCCAGTCCCACAGATCCGAGGGGGTGACGTTCCACATGTCATACTGCAGGACCTGGAGAACAGAGAGGTGCTCCAGATGAGACAGGGCAGCTCTTTCCCACGTTTTGTGACTCACACTGTCAATCGACCTGTTAGTCCTGTTGAGCGATCTTTACAGTTTGGCTTCCATGAAGCTCCTCCATCATCATCTCACAAAGACTCCAGCTCCCCACTGCGCTAACGGGGACGCTTGGCATAGGCCGAGTCTTTCATCGCTCTCTGCACCTCATGTGTTTCTTACAGGGCTTCAGAAGCCTCAGGGCAGGAATCACAGAGTCACTGCAGTCGACAGGCAGCTGAAGATGCCAAGAAGGCCACCAGCATCCTGGCTTGGGTCACCACTAGTGTGGCCAGCAGGACTAGGGCAGGGATCGTCCCCCTGGACTGGGCACTGGGGAGGCCCAACCTTGAATCCTGGGGTCAGGTTTGGGCCCCTCACTCCAAAAAGGACCTTGAGGTGCTGGAGTATGTCCAGAGAAGGGCAACGAAGCTGGGGAAGGGTCTAGAGCAGGAGTCTGGTGAGGAGAGGCTGAGAGACCTGGAGGTGTTGAGCNATGAGGAACAATTTCTTGCAGGGAAGGGCTGTGAAGGGCTGTCCCAGGCTGGGCAGGGCAGTGGTGGAGTCCCCATGGCTGGAGGGGTTTCCAAGCCGTGGAGATGTGGTGCTGAGGGACAGGGGTTAGTGGTGACCTGACAGTGCTGGGGGAATGGTTGGACTCAATGAGTTTAAAGGTCTCATCCAATCAAAATTACTCTTTGATTCCTTAATTCCACAAGTCAAATGAGGGAGGAAAACTCAAGTGCCATTCGCACTCCTGCAACATCAGCCTGAGGTGTTCTAGTCCTACAGCTCCTTCTGTCCCAAAGGCACAGTCACACAATCTGCTCGGCCCTGACACGGGACACTCCCTGGTACTTACGCCTTTGCTGACAGGAGAACCTTCATAGGTTTCATACGGTCCTTGCTCCTCGGCTAGTTCACAGCTGGCTTCCAAAGCACCATAATAAATGGTCTCAAAAATCTGCTGGTTCAGGTGCTGGGCCTCGGGACTTTCAAAGGGGAATCTCATCAGGATGAAAGCATCTGCCAGGCCCTGCACACCAATGCCAATGGGACGATGGCGCCTGTTGGAGCGTTCCGCCTGCATTGGGGTTCAAACAAAGAGAAGAAATGGACTCGATGATCTTAAAGGTATCTTCCAACTAGAATGATTCTATGATTTGCTTACCTCCTCCTCCAACACCCATCTTCCTATGTTCTTGCAACGCCACCAACCCTGTTCCCATTTGTCTTCAACATCTGCCAACCCCCCTCCCACCTTCCCTCCAGGAAGCATCCTCCCAGAAATGCCTAAACCCTCCAAGAACGAGTTACACCTTCTTGAGATCTTTCCAAGATCCTTCTCTCTGTTCCACTTTCCTCTCTCCTCCCAGCGCTGCTCTGTGCTTTCCAGAAATCCTTGCATGGGAAAAAAAAACATCCCACCTGCTGAACAACCTCATGGGTAGGCTTTTCTACAACTGCTTTGCTAACGGTTGGAGCTTAAGAAGCCACCAACAAGGGGTCAGATCAGCCAACAGGTACTTAATGGAACTGTGGAATTTGCCACAGCAGATTTACAAAAGCCCCTCGGCTGATTCCTTCTGCCCCAGCCTGAACTGGGATTGCTACAGGACAACCCCATGGTTGGACTGGATGATCTTAAAGGTCTTTTTCCAACCTAAATGATTCTGAGAGGCCCTTGGGGAGCAGACTCCCAGCTCAGAGCAGCGTGTACCTCTGGCACGGGGTAGTAGTTAATGTCGATGATCTTGTTCAGGTTTCGGACAATAACTTTGGTGACCTCAGCCAGCTTCTTGAAATCATAGGTGTGCTCTGAAGTGACGTACATGTTGAGGGCTATGGAGGCCAAGTTACAAACCGCAACCTGTGGAGAAGACAGCAGTGGATCTCGGTGGGATCCAGGCTCTTGCAGGACACGTTTGGATCCTTTTTTACCACTGGCATTATTTCCAACCCCAGGAGAACTGAAAGAAGGCAGCTGAGATCTCCTGAGCAGCACGAGCAGCCATGATGGATCTCCAGCTCCTCTCAACTGCTCAGGATTTTGAGGACATCAAAGAGTGTGAGCTAAAGAAGAACAAGAGGCTCAAGCAGTAGAAACTGATAACTTCAGCCCTATCAGCCTCAAGAGCTTTACTGCTCCATGCTGTACAAGCACTAAGTCATTTACAGGTTCTTCCATCAGCTTTGTAAGCAATGCCATGATCCAGAGAGAGCAAACATCTAAGGAGCTCCAGGATTAGGAGACTGGAGGAGTTCCAGAGAATTTGGAAGGGACCTCTGGAGATCATCTTGTCCAACCCCTCTGCTCCAGCAGGGTCACCTAGAGCAGGATGCCCAGGATCGTGTCCAGATGGGTCTGGAATCTCTCCAGAGAAGAAGACTCCACAACCTCTCTGGGCAGCCTGGGCCAGGCTCTATTTTATACCAAATCATTCATGGGAGTTGAAACGGAGGAGAAACCCAACCACAGTCGGTGCAAGAGCTGCAAGGACTCGACTCAAAACATCCCCAAGAGTTTCTGTGCTGCTGTTCCCATCCCCAACCAACAGCTGGACAGACTGAGGGGCTGGAGCGTGGCCAGAGAAGGGCAATGAAGCTGGGGAAGGGTCTAGAGCAGGAGTGTGGTGAGAAGCAGCTAAGGGACCGGGGGGGGGGGTTCAGCCTGAAGAGAAGGAGGCTCAGGGGAGATCTTCTGGCTCTCCACAACTCCCCAAAAGGAGCTTGGAGCCAGGTGGGGTCGGGCTCTTCTCTTAAGGAACAAGCAACAGGACAAGAGGAAATGGCCTCAAGTTGCACCAGGGGAGGCTGAGGTTGGACATGAGGAAGAATTTCTTGCTGGGAAGGGCTGTGAAGGGCTGTCCCAGGCTGGGCAGGGCAGTGATGGAGTCCCCATCCCTGGAGGGGTTTCCAAGCCGTGGAGATGTGGTGCTGAGGGACATGGGTTAGTGGTGCCCTGGCAGAGCTGGGGGAATGGTTGGACTCAATGATCTTAAAAGGTCTCTTCCAACCCAAACCATTCTACAATACTCTAGAAAGCTGCAGCAGGAGGCGCCACAGCGTTCCTGAACACCTCAAGTCCTCGCTCTCCACCCACCTCATCTTTGCTGGTGTACTCTACTATTTCTGTGCACAGGTTGCTGCATTTGATGGTCCCCAAATTCTGCTGATTGCTCTTGCGGTTGCAGGAGTCCTTGTAGAGCATGTACGGGGTGCCGGTCTCCGTCTGCGACTCAATGATAGCGTACCAGAGCTGCTGGGCCTTCACCACCCTCCGGACACGGCCTTGCTTCTCGTAACTGCAATGAGGAACATGTCGCCTTAATAATTCAGAGCTCCCCAAGAAGAGCAGTGGAAGACGATCATTTTTAACGCAACATCAGGTTCTCAGGCTGGTGAGACCCCGTTCTACTCAGAAGTCCATCCCTTTTTCTTACCTCTCATAGAGTTTCTCAAATTCCTCCCCCCAGACCTCATTCAGGCCGGGACACTCATTTGGACACATTAAGGACCAGTCCTGGAAGAAGGAAAAAATATTCAGGGGATAATCTTGAGGCACCTTTTTAATTAACGACCATCAACTACATCAGCAGATGATGTAAACCACACAACCATCCTCAGAAATCAGAAGCCAAGGCCACCAACAGACGTGAAGAAGGTGTTTATCAGACTAGTCTGAGTTATTTTAAAAATAACTCTATTGATATTTATGTAATATAATACTTCTAATAGTACAATATTTCTATCCCCATCTTTCTGACAGGCCCCCTGAAGTCCTCAAAGGCTGCAAGAAGGTCTCCCTGGAGCCTTCTCTTCTCCAGGCTGAACAAGCCCAACTCTCCCAGCCTGGCCTCCCAGCAGAGGGGTTCCAGCCCTTGCATAATTGCTGGGGCCTCCTCTGGCCCCGTTCCACCAGGTCCATGTCTCTCCTGTGCTTCATACCAGGCGTTGCCCCAATCCAGATGCAGGACCTTGCACATGGCTTTGTTGAATCTCATGAGATTCACATGGGCCCACTTCTCCAGCTTGTCCAGATCCCTCTGGATGGCTAGAAGACAGCTCTGCAATGCTCTGTGAGCTCCATCCCAGGGCTGATCACCTGCTTCTCCACTAACAGATCTATTCTGCACCAATCAAGCTTCTTACCTGGTTGGTTTCGACTCGCTTCATGAAGAGATCGGGAATCCAGAGGGCAAAGAAAAGGTCTCGGGCTCGCTGCTCCTCTTTCCCAGTGTTCTTCTTTAGGTCAAGGAACTCAAAGATGTCCAGGTGCCACGGCTCCAGGTAGATGGCAAAAGCCCCGGGTCTCTGACACACAGAATCATAGAATGGTTTGGGTTAGAAGGGACCATAACAATCATCTCATTACAACACCCCTGCCATGGCAGGGACACCTCCCACTAGACCAGGTTGCTCAAAGCCCCGTCTAACCTCATCTTGAACACATCCAGTGTTGGGGCATCTACATAAAACAGTCAAGAACAGAATAAATTGTCCTTGAAAGTAACATCTGCAATGTTCTTGAGCACACATGAGACCCTCAACTAACAGAAGCTTAGTCCTATGGTCTCCTTGAGGCAATTTCAGTCTCTTTTTGGTGTCACTCTTGGTCTCACTCAATAGGACTGGGTCATGTTGCTAGTTCCAGATTCTCAGTAAAAATTATTTCATAGAATCATAGAATGTTTTAGGCTGGAAAGAGCCTCTAGAGGTCATCTGGTCCAACATCCTTACACAAGTAGGGACATCTCTACTTAGGTCAGGTTGGTCAGAGCCCCATCAAGCCTGACTCCAGGGATGGGGCCTCCACCACCTCTCTGGGCAGCCCATTCCAGTAATCCATCACCCTCATGTTAAAGAACTTTTTTCTAATATCCAGCCTAAACCTCTCCTTTCCCAGCTTAAAACCATTACTCCTTGTCCTATCACTACAAACCCTTGGGAATAGACCTTCCCCTGCCTTCCTCTAGGCCCCTTCAGGTACTTCAGGTCCCCCCAGAGCCTTCTCTTCTCCAGGCTGAACAGCCCCAGCTCCCTCAGCCTGTCTTCATAGGAGAGATGCTCCATTCCCCTGACCATTTTGGTGGCTCTCCTCTGGACACGCTCCAATACATCCACATCTTTCTTGTGCTGGGGGCTCCAGAACTGGATGCAATACTCCAGGTGAGGTCTCAGCAGGGCAGAGTAGAGGGGCAGAATTACCTCTCTTGATCTGCTGGCCACAGTTCTCTTGATGCAGCCCAGG
>VZZY01003336.1:127661-148619 GCA_013400335.1 Eurystomus gularis | reverse complement strand
GGGGGGGGTTCTCCAGAAGCAAACTGAAGGGCCTCATCCGTCACTCCTGGTGTCATACTGGGAGTTCTCTCACTCTGGAGTCCCCCGTAATAAAGACAGGGGGCTATCCCCCCCAGCCTCAGTGCTGTGGAAGCTGCCCCCAAAGCAGAGGGGATCCCATCCTTCCACATCACATGAGGGACCCTCCCAAAGTAGGGGGGGTCCCCATCTTCTCACTTTAGGTACCAAAGCAGAGGGGGCCCTGTTGCCCCATGCCAGGTACCAGGAGAGGGACCGCCAAAACAAAGGGGGTCCCATCCCCTCAAACCAGGTACCAAAGCAGAGGGGGCCCATCCCCTCACGCCCAGTGCCACAAGAGGGACCCCCAAAAAACAGACAGGGTTCCATCCCCTCACACTGGGTGCCATGAGAATGACCCCCCTCAAAGCAGAGGGGGCCCCAGCCCCTCACACCGGCGGCCATGAGGGACGCCCACCCCACAAACCAGAAGGATCGACCCCATCCCCCTTCACTCGGGGGCCATAAGAGGGGATACCCCTCCCCAAACACGGCCCCATCCTCTCCCCCCCGGGTTCTGAGGGACCCCCCCGGGCCGGGGGGCTGCGGCCTCACCCCGCTTGACGACGTGCATGGCGGCGGTCGAGCGTTCGCGTCTCCCCAACGGCTCCTCAAGCGCTTCCCGCTCCCGCCAAGCGCGCTGACCCCGCCGCGCCGCCGTAGCGACCCTGAGGCCGTCGGCGACATCTTCCTGTCGGGCACACCTCCCTCCCGCTTTTCCACTGCCCCCCTTCACCTCACCGCCACGGCTCCAGCGCCGCCACCCACCGTTCTCCGAGGCTCGACCCGTCCTCCATCCCCAGCTCTCCCCTCCCGTCTACCTCCCCGGGGAGGAAGCGCAACACCCGCCAGAGGAGCACGGGCCGCTTGCCCGCTTCCAAGATGGCGCCCGGCTGCCCGCCTCCCCCCTCCCTGAGGAAGGAGGTGGAGGGGGCAGGAAAGGGCGGGTCGCGCGGGCGCGCCGTACGGGGGCCGGAAAGGGACAAAACACCCTCGTCCTGCGAATAATACAACAGTAACAGGGGTAATTATAACTATAATTAAGCTAAACCAGACGTAATATTTAACGCGATCCTACAGCTCCCTGTCTGCCTGTGCCCCACATCATCCCTACGGGCAAGGCAGCCAGCCCAGGCCCTCCGCTGAGGGGACAGGAGGGTAGCTGGCACCCCATGGAGAGAATGGTGGAACCATGGACTCACAGGATGGGTTGGGTTGGAAGGGACCACAAACATCATCTCGTTCCCCCCCCTGCCATGGCAGGGACACCTCCCAGTGTCGTAGAATGATGGAATCATAGGATCATGTAGAAGCACAGAATGGTTTGGGTGGGAAGGGACCTTCCAAAGTCATTGAGTCCAACCCCCTGCAGGGAGCAGGGACATCTGCAACTAGAGCAGGTTGCTCAGAGCCCCAGCCAACCTCACCTGCAATGGTGCCAGGGATGGGGCAGCAACCACCTCTCTGGGCAACCTCGGCCGGGCTCTCACCACCCTCAGCAGCTATAATTTCTTCCTTCTCTCTAGTGAATCTCCCTCTTTTAATTTCAAACCGTCTCCCCTTGTCCTGTCCCAACAGGCCCTGCTCAAAAGTCTGCCCCCAGCTTTCTGACAGGCCCCTTGAAGTGTTGCAAGGCCACCAGAAGGTCTCCCTGGAGCGTTCTCTTCTCCATGCTGAAGGACCCCAACTCTCCCAGCCTGGCCTCCCAGCAGAGGGCTTCCAGCCCTCCCATCATTGCTGGGGCCTCCTCTGGCCCCGCTCTACCAGGTCCATGTCTCTCTGCTGTGCTGAGGACTCCAGAGCTGCCCCAGCACTGCAGGTGGGTCTCCCCAGGGTGGATCAGAGGGGCAGGATCCCCTTCCTCGCCCTGCTGCCCACGCTGCTGGGGATGCAGCCCAGGAGGACATTGGCTGCTGGGCTGTGAGTGCAGCCCAGATTGCTCAAAGCCCTATCCAATGTGACCTTGAACACTTCCAGGGAGGTGTCACTGCTGGGTCACACAGCTCCTGGAGGGTTCTGAAATCCAGGACCAGCTGACACTGGGCCACCATCCTCAGCCAAGGTGACATGAAGGGTGCACAAGACTCTTTGGGGATCTCCAAAAAGCCCATAGAATCATAGAATGGTTTGGGTTGGAAGGAGCCTTAAAGATCATCTCATTCCAACCCCTCTGCCATGGGCAGGGACACCTCCCACTAGACCAGATTGCTCCAAGCATCCACTTCTAATTTCCAGTCTAAATCTACCATCTTTGACCATGACCACCCTGAAAACATCAGCACTGAGAAAGTTGATGAGGGAGGACTCTCCCCTTGTGCTTCAGGAGGGCAAGCCCACACCCATGAGCAACCACCATCTCCTTCTGCAGCTGTTAATCCTCTCAGAGGCAGAGGAAACATCTTGGAGTCAAGGAATCACAGAATTGCCCAGATTGGGAAAGATCTTTAAGATATGGCGAAGAGAAGGCTCAGGGGAGACCTTCTTGTGGCCTTCTAGCATCTGAAGGGGGCTGCAAGAAGGCTGGGGAGGGACTTTTCACAAAGGCCTGTAGTGATAGGACGAGCGGTAATGGATTCAAGCTGGAAGAGAGATTTAGATTGGAAATTAGAAGGAAATTCTTTACTCTGAGGGTGGTGAGACACTGGCACAGGTTGTCCAGGGGGGTTGTGGATGCTCCATTCCTGGAGGTGTTCAAGACCAGGTTGGATGGGGCCTTGAGCAACCAGGTCTAGTGGGAGATGTCCCTGCCCACGTCAGGGGGGTTGGAACTAGATGAACTTTGAAGTCCCTTCCAACCCAAACTATTCTAGGATTCTAGGATCATCGAGCCCAAGCAGGGCTCATGGGCAGCAGCACCCAAAGCACCTCTGAGGTTCATGCTCATGATCCAACCCAAAACCTCAGTCATTCCTCTGCTAACCTGGTCGGAACAACTCAGAAACCAGCAGCCAACCAGCAGCTGCGGCATTCGCGAGTCTGAAATTGTGCGATAACATCTTGCGTTTATCATTTGCAGCCTATTCCCCCTACCCCAAGCGCACCCACCTGCAGGGGACAATGCTGAGCAGCTCAGCACCGTCTCTCCGACTAGGAGACAGGAAACTGGGGCCAATTCGGCACCGCAACGGAAACTTCTGGTTTTGCACCGTGAGAGTAGAATCATCCAATGCGCCCTTCTGCTGAGGCTAATCCTGCGAGCCTCAGAAAGAGGCCCCAAGAGCTTTGGTGGCATGCAGTGGCTGGAAAATCAGTTCTTTCTCTCCTCTGAGCAGGCCACTGTTACCTCCCGTGTGAGGGTGCCGATTCCCTTCAGATTTGGAGCAAAACCGGCAATTTCTGCAGCACTGAGGTGTCTCTGAAGGTGCCCAGCTCAGGCTGATCCTGCCCAACTTCAGCACTGCACAGAGGCTGGTGGCCCAAAGAGCTCATCTCAGAGATGTGACACGGGGAATTTTTGGAAGCCACCAGGAAAGGGGAATAAATTTGGGGTCATTTCTCTGTTTTATTGGAAAAAGGGCTACGGAAAGAAGAAGCGGGGCCTTTTCAGCTGTTTGAAGGCTGGGCTGTGCTCTCAGATCCTTGACCTCAAATTCTACTTGTGTTTTCCTGAGCTGTGCTCACAGATCCCTGTCCTCAAGTTCTTCTACTTTGTGTTTTCCTGACGTATCCGCATGAATCTTTCCCCTGAATTTCTACTTGTGTTTTCCTGAGCTGTGCTCATGGATCTTTCCCCTCAAGTTCTTTGAGTTTGTGTTTTCCTGACCTGATCGCACGGATTTTTCTCCTCAAGTTCTTCTACTTGTGTTTTTCTGAGCTGTGCTCATGGATCTTTCCTCAAGTTCTTCTACTTTGTGTTTTCCTGAGCTGTGCTCATGGATCCTTGTCCTCAAGTTCCTCTACTTGTGTTTTCTTGAGCTGTGCTCATGGATCCTTCCTCTCAAGTCCTTCTGCTTTGTGTTTTCCTGACCTGTCTGCATGGATTTTTCTCCTTGATTTCTGAGTTCTGCTCACGGATCCTTGCCCTTAAGTTCTTCTACTTTATGTTTTTTTCACTCTTCTTTGAAAAAAGCAGTAGTAGGTGGAGCAGTTGTTTCGTTTCACAAGGATGTGACCGTGTATCGTGGGTTGAACTGCTGCAGAGCAAAACCAGTGTCCTCCCCTCCAGCAGGGCTGTGGTGAGAGCAGAATGAACCAAGATAAACCCAGCTTCAAGAGAGGTGAGTTTTGGAAGGAAATGTAGCAACGAAAAACAAGCTTCCTGTGGCTGTGCAATCCTTCACCTCCACCCAGCTCTGAGACAGCTGTGGCCAGAGCGGAGTGTCTCTGCAGCAGGTTCCTGTTGTTACTCCTTTGCTGATTTCCACAGTGATATCTCCTCTGTCAGAACAGGCTCCTGTCCCGCCTGGTGTGGAGGGAGCAGGAGCCTGAGTGTGAGTCCACCACCCTGGTGTGCTTGGCAGGGAACCCAGGATGCTGGACCAGCAGAGAGCTGCAAAGATTTGCATCTTGTCTAACTGCAGACCTGACCTGCTTCGTGATGTCCTGATGCTGACCTCTCTTCTGGTCCAACATCCATTTCGGTACGCAGCAGAGTTCAGGCCTCTCTTCCAAAGCAGCCATTGATCACAGAATCACTGACTCCCAGCATGGTGGATTGGGAAGGGATCTATGGAGATCATCTCAGCCAACCACCCTGCTCCAGCAGGTCACCCAGAGCAGGGGGCCCAGGATCATGTCCAGGCACCTCTGGAATCTCTCCAGAGAAGGAGACTCCACAGCCTCTCTGGGCACCATGGGCCAGGCTCCAACACCCTCACACCAAACAAGTTTCTCCTCCTGCTCACATGGAACCTCCTGGGTTCCACTTGATGCCCATTGCCCCTTGTCCTGTCGCTGGGCACCACTGACATGAGTCTGGCCCCATTCTCTTGCCCCCCCATGGGCCCTTTAGCTCTTGATCAGTATTGACCAGATCCCCTCTGAGGCTTCTCTTGTGCAGCTCAGCAGCCCCAGGGCTCTCAGCCTTTCCTGGGCACAGAGATGCTCCAGGCCCCTCAGCATCTCTGCAGCCTCTGCTGGACTCTCTCCAGTGGTTCCTTGTCACTCTTGACCGGGGGAGCCCAGAACTCAATCCAGTACTTCTGAGGTGGCCACAGTAGGGCAGAGCAGAGGGGGAGGAGAACCTCCGTTGACCTGCTAGCCACACTCTTCTTCATGCATGCCAGGAGGCCATTGGGCCTTCCTGGCCACAGGGCCCATTGCTGGCTCATGTTTGACAATTGACTTTGATGATGCTGATGGTTATGTATCTGACTA
Organism: Eurystomus gularis; assembly: GCA_013400335.1. Lineage (NCBI taxonomy): Eukaryota > Metazoa > Chordata > Aves > Coraciiformes > Coraciidae > Eurystomus > Eurystomus gularis. The sequence continues at coordinate 143,246 of VZZY01003336.1, read as the reverse complement.
CATAGCTGGTAAAGCTGAGCAAGTCTTGAGTTCATCTTCTCCGGAGGAGGAGACTCACACTGATGTTGACCATCACCCAGGGAGCGCTGTCCCTGGCAGGCTGCAAGTGTGCTCAGAAGTCGGCTCTCTCCAGTCCTCTTCATGAAGATTTCCACTTTTTTCCCAGTCCTACTGGCTTGTGCTGTGTGCTTGTACTGGCCTGGGCCCTGAGAAGTCTTCCTAAACCACAGAATAATAGAATCATTTTGGTCCAAAGAGACCTTTAGTGTCATCAAGTCCAACCATTTAACCCAGCACTGCCAGATCACCACCATACCATGTCCCTCAGCCCCCTATCTCCACAGCTTTGAAACACCCCCCAACTCCAGGTCCCTCAGCTGCTCCTCACCACACTTGTGCTCTAGACCCTTCCCCAGCTTCGTTGCCCTTCTCTGGCTATGCTCCAGCCCCTCAAGGTCCCTCTTGGAGTGAGGGGCCCAAACCTGACCCAAATTGGAGGTGTGGCCTCCCCAGTGCTCCCAAGTCCAGGAGGACAATGCCTGCCCTGGTCCTGCTGGCCACACCAGTGCTGACCCAAGCCACGATGCTGGTGGCCTTCTTGTCCTCCTGGGCACACGCTGGCTCATCTCCAGCTGCCTGTCGACCAACTCCCCCAGGTCTTTTTCCACTGAGCACTTTCCGGCCACTCTTCCCCCAGCCTGGAGGGTTGCAGGGGGTTGTTGACTTTGTGGGGTGACTACAACTGAGTCTAAGTCAGGAACAAAAAGGAAGCTCATCATGGGAGGAAACCAAAGGGAGAAAGAGTCATTCTGCTGTGGTCACCTTCATCTCACGCCATCTCCTAGAGCTCTGCTGTACTCCTGGGGAAGTGCAAAGTCCTAGAGCTTGCAAGGGAGACAATCAAAATCAAATAGTTTCTTCAAATGAGCAGCATTTCTACAAATGTTTCTGGGCCAAGGAATTAACTGTACATCCAACTGAAAGAGAGAAACAGAAGATGGGTTTTTTGACCTCGGTAGTTTTGGTGGTCTTGTTTATGGTAGAACTTTGCATGCAGTTAGCCTAAGGCAGCTGAGGGAACCAGTAATCAACACTGGGGAATTAGCGAAAAGTGTTATGACACAAAAGTAACTGGAAGGAGGAGGATTAGACTTCCCTCTGTAGCTTCTCCTTCAAGACTGGATCCCGTCAGAAACCCCCAAGATACGCACAACTTCAACCTGGCCTAAGGGCCTTCAGAGCAGAGTCACAGAGCAACCCAGGTCTTTGTCTCTGGCAGGTTTAAGATACCTCTGAACATCTCAATCCAGGATTCAAGGCCTCCTCCTCACTCTCACCCCTGCTTTGGCCAGAAATGTTCCTCAAGCCTAACAGCTCTCCACTTGCACCCAGGCGTGCCACCAGCTCGATCTTCTGGATGATGAGGAGCAATTTCTTCCTGGCAAGGGCTGTCAAGGCCTGTCCCAGGCTGCCCAGGGCAGTGGTGGAGTCCCCGTCCCTGGAGGGGTTTCAAACCCATAGAGATGTGGTGCTGAGAACATGGTTTAGTGGTGCCCTGGCAGTGCTGGGGGAACGGTTGGACTTGATGAACTTAAAGGTCTCTTCCAACCAAAACAATTCTGTTTCTATGCTAAAACCAATTGAGGTGACCTGTTGGCGTGGGGCCATGCTGGCTGGTGCAGCAGATCCTGCACTCCAACCCGGGGTGGGGCTGCACCTGGCGCAGGTGAGCGAAGTGTGACCTCCCTCCCTCCTCCCTGCTACCGCCGAGCAGGAAATGCCGCCGTGCACTGGGCACCTCCACACGTCGTCAGGGCCCCCGGCCCCCACCATGGCACCAGAGCCCACGGTAGGACCCGAGGGGACATATCTGCCCTGCCTGACCCCATGGAGGTCACCCTCCACAGCTGGCCTCACTAGGAACCCCCTATCAGCAAGCCATGGTTGTGTTGGGAGCAACACTGGGGATGTCTGGGTCTTACAGGGGTTTCATGGAATCAGCGATAGGACAAGAGGAACTTGCCTCAAGTTGCACCAGGGGAGGTTGAGGTTGGACATGAGGAAGAATTTCTTTGTGGCAAAGGTTATGAAGGGCTGTGCCAGGCTGGCCAGGGCAGTGTTGGAGTCCCCATGGCTGGAGGGGTTTCCAAGCCGTGGAGATGTGGTGCTGAGGGATGTGGTTTAGTGGTGCCCTGGCAGTGCTGGGGAAACAGTCAGATTTGATGACCTTAAAGGTCTCTTCCAACCAAAACAATTATTTGATTTGCTGATTCAGCAGATTGTTGTCCCTTGGCCCCCCACATGCCAAGGTGACCACCAACCTTTGGGTCTCAGCCCAGCTCGGTTCCTCTTGCAGTCTCTCTGACATGGGGCAATGGCCCTTCTCCATCCCCAAAGGGTTGACATCTCCTTGTAGTTCACCCTGGAGCTGCCTGATGTCCTCTTGGGTGCAGGGCAGGTCTCCTTTTAAGGGCTGGTGGGGCTCAGGCTTTTCAGAGGTCAGAACATGTCTGTAGAGGGCTGAAGGGATCCCAACACTTGTCCTTCTGACGGGGCTGCAGGTCACTGTTGGGGCGTGAGGTGGCCAGGGGCAAATTTCCTTTTGGAGGACAAGGAGTGTGGGACAGACAAGCTCCCTGTGACCCTGGACAGCGTGGGGTACATGAATGGTGAGGGAGATGGGACTGCTCTGCAGTGGGGTGGGGAAGGTGGTGAGGAGCAGGTCCTGGTGAACACACCAGATGGGGTGTTTCCAGCCCCAGGGAATTTCCATCCACAGCTCCAGTAGCTATAAAACATGACTGGGAATGGGTGGAGGCGATAGCAGCATTAGTTGTCCCTGGGCTGGGACGCGGTGATGTCCATCTGAGCAGGAGGAGAAACCTCTTTGCTGTGAAGGTGTGTGAGCCTGGCCCAGGGAGGTTGTGGAGTCTCTTTTCTGGAGAGGTTCCAAAGGCGCCTGGACGTGATCCTGGGCACCCTGCTCAGGGTGACCTGCTGGAGCAGGGGGTTGGATGAGATGATCTCCAGAGGTCCCTTCCAACCCCACCATCCTGGGATTTGGTGATTCTGTGGGTGCAGGTAGAAGGCAGCCCTGTGGGAGAAGGGCAAGAGGAGCACCTTGGGCCAGGAGACTTGATTGTTCTGTGGGAGGTTTGCTGTGTTCCCTGGTAGCGTTTGAACTCCCTGTCCATCCTTGCTGGGCTCCCCAGGGAAGGTGCCGCACATTTGTCACCTCCTGCTTTCAAAGCAGCAGGGAGGGGGGTGGCTTGTTTTAAGCAGTTAGAATTGTAAAATCATGGAATTTTTTTGTTTGGAAGAGACCTTTAAGGTCATCAAGTCCACCTGTTCCCCCAGCACTGCCAGGGCACCACTAACCCATGGCCCTCAGCACCACATCTCCATGGCTTGGAAACCCCTCTGGGGATGGGGACTCCACCACTGCCCTGCCCAGCCTGGGACAGCCCTACACAGCCCTTCCCAGCAAGAAATTGCTCCTTGTGTCCAACCTTAGCCTCTCCTGGTGCAACTTGAGGCTGTTTCCTCTTGTCCTGTTGCTTGTTCTTTGGGAGAAGAGCCCAACCCCACCTGGCTCCAGACTCCTTTCAGGGAGTTGTGGAGAGCCAGAAGGTCTCTCCTGAGCCTCCTCTGCTCCAGGCTGAACCCCCCCAGGTCCCTCAGCTGCTCCTCACCAGACTCCTGCTCTAGACCCTTCCCCAGCTTCGTTGCCCTTCTTTGGACCAGTTACGACCACCTTTCCATTGCTCTGGGTGGTGCGGGATGAGGACACTGGTAGCGGGAAGCCCCAGTAGATGTGAGGACAGCAGACACTGCCAGGGCACAGGGACCCTTAGTAGATCCTGTCAGGCACTGCTGGACTTGCTAGACCTCTGCTGACCCTGCTGCACCTGGGCTGCCTCTTGGAGACACACAGACATCCCTATGTTGTGCTTCCCACCCATTTCTGGAAGACCAGGCAGCTTTGACGCTGTGCCAGATGCGAGGCCGTGCCCATTGGGCTGATGGCACCGTTCCTCTGCACTTTGGATCAACCACCCACAGACAATCAGGAGCCAAGACCTGGTGCCTTATGGGAAGGCATGTGGTGAGGACACCCTGGTTCCTGGAGTAAACAAGCTCTTGTGGGTGCTGGAACTCTTGATCTTCCATCCCCTCTGAGCAGGGAGCAGTATTGCGCCCATGGACTTTGCACGGGAGCAGACATCTCGGTGTCCTGGGGCTGCATGCGGCCAAGAAACTGTTGGCTCTGAACAGCCCCAGACTGTCTTGGGTTGGACTAGATGCCCTTGAAAGGTCCCTTCCAACCCAAATCATTTGATGGTTCTATGAAATGCCCCACGCAACAACACCTTCAAGTACCATCCAGCACTAGACCATCTGGCCAGGGGCTGGGAAGCGTCCTCTCTATCTCTTGTTGATCCTCTTTTCTCCAGGTGACTGGAGGGTGTGTTGGGATCTGTCCTGGAGGGACCTGGGGAAAGCTGAAGCCCAGGTGGCAGAGGGGACCTCCAGGGATGGCTGGAGCAACTTCCTTGGCCAGATGTGGGGGATCCTTCTGCCCTTCTCAAGGTGGCAGGACCTGTGCCGAAGGAGGCTGGTGCTGGTGGAAGGGGTCACAGCCCCAAGCCCCACTGTGAACTTACAGCTCCCTGTGGTGCTGCTGGCCATGCCCTGGGAGAAGAGCCTCGGAGGCACAAGGCAGGAGGGCTTTGATGAGCAGCTGCACCCACCCTCATCTTGTTCACCAAAAGGGTTGTGAAGGGCTGGCCCAGGCTGTCCAGGGCAGTGGTGGAGTCCCCATCCCTGGAGGGCTTTCTAAGCCGTGGAGATGTGGTGCTGAGGGCCATGGTTGACCGCACCTTGAGTACTGTGTCCAGTTTTGGTCACCACAGTACAAGAAGGACATGGAGGTGCTGGAGCGGGTACAGAGAAGGGCAACGAAGCTGGTGAAAGGGCTGGAGAGCATGCCCTATGAAGAGCGGCTGAGGGAACTGGGTTTGTTTAGTCTGGAGAAGAGGAGACTGAGAGGAGACCTCATTGCCCTCTACAACTACCTAAAAGGAGGTTGTAGCGAGGCTGGTGTTGGTCTCTTCTCTCAAATTAGTAATGATAGGACAAGGGGAAATGGCCTCAAGTTGCGTCAGGGGAGGTTTAGATGAGATATTAGGAAGAAATTCTTCACTGAGAGGGTAGTTAGGCACTGGAATAGACTGCCCAGAGAGGTGGTGGAGTCACCATCCCTGGAGGTGTTTAAAGAACGAATAGATGCAGTGCTTGAGGATATGGTGTAATAGTTAGAGAGGATATGGTGTAGTGGTGTAGTGGTTAGAGTGATGCTAGGAGAAGGTTGGACTTGGTGACCCTGGAGGTCCTTTCCAACCATAACGATTCTGTGATTCTGTGATTCTATGGTTTAGTGGCGCCCTGGTAGTGCTTGGTTAATGGTTGGACTCCATGATGTGAAAGGTCTTTTCCAACCAAAGCAATTCTATGATTGCTTCTAAGATCTATGGCTGAGGTCAGCCCGGATGTACTCCTGTCTCCTGAGCACTGGCAAGGATCATGGAGCTCTGGACCAGCCCAAGCCTCCCACATCACACAACATGGGCCACTGCAGGTCCCTGCTGGGCAGGTTTCAGCAAGAGCCCCAAAGCCCCTTGAGGAACCAGATGCTTTTTCAAGGAGAGCTTGGCCATGCCCAGACCTGCCAAGGAGCCTTTTGGGGTTTATAGGCTGCAGTCAGCAGTTACTGATGCTTTTCTCCCCTCCACAGGTCAACATCTTCCATATAGAGGGTCCAACCACCAACACCACCAGCCAGCCCTGGCCAGGACCTCATCCCCAGCCTGAGATCCTGACCCCCAGTCCTCCTCGGGAGACCTGGGCCAGCAAGTACAAGTTCCTGCTGTCCTGCATGGGCTACTGCATGGGACTGGGCAACATCTGGCGCTTCCCCTACCTGTGTTACCGCAATGGAGGAGGTGGGTCCCTGCTCTGAGCACACACATCCCTTCCCACAACACCTGGGCACTACTCGGGTCTCTTGGATGGAGGCCAGGAGCATGCAAGGCTGGGGAGGGACAGCGTGATGGTGCACAGGGGCTGTCCTCTCTGAGACAGACAACGTGGGGAATTCGTGGTCTTGTGTTGCCCAGCTGGAGGCTACCACTTTAATCCTACTGTGAGGACCACAGGGAACTTCAACACTGTCCTGGGTGGCTTCATAGCATCATAGAATCACAAGTTCGTTTTTGTTGGAACAGACCTTTAAGCTCATCAAGTCCAACCATTAACCCAGCACACCACTAACCCATGTCCCTCAGCACCATATCTCCACGGCTTGGAAACCCCTCCAGGGATGGGGACTCCGCCACTGCCCTGACCAGCCTGGCACAGCCCTTCCCAGCAAGAAATTGCTCCTCATGGCCAACCCCCCCAGGTCCCTCAGCTGCTCCTCACCAGACTCCTGCTCTAGACCCTTCCCCAGCTTCGTTGCCCTTCTCTGGTCACGCTCCAGCCCCTCGAGGTCCTTCTGGGAGTGAGGGGCCCAACATTGAACATGGGGGTTTTTTGCCAAAAAGTGCTACCTCCAGGCAGATCTTCTCTAGAGAGTGTCTCTCCCCTGCCTGGAGAAGCAGGCATTGGCCAGGAAGGCCATGACCCTTCTGTCCCTCCACAGCAGAGGTAGAAGTTCCCATCCATTGCTGAGGCGCTGCAGGATGTTGCGCATGGTGTGTGGAGGTGAAATCCATGGTGAAATCCAATTAGCACCCTGGAAAGTGGCCAAGTGCTCAATAACCTGTCACATTACTGGGGCAGGACAAAGTGCAGGTAGCTCAGCATATAGCTGGTGGCAACGCCCAAGGATGAAGCACCATGTCTTTGGGTTGAAGGACCGGAGAAACCTCCCCAGAGGTCATTCCTGAGCCCCTCACTGCTTCTGCTGCCCTGACATTGTCTCCTCTTGTGCCCAACTCAAGGGCACACCTCTCCCCAGCCAGTCCCTCCCAGCTTTGCTGCACCTCCAGCCCACGTTCCTCTACTCACTGGCATCTCCCCTTCTGCTGGGCACCACAGCTCGTAATCCACGATGGTCTGTGGGCTCGCAGCCTGCCCAGCCCTGCAGTCACCTCCCCACACTGGTCTGTGGGGCTTTATCACACTGGTTTTCTACATCCTTTCTAAAGTGTCCAGTTAAATTGGTGGTTTCCCCTTTGGCCCATGGAGGCTCCTCAAATCACTGTAACTGAAATTTGTTAATGGGCCAACCGACTTAGAATCATGGAATTTTGGGGTTGGAAGTGACCTTTAAGGTCATTTAGTCCAACTATTCCCCAGCACTGCCAGGGCACCACTAAGCCAAGTGCCGGGTCATGCACTTTGGTCACAACAACCCCCAGCAACACTACAGGCTTGGGGAAGAGTGGCTGGAGAGCTGCCTGGTGGAAAAGGATCTGGGGGTGCTGGTGGACAGCCGGCTGAACATGAGCCAGCAGTGTGCCTGGGTGGCCAAGAAGGCCAAAGACATCCTGGCCTGGATCAGAAACGGTGTGACCAGCAGGAGGAGGGAGGTGATTGTGCCCCTGGACTCGGCACTTGTGAGACTGCACCTTGAGTACTGTGTCCAGTTTTGGTCACCACAGTACAAGAAGGACATGGAGGTGCTGGAGCGGGTACAGAGAAGGGCAACGAAGCTGGTGAAAGGGCTGGAGAGCATGCCCTATGAAGAGCGGCTGAGGGAACTGGGTTTGTTTAGTCTGGAGAAGAGGAGACTGAGAGGAGACCTCATTGCCCTCTACAACTACCTAAAAGGAGGTTGTAGCGAGGCTGGTGTTGGTCTCTTCTCTCAAATTAGTAATGATAGGACAAGGGGAAATGGCCTCAAGTTGCGTCAGGGGAGGTTTAGATGAGATATTAGGAAGAAATTCTTCACTGAGAGGGTAGTTAGGCACTGGAATAGACTGCCCAGAGAGGTGGTGGAGTCACCATCCCTGGAGGTGTTTAAAGAACGAATAGATGCAGTGCTTGAGGATATGGTGTAGTGGTTAGAGAGATGCTAGGAGAAAGGTTGGACTTGATGACCCTGGAGGTCCTTTCCAACCATAACGATTCTGTGATCTGTGATCTGTGAACCCATGTCCCTCAGCACCACATCTCCACAGCTTGGAAACCCCTCCAGGGATGGGGACTCCACCACTGCCCTGGACAGCCTGGGACAGCCCTTCACAGCCCTTCCCAGTGAGAAATTCTTCCTCATGTCCAACCTCAACCTCCCCTGGTGCAACTTGATGCTGTTTCCTCTTGTCCTATCTCTACCCTATCAAGAAATGGGGGTGCAGAGGGAGCTGCTGCCCCCTTGGCCCCTTGTCCCAGAGGATGAGGATGGAGGAGAACAGGCAGTCAGGTTGAGAGATTGGGAGGTTTACCCCCTTGTGGCACCTCTTGCAGAAAGTCCTGGCAAGTGCCAGTGCCTGCGGGACATGTTGACGGGCAGTAAATCAGCCAGAGCCACCACTTCCTAGCATCATGGTCAGAAATGGGACATGCTGAACTCAGTCCCTGGCCTCCATGGATGGTACCTCCAGCTTCAGGGAGCCAGCATGTCTGGGGCACCTTCATCCGTCGATCCCAGCCTCTGCCAGCAGTGAAGTGAGAGTTCCTGATGTCCCAATGGAGCTTTAGAGCCATGATGGTCCCCTCCTCCCAAGGCTGAGCCCTGCAGAGCCTCAACCAGAGCTGGGTGGTTCCTCTGCAGCATTTCAGCCCAGCATCTGCTCTGTCAGTGAGGCCACAGGGGAGCAGGGTTTGAGTATAGCGATGTGGCTGGAGAGCTGCTGAAGAACAGTGATGGCTATGCTGGAGCTTTGCCACCCCAAGGGGATGGGCTTGGGCTGCCAGCTGGGAAATGTCCATCTCTCCCCTGGAAAATGGCCTTTTCCAGCTCGGATTTGGCCCGGCTGCAGCTGCAAGCAGTGGACTTTCTACTGTAGAGGAGGCCCTTGGTGAGACAAGCAGTGTAAAGATGGAGATGTCACTGTGTCCCCAGAGGAGACATCAGGATCTGCTGCAGGGACATCCCAGGACCCTGAGCATCTCTTGGATTGAACATGCCATCTCCCTGAGCCATCCCACGGCCCTGAGCATCCCATGGTCCTGAGCATCCCATGGATTAAGCATCCCATGGACCAAGCATCCCACCTCCCTGAGCATCACATGGTCCTGAGCATCCCACAGCCCTGAGCATCCCATGGACTCAGCATCCCATGGACTGAGCATCCCATGGATTGAGCATCTCATGGGCCTGAGGACCCTGCAGAACCCACAGCTGCCCCCCAGCTCCCAGCTCAGGCCCCCTCTGTGGTGCTCATGAGGAACTCATCTGCTGGTGGTGTCCCTTAGGATGGAGCCAGCGGCCTCCAGGACCTTTCCCTTCTCCACTGAGTCCTGCCTGGACAGCTGTCCCTGCTGTGGGTCCAAGCCATGCATGGGAGCCCGGACTGGCGAGGACCATCCCTCTGACTTGCTCCTTCTCTCCTCCCAGGTGTCTTCCTCATCCCCTACTTCATCATGCTGCTCATCATGGGGCTGCCCCTCTTCCTGATGGAGCTGAGCCTGGGCCAGTACGGGGCCGCGGGGCCCATCACTGTCTGGAAGTGCTGCCCACTCCTGAAAGGTGGGACTGGGGACATCTCTCGTTCCTGCACCCGCAGCCCCTGGGGCTGGCTGAGCTGTGGTAAGGGGTGTGTGGTGGCCACAGATGCTGGGACACCCCTTGGTGAGGCCCCATTCTGCACCTCAGCTTCCTGGGCAGTCCCAGGCAGGTCTTCTGCCACCTCTCCACCTCCCTGGACCCATGTTGGGGCTGGGGGGCTGCAGGTGGACACCTGCCAGCCCATCCTTAGCAGCACCTCTCCTTGTGCAGGGGTTGGCGTTGCCATGCTCATCGTGTCCTCCTTGGTGTCCCTCTACTACAACGTCATCGTTGCATGGACTTTCTACTACCTGGGCTCCTCCTTCCAGAGCCCTCTGCCCTGGTCCTGTGATGCCCCCAGGAACTGGGACCTCTGCCAGGTTGGTGGCTGCAGGGTCAGGCCCAGGGGTGGAATGCTGTGGGACAAGAAGCCTCAGGAGGACCAGGCAGGTGGTTTGTCTTGGGAAAAGCTTTGCCTGCAGCAGAAGTGGAGGATCAGGCTGGGGCTAGGGCCAGGAAGGACATCAGGGATGGTGATGGTGGTGGTGGTGGTGATGATGACCTGCCAAAGCTGTGTGTTGCAGAACACGTCAGAGAGTGCCGGTCTGGTCAGTGCCAGCGAGGTTTTCTGGAAGTAAGTCCCTGCATGGCAGCATTGATGTGGAGCTCCATCAACTGGTGTCAGGGGCTCCAGCCCTGGCTCCATCTCCCCTGAGATGGGGCTGAGGGGTCCTGAGGGGCTGAGGTTGAGCCACCGTGGACAGAGGTCGGTGATGCTGGAGGCTTCGTGAATCATAGATGGTTTTGGTTGGAAGAGACCTTCAAGGTCATTGAGTCCAACCATCAACCCAGCACTGCCAGGGCACCATTAACCCATGGCCCTCAGCACCACATCTCCACGGCTTGGAAACGCCTCTGGGGATGGGGACTCCACCACTGCCCTGCCCAGCCTGGCACAGCCCTTCACAGCCCTTCCCAGCAAGAAACTGTTCCTCATGGCCAACCTCAACCTCTCCTGGTGCAGCCTGAGGCCATTTCCTCTTGTCCTGTTGCTTGTTCCTTGGGAGAAGAGCCCGACCCCACCTGGCTCCAAGCTCCTTTCAGGGAGTTGTGGAGAGCCAGAAGGTCTTCCCTGAGCCTCCTCTGCTCCAGGCTGAACTCCCCCAGGTCCCTCAGCTGCTCCTCACCAGACTCCTGCTCTAGACCCTTCCCCAGCTTCATTGCCCTTCTCTGGACACGCTCCAGCCCCTCGAGGTCCTTCTTGGAGTGAGGGGCCCAAAACTGACCCCAGAATTGGAGGTTGGTCCTCCCCAGTGCCCAGTCCAGGGGGACAATCCCTGCCCTGGTCCTACTGGCCATGCTGGTGTTGACACAAGCCAGGATGCTGTTTTTCTCCTTGGCCACCTGGACACTCACTGGCTCATCTGCAGGGCAGAGGGGTGGGTGAGGACATTGTGGTGGTGATGAGGATGCCTCATGTCCCACTGACCCACATCCCCTTGCCTCAGTGACCAGGTACTGGGGGTGACGCACAGCTCTGGCCTCGGGGACCCTGGTTCTGTGCAGTGGGCCCTCGCCCTGTGTCTGCTGGTGGCCTGGATCTTCACCTTTTTCTGCCTGCTGAAGAACATCCGCATCTCGGGCAAGGTGAGGAGCATGTGGTAGAGTGGCTGCCATGCTGGCAGCACGGGGCCAAGCCAATCCATGTCCTTGCACAGGTGGTTTACTTCACGGCCACCTTCCCCTACCTGCTCATCCTCATCATCATAATCTGGGGGGCCATGCTGGATGGTTCCCTCAATGGCGTCCGCTTCTACCTCTCCACGGACTGGAGGAGGCTGCAGAGTGCCCAGGTAGCCCAACACCGGGGTTGGGGGGTCCCTGATGAGTGATCCCACCTGACTGGGGCCGGTTGGGGAGTCCTGCAGCCCCCCCCCTCCACCATCATCCCCCAGGTATGGAGCGACGCGGCCTCGCAGATCTTCTACTCCCTGGGCATCGGGTGCGGGGGGCTCCTCTCCATGGCCTCCTACAACAAGTTTGACAACAACGTCATCCGGTGAGTGAGGCCAGGGCCACCATGGGTTGCATTCTGGGGAGGAACCATGTGGTGATGCCAAGGTCTGAGCCCCACAGCCCATGAGGATGTCCCTGTCTCCACCCTTACCCCATGGACATGGGGCTGTGACACCCTTCCTGGCAGGGACACCTTGATCATCACCATCGGGAACTGCTGCACCAGTTTCTTCGCTGGCTTTGGCATCTTCTCGGTGCTGGGGCACATGGCCTGGAAGAAACAAGTCCCCGTAGAAAGTGTCACCAATTCAGGTATGGGCTTGGGGAAGGCAAACTTGTGCTGTGCTGTGCTATGCTAGGGGACATCCTAGTGCCCTACTGGACCTGCAGCTGAGCTCACATCCAGCCTGGCTACCAGCTTGCCGAGCTTGGTCCATCTCACCACAGTGTGTCCTTCCATGCTTCTGTAGCTCTGGAGTCCTCAGCACAGCAGAGACATGGACCTGGTGGAGCGGGGCCAGAGGAAGCCCCAGCAATGATGGGAGGGCTGGAACCTCTCTGCTGGGAGGCCAGGCTGGGAGAGTTGGGGTCCTTCAGCGTGGAGATGAGAAGGCTCTGCAGAGACCTTCTGGTGGCCTTTGAGGACTTCCAGGGGTCTGTCAGAAAGAAGGGGACAGATTTTGAGCAGGGCTTGTTGGGACAGGACAAGTGTGATGGCTTCAAACTAAAAGAAGGAGATTTAGACTAGATATGAAGAAGACATTTTTGATGCTGAGGGTGGTGAGAGCCTGTCCCAGGCTGCCCAGAGAGGTGGTCGCTGCCCCATCCCTGGCACCATTGCAGGTGAGGTTGGCTGAAGCTCTGAGCAACCTGCTCTAGTTGCAGATGTCCCTGCTCCCTGCAGGGCAGGTTGGACAAGATGACCTTGGAAGGTCCCTTCCCACCCAAACCCTCCTGTGATTCTATGATTCCCTTCATCTCACCCCACAGGCCCTGGGCTGGCGTTCATGGTGTACCCCGAAGCCCTCTCCCTGCTGCCTGGCTCCTCGTTCTGGTCCATCCTCTTCTTCCTGATGCTCTTCATGCTGGGAGTGGACACTCTGGTGATTGTCACCTTGGGCAGCCCGATGTCCTGCTCCGTGCCTGGCCTTGGGGTGTCAGGTACACCCCAACCTGGGCATGCAGATGGCACGGGCCAGGAGCAGGAGGAAAGTGGTGGGGCAGGGAGTGGGTCTTCCCCCCACCCCTGACACCACACATCCCTCAGTTCAGGAACATCGAGGGCATCACTATGGCCATCCTGGATGAGATCCCAGCTCTGCGTGACTGGAGGAGGAAGATGGTGTTGCTGGCAGCTCTCTGCATCTCCTTCTACCTGCTGGGGCTGCTGCTGATCACCAAGGTATGGGATCTCCTGCACTCCCATCCAGTGGCACCCCCAGGGTGATCACCAAATCCCAGCATGGTTAGAGGTGGGAAGGGACTTGTGGAGATCATCACACTCAACCCCCCTGCTCCAGCAGGTCACCCAGAGCAGGGGCCCCAGGATAGCGTCCAGGTGGGTTTTGCGTGTCTCCAGAGAAGGAGACTCCACAACCTCTCTGGGCAGCCTGGGCCAGGCGCTGCCACCTTCAGGGAAGTTCTTTGTCATGTTTAGATGCTCAAGTTTGTGCCTGTTACCTGTTGTCCTGATGATGCCAGGGTGGAGGATGGAGAACGGGCTCCTCTCCAATCTCTTCCCAAGCCCTGGCGCTGACCCTGTTGTCCGTCCCCACCTTGCAGGGAGGAATCTTCTGGTTTACCCTCATTGACACATACAGCACCGGCTTCGGGCTTGTCATCGTCACCCTCTTCATGTGCCTGGGCATTGCCTTCTGCTACGGTGAGCAGAGTGGGTGGCCCCGGGACACTGCTGGGGACAGGCAGGGGACCCACCATGACCTTCTCCTGGGGTTATTTCAGGTGTGAACCAGTTCTGCCAGGACATCGTGGCCATGCTCTGCCGGTGCCCACCCTGGTGCAGCCATGTGCTGGGCTACTTCAAGGTGTGCTGGGCCTTCTTCACTCCCTGCCTGCTGCTGGTGAGCACCAAGCACTCGCCCAGGGGTGGAGGGTGAGGGGAGAAGGACTTGTGTTCCTCCACCTCTTCCTCCCATCTCCCATGGGTTTGGAGGGGGCTGTCCCAGTCCCAGCACCCTCCCGGGCCCCTCTGTGGCTGCTGGAGGGACTTTGGGTTGGCCTTGGGGGTGCTTGTGGTGCCCAACCTGGCCAAGACCCTGGGGCCAGGCAGTGCTGTGATGTCACCTCACTCCTGCCCACCAGTTCACGCTCATCTACACCTTCCTGGACATGTACAAGGTGCCCCTGCGCTACGGCATCTACGAGTACCCGGCCTGGGGCACCAGCCTGGGTGTCTGCGTGGGCCTCCTCACCTGCCTGCAGATCCCGCTCTGGGCCACCCTGGCCCTGTGCCATGAGTCAGGGCCATGGAGCAAAGTGAGTGTGGAAGGTGGGATGGGGCATGGGGATGGGGTGGGGGCCAGAGCAGGGGACAGGGTGGGAGAAGCCAGTGATGGAGCAGAGGTGATGGACACCCTTCTCCAAAAGGAAGGGCTGGAGGTGTGGGGGCAGCGTTGAGTCCCTCCATGGCTGCATCCTCTGCCCTTCTCACCCTTGGCCACCTCCAGCGCTTCCAGAAAGCCACCCAGCCCCTGCGCTCCTGGAGGACGGCCACCACCCGGGACGGGGACATGGCCAGCGACATCTTTGTCATGCCGTTCACCATCACCACAACCGGCAGTGACCTCACCGTGCCAACCCACGGCAGCAGTGAAGCCTGATGCCAGTCCCAGGGCACGTCATGACCTCGCTCAGAGCCTCTCCGGGGAGATGGGACCTGCTGGCAACGGGGACACCCCTCCAGGAGCTGGCTGCTGGTGGCTCCCCTTGTGCCATCACCGTCACGCATCCCGGTGGATGGTCACCACCAATCCCAGCGCATATTTTAAATCTTTTATCCTGGAAATGTTCTGCACCAGTGGCAGTCACCTCACCAAGAGCACTGTGGGCATGGCACGATGACCGCCAGGGTGGGATCCAGACCCCACCAGATGCCTCCCAGGTGGTACTTGAGGTCAGCATCTCTGGCTGGTACCACTGGACCAGCCCAACAGCCAATTCATAAAGTTGTTTTGGTTGGAAGAGACCTTTAAGGTCATCAAGCCTGACTGTTTCCCCAGCACTGCCAGGTCACCACTAAACCATGGCCCTCAGCACCACATCTCCACAGCTTGGAAACCCCTCCAGCCATGGGGACTCCACCACTGCCCTGCCCAGCCTGGCACAGCCCTTCACAACCCTCCCAAGGAAGAAATTCTTCCTCATGTCCAACCTCAACCTTCCCCGGTGCAACTTGAGGCCGTTTCCTCTTGTCCTGTTGCTTGTTCCTTGGGAGAAGAGACCAACCCCACCTGGCTCCAAGCTCCTTTCAGGGAGTGGTGGAGAGCCAGAAGGTCTCCCCTGAGCCTCCTTTGCTCCAGGCTCAACACTCCCAGGTCCCTCAGCTGCTCCTCACCACACTCCCGCTCTAGACCCAATGTACGAGTGATGTCTGGGTGATGTCTGGTTGAAGTGCCCCATCCAGACCCTGCAGGAGAAGACTCAACTCCCTGCTCATGGATGGCAGTGGGGGCAGGTTGGGGGGAGCTGGGTTGTCCGTCTGTCCCTGCTGGCCCCAACCTTCTCCAGCTTGAACCCTCACTGCAGGAAAGGCCAGAAGAAGACAGCAGCAGACGCCGGCTGGTAAAATAGACTACATGCTTTATTGGCTTGAAAAGTTTTATGAAATGACCCCCCCC
>VZZY01003336.1:34853-123120 GCA_013400335.1 Eurystomus gularis | reverse complement strand
CCCCCCCCCCCCCCATATTTTTTTTTCTGGGGCGGTTGGTGTGAACCTCCAGCCCTGGAGGGAGGGATGGGAGGTTTGGTTGGAGGCCGTGCCCCAGTGCGTGCTCCTGGCAGGTCGCTATCCCTGGCCCCTCCTCCTGCTGCACAGCGGTTTGTGCTCCCAGCCTGGTGCCTACTTCTGATGGCAAATGGCATCAGGGAGCTTCCTGAGGTGGAGAATCATGGAGTGGTTCTGGTTGGAAGAGACCTTTAAGATCATCAAGCCCAACCATCAACCCAGTGCTGCCAGGGCACCACTCAACCATGTTCCTCAGCACCACATCTCCATGGCTTGGAAACCCCTCCAGGGATGGGGACTCCACCACTTGACAACCCTTTTGGTGGGAGAATAGGAGGTAGGGCTGCCGTCTCCTGCTGAAACCTGCCAGTGTGTCCATGCAGCTGGACCAAGAGCTACACTGCCCTGGCTACCACCTACTTAATGTTGGCCTCAAGGCTTGGATGCTGCATGGGCTGGGCGAGGGGGGCAGGGGCTGTGAGGGGACCTGGCCCCTGTCTCATTTTGCACTGGCTGGAGGTCAAGAGTATGCAATGGGAAAGGTGATGGAGGGAAGACGAGCAAAGAGGAGAAGCAAAAGGAGGTGAGAAGAGACGGGAGGTACTCACCAGTTCCTCAAACCCTGCTCCATCCCTGTGCTCCCTGCTCCTCACGCAGCTGAGCCCCAGGACGTGGGTCACTGAGTCCCACCATGCTCAGCACCAAATCCACTCAGCACAGGGTGAGGAAAAGCCCCTGGTTCCTCTTCTATGATACCAACATTGGAGTTTGGAGGCATCAAGAGAGGCAAGATGAGAGAAGATGCCCTCACTACAGAGCTGGTACATAATCATGGAACCAAAGAATCCCAGGTTGGAAGGGACCTCAATGACCATCTGGTCCAAACTTTCTTGGGAGAAGCCTGGTCTAGACAAGCTGGCCCAGCACCACATCCAGCTGAATCTTCAAAGTGTCCAGCGTTGCAGACTCCACCGCTTCCCTGGGGAGATTAATCCAAAAGTTGATTGTCCTTGTTGTAAAAATGTTCCTCTTGTGTCCAATTGGAATCTTCCCAGGAGTAATTTGTCCCCATCACCTCCTGTCTTTTCCATGGGATTCCTTGTACAAAGGGAGTCTCCACCTTCTTTGCAGCCACCCTTTAAATACTGGAACATGGTGAAAAGGTCTCCCTGAACCTTCTCTTCTCCAGGCTGAGCACACCCAGTTCTCTCACCCTTTACTCACATGGCAGCTTCCCAGTCCTTGGATCATCTTGGTGGCCCTTCTCTGGACCTTCTCCAGGCTGTCCACAGCTTTTTTTGCATAGCGGGGACCAAACCTGAACACAGTGTTCCAGGGGTGGCCTGACCAGCACTGAGTAGAGTGGGATGATGACTCTTGATCTCTGCTGGTGATGTTGATGGAATCCAGTATGCCATTGGCTTTCTTTGCCACAGCAGCACATACTGAGCTTGTTGTCCACCAGGATGCCCAGGTCCTTTCCACAGAGGTGGATCCCAGCCTGAGCTGCACTCCTGGATTGTGTTTTCCCAGGTGAAGATCTTACACTTGTCCGAGTTGAACTTCATCAGGTTCTTGCTATCCAACTTTTCCAGCCCATCCAGGTCTTCCTGCAGGGTGGCTTCTCCCGTCTGAAGGGTCCACTTCTCCAATCAGTTTGGTGTCATCAGCAAACTTCATCAGGGTTCGCTTGATCCCATCATCCAGATGGGATGATATTCAACAGCGTTGGGACCGATATCGAAGCCTGGGAAGGCTCCACTTGTGATAGGTCGACAGTTTGAAGAGGAGTCATTTACCAGCACCCATCCAACCAGTTCCCACCTGCCACATGGACCTCTTGTCTACACCATAATGCCTGGAGACTTCCAGGTGACATTGGGTGGATGCTCAGGAGAAGTAAATGCAGCAACAGCCCACAAAGTCACCCAGAATCATAGAATCATGGAATGGTTTGAGTTGGAAGGGACCTTTCAAGCTCATCTGGTCCAATCCCCCTGCAGGGAGCAGGGACATCTGCAACTAGAGCAGGTTGCTCAGAGCCCCGGCCAACCTCACCTGCAATGGTGCCAGGGATGGGGCATCCACCACCTCTCTGGGCAACCTGGGCCAGGCTCTCACCACCCTCAGCATCAACAATCTCTTCCTAATAATCTAAATCTCCCTGTTTGAGTTTCAAACCATCCCCCCTTGTCCTGTCCCAACAGGCCCTGTTGGGAGGTTGGTCAAGATGACCTCGAAAGGTCCCTTCCCACCCAAACCATTCTGTGATTCTATGAATACATGGAGGAAAGGGGTACTAAAAACCCTCAGAGATGGTGGGATCCAGCCCAAGACCTGCTGTGAGAGCCCAGCTGTGGAGACAATCTCATCTCTTATTTTAACAGACACACCCAGCTGAGACCATCTGACACCCGAGCGACAGAGAAGCTGCATCCCCAAGGTTAGCAGCAGGCTGAGGAGAACAGGAATGGAACCATTTGGATGGTGTGAAATCCCCAGCTATTCTGAGTGAGCATCTTGGAGGCTGTCCAAGGGAGACAACTGCGATGAACACACCGTATGGAGCCACGGGAGCTCCTGATTCCCCAAGCACCATGAGCACACACATCCCAAGGTCACGGTCATGACTGGTGGCCCACAGATTCCACTGGGATGACTGGGGCAGCTTTGGGAACAACAGCATCCATAAAACCTGATGGAGCTGAACGTGGGAGTATTTCAGAGCCATCTTCTGAAAGGTGGACACCAACGGCACCCACACAACCCCAGGGACTTGAGACCTCAGGCTGCTGCCAGTAGAATCATAGAATGGTTTTGGTTAGAAGAGGCCTTTAAGATCATAGAATCATCATGGAATGGTTTGAGTTGGAAGGGACCTCAAAGATCATCTAGTTCCAACCCCCCTGCCATGGCAGGGACACCTCCCACTAGACCACGTTGCTCAAGGCCCCATCCAACCTGGCCTTGAACACATCCAGGGATGGAGCATCCACAACCTGTACCAGTGTCTCACCACCCTCAGAGGGAAGAATTTCCTTCTAATTTCCAACCATTAACCCAGCACTGCCAAGTCCACCAGTAAATGCAGAAGAAAGACCTAACTGCAATCACAACACCTCAACTCCTCTCTTAAGAACATTAGAGGAGTCTCACACTCTTCGTGGACACTTCTTGCTCACACTGGTGCTCAAGACACCTACAAAGGGTGAATTTCCACGGGGAATTTCTGCTGGGCTGCTCGTTGTGTCACCTCTCTCAAGAGGGGGTGGAAGGAGCCATCACGTGCTGGAGATGCTGTCAAGAGATGCTCTGAGCATGAGCTGGTGCTCAGCAGAGTTTTATTCCCTCCACAAATACCTGGAAGGTGCCTCTCTTCCACAAAATCAAAGCAGATTTGGCCACGTGGGTTGGCACCAGCCCTGCAGATCAACACCAAGCAAGGGAAGGCAGCTGCTGGTGTGTCCTCCTGGCCATCTCCTGGAAGATGCATCTTCTGAGCTGCCTGTGGGCTGCCTGTTCTGCTGCCCATGTGGCTGTTGCTCAGCAGTGGCCATAGAGCTCAGTTCATGGGACAAGTCTTCACTGATGTTCATGTGATGAAGTGGCTGAGCTTTGTGCAGATGCAGCAGGCCACCAGCAGGTTTAGACAGTGACACCTACTCACTTGAACTTCAACACTGGAACTCCACCAAGGAATATTCTTTTCTGGTAAAAATCAAAGAATCATCAAATTCTTTTGGTTGGAAGAGACTTTAAGTTCATCGAGTCCAACCATTCCCCCAGCACTGCCAGGGCACCACTAACTCATGGCCCTCAGCACCACATCTCCACGGCTTGGAAACCCCTCCAGGGATGGGGACTCCACCACTGCCCTGCCCAGCCTGGCACAGCCCTTCACAGCCCTTCCCAGCAAGAAACTGTTCCTCATGGCCAACCTCAACCTCCCCTGGGGCAACCTGAGGCCACAACACGACAGAACAACCTCTTGTCCTGTTGCTTGTTCCTTGGGAGAAGAGCCTGACCCCACCTGGCTCCAAGCTCCTTTCAGGGAGTTGTGGAGAGCCAGAAGGTCTCCCCTGAGCCTCCTTTTCTCCAGGCTCAACACCCCCAAGTCACTCCAGCCTCTCTCACAAGGTCCTGCAGAGGTTTGAAATCCAGAAGAGACAAATGCGATCCCACAGCTATGGCTGCATGTGGAGAAAATGATGACAGCAGATGGAGAAACCTCCTCCAGTCCAGGAGGATTTGTGCCCCCCCCTCCATCCCCCGACATCGGGAACCTGATCCTTGGACAGCTGGTCCTGCGTCCCAGGGAGCCGGAGGTGAAGCGCTGCCTCTGGCAACACTGCTGGCCAGGAGCTTGGTGCAGGTCCTGGGCTCCTCTCCTCCCACCACCGCTCTCACCGGTCCCTGGACACCACCCCTGGTCTGTCTGGGGGTTCCACATCTCCACTGTAGGTGCAGCTTTTGCTGGGGATGTCCTGCCCTGGTATCATGCTTGGTCCAACCTTGGTGGACCACAATTTTTGCCCCCTGGGTTTGTTGGCTTGGTGTCCAGAGCGGGACTGAAGGAGCTGATGAGGGAAAACATCCTCTGGGCACTCACGCTTCCAACATCTCCATGGTGCTGAGCTATCCCATTTCATTCATCATATCTCCAGCAGTAACTCAGGAATGTATTCCCGAAGGACAGAGGCAAGACAGCAGCATGCCAAGTGAGCATCCCCATCAGCAGTGGGGACAACCCAAGGGGCCAGCTGGACCATTAACCCACCCCGATGGACCGCCAGGAGATGGACATTCAGGCACAGGCAGAGGGACCTTCTGCGTCCCCACCAGGGCACCCATGGGCAGGGGCTGTTCTCAGAACTGGAGACTTTTGGTGGGACTTTCTACAGCCCCAAATGATCCTTTCTGGTGGTTCCCACAAGGAAATGGATGATGAGGGGGTGTGTGTCCATGGTGACACAACTCCCTGGGATGCATGGCGGCTTTGCCAAGGGGGAGGGGATGCTCCCGAGCCCAGGGACAAGAGGGGAGGAAAGAACATTGCTGGGATATTGCTGGTCATCTTGGAGGAGACTCAAACACAGTCAAGGTATGGCTGGTCATCTTGGACGAGGCTCAAACATGGCCAAGATACGGCTGGTCATCTTGGCCAAGGTTCAGCCACAAAAGCCTGGCCTATATCCTGCTAATTTTCATGAAGCTCATGCTCCTGAACCAGGATGGCACATTCTCAAGAGGAAACACCGGCTGAGGGCATAGCCAACCACAATGGTATCATGGGAAGATGCCTTCAGAGAAAGCACATCTAGAGCTGCTGAACACTGGTCCTTCCTGAAAGCCTCCAACCACCAATGTCAAAACACCTGGGACCTCATTTCAGGCACCACGTTCCTCAACCCCACCTTTCTTCTTGACATCTCTGGGCACACTGACAACCTACAAAGACCAAAGCCGTCAGCTTCCCACCGTGCCACCCTGAGAGCCCGAACTGGCCGCTGCAAATGGGAGAGGGTGAGGAGATGGGGATGGACTGACTTGGCAAATGCAAGAAGCAGAGAGCAAAGCATGGAGTGGAGAAAGGCCAGTGGTGGTGGAGGAAGAGAAGAGAGGGCAGGAGGATGAGAGGGAATAAATAGTGATTCTTTCCTCAACCCCGAAGCCCATGGAATGGTTTCTCCTGGTGGGCGCAACTAAGGACATGGGCTGTAGGAAAGCTTAGGAGCACCTCAAGGGCGTCTGACACTAAAGCAGGGCTTGGTCTACCAGACTTTGCTGCCTCCACCCCTCCCTGCTCTTTACCAGGAGCACCCTGAGCTGCAAGGCTGCTTGGAAACAGCCTCCACAAAGCAAACCCAACTGGGATTTCTTCCTCCCCTTCCCTTCGAGCTGTGATTTCTCTTCTTGCTGGATTGCTGACGCTGCTTCAGCTGCCACCTCCCCTTCCTGCTGGAAGAGGGCCACCAGCAGCATGGGGATTTGGTCCTAGGCTCCCACTTCCCATCGCCTTTATCTGCCTGAAGCAGGCACCAGCAGCAGAAACCTCTGTGCACGCAGCACCCACCAGCCCCATCCCACCACCGTCCCCTTCGTCAACGCCAAAGACACACGCGTCAGCCTCCAGACCCAGCTCTGACCTTATTTGCACCGGATCCTCTGAAGCCAATGGCAAAAGAGAAGCAAAGACAGTGAGGAGTCCACGAAAGCACTTCACGCGCTGGCCTTGCCCTGGGGAGAAGGTCCCTACCAGGTGAACCCCCAGCAGACCTTAGCACCCTTACGCAGCTCGCAGGGAGAGAAGCAATCCCCCAGGGCTGGTGGGGAACGGCTTGTTTGAGACGACTTCTCTTATGAGGTCTCACCACCATTGGCATCTGCTGGATATGGGAGAGGCTAAAGCCACCCAGCTGCCCAAGGTAACACCCTCCTCCTACCAAGGGAGCCAGGAATTTTTTTGGGGGGTTCCGTTCTCGTCCTTGGCCATGACTCCCTGGAAGGCCTTTTCTCAGCCTCAGCTTCCCCATCTGTTCTGCTTGCCTCTGGGGGAGGCTGTGGAGCTCGAGGGATGTATGGAAAGGCCTCCGAGGCTGGTTGCACAAAAGAGAAAGAGCGATACGTTGGCTCGTGCTGTGGCAGCAGTTTTCGAGATGCATCCGGAGATGCAGCTGGGACCCAAGAAAAGAGAAGCAACCAAAGAAGAGCACAGTTGGGCACCCGACTCTTCATTTCTGGTTTCTGAAATGAACGGAGAATGGATGGACATGGATTCCGGAGCCGCCTGCTCTTGCATGGCTGAAGCAAATCTTAGGTGGAAAGCTCTTCCCATGCAAAGCTCCGTTGCTAAAGCAATTACCCTGCATAGAATCATAGCATGCTTTGGGTTGGAAGTGACCTTCCAAGGTCATCTAGTCCAACCCTGCTGCAGTCAGCAGAGACGTCCCTAACTAGAGCAGGTTGCTAGTTTGAGAGGTGGACTTTGCTATAGGAATGTCCTGGGCTGAGTGAGAACCGACCCTAAACCTTGACAGGGAGCAGGTAGAAAACAGACCACCTTCCACTGCACGATGACCAGTTAGGTTCTGACAAGCTACCACATGCCCATGGGGAATAAGGAGAAGACCCCAGTTCTTCTCTCCTAACAACCTCTCCTTTCCTAACTGGCATCCCAGAGTCACCCTCTGCTGCTCTGGAGGCTCCAGGATGGAGACTTGAACCTGGTCACCAATTAATTGTCTCACAGACCTCGGCTGAAAAAAAAAAACATTTTTCTGGAGCTATTTTTGAAACAGTCCCTCAAGCTCCCAGGACAAGGTCTTCTTCCTCCAGCAATGGGAAGGTTGGTGGCAAACAGGGGCTGTGTGATGTCACCAGCAGCATTCCCAGCTTTTATCAGTCCGACCAACTACAACTCAGCTCAAATCAGCAGCAAATAATCTGGGTTTTAATTATGCTGCTGCTTGTAATCCCCGAAATAAGCGTTATTAAATGAACCAAGATGTTGCTCCTTAACACTGTAATCTCTCCCTGCTCCAATGGTCCTGAATCCAACATCTGCCCAGGGTTTTACACCCACTGCTCCTCACAAACCGAGCTCCTGGGCTGCCCAGACAGGTGGTGGAGGCCTCATCTCTGAGACATTCAAGGCCAGGCTTGATGGAGCTCTGAGCAACCTGATCTAGTTAGAGATGTCCATGCTCATTGCAGAGGGGTTGGACTAGATGACCTTGGAAGGTCCCTTTCAACCCAATGCATTCTATGCTCCAGGCCTGCAGAGAGCCCAGCTTTGAGACACACCAATTAGTGAGGTGAGACATCCAAAACACAGACCGTGTAAGTGATTATAGAGTCATAGAATGGTTTGGGTTGGAGGACACTTCAAAGATCATCTTTGAGGTTTTGGGTTCCAACCCCCCTGCTCTGGCAGGGACACCTCCCACTAGACCAGGTTGCTCAAGGCCCCGTCCAACCTGGCCTTGAACACCTCTAGGGATGGAGCAACCACAACCCCTCTGGGCAACCTGACGGCAAGAGGAAACCTGCACCTAAGGGCAGAGGCACCTACAGGTAACAGGATAACGGGACAATGTGCTGGGAGGAATGAAGATGTGGTGACGTGGATTGTTATCCTGGCTGGATAACTAAACATCAAAATATATTGTCCCTATCAGCTTCCTCATGGAGAGACTTCCAGCCTTTTCCCAGAAGTCCACTCCCTAACGCTGAGTATAAGGAGACTACTTTTAATTTTACCAAGGAAAAAGTGAACAAGAGAGCAAAGAAATGACTTGGCCATGGTCATGGGCAGCTTCCCGGGCAGGGCAGGAGGACAGGACTCCCTGATGGTCCATCAAAGCCCTTCCACCGCCCACACTGAGCACCTGCAACGTCCCTGACCTAGAAACCATGCAAACCATACACCCCTCAGCCAAGGGTCTAAACCGAGCATCCAAATGGACGCAGGCTCAAACAGGACCTCCAACGACTGCTGCCCACCAACCTCGATCAGAAGAAAGCCACTCAAGGAACGTGATCCTCTGCTTGGGCTACAGAATATTTCTGAGCTCAGGAGGGCTGCTGGAGGACTCCTTGCAGCACCCTAGTTAGACCAGACAGGACCTATGGACCACCCAGACCTTCACCTCTCTAACACCGGTGCGAGGAATCAGGAGAGGACAGGGATTTAGGGATGTGGATGATAAACCAGTCCCTTGGATCCTATCGTACGTAGGTCTCCAAAGAGCCATCGTTCAATGGCTAAAAAGGACCAAGGTAAAGCCAGTGATCCAGCAATAGGAAGCTCCAACTCATTCCTCTTCTCATTATTCAGATGTTCCTCAGCCAAAACACAACCACGCCTCACTCCCTACCAAACCAGAGCTCACTCTGAAACACAAACCTCCCAAATCCGGCCATTCACCACCTCTTAAAACCAGCACGAAGCTCCAACCCTCTGGCAGCACCAGCTGGTACCTCATCATATCTACCCACCATCGTCTTTCCTTTGCAATTTGCTTTTGAAGACCCCAACCAAGTCAAGGCTTCAAATAAGGTCGGTGTTGGTTTGATAAGTTGTGTCACCTTTGCTCTCCCAAGTGCATCACCCAAGTGCAAGACCATGACCTATTTAGTGATAACCGGGTGCCCAGAAGGTCTCATTTGCTCAGCTACAGTGGAACAGCAGCATCTCCACAGTTTGGGCACCCACCGAGTTCACAGGTACGGGAATGGACCATGGAGCGCTCCTTAGGGGTTCCACTGGCACGGGAGAGCGCTTGGAGGAACAAGCACGTGTCTAAATCATGAAATAAAGGTCCAAAAGGAGAGGGCACAAGGAATCTAGGAGAAAGAGGACCCCAGCAAGCACCAGCTCTGAGACACAGCACGGCAAGAGGGAGCTAGAAAAGAAAGCGATATACCCAAAGCTCTCAGTGCGACAGCGAACTCCAGAGGTGACATCAGGAGGGGGTAGATCAGGGATGGAGTCCATCTGAAGGAAATAAGAGGAGGTGGTGTGATGGTAATAGACAGGGTGGACATGGCAAGCAGGAGCAGATGCGGTGGCGGTGGATGAGGAGCAAAAGGTGGAGAAGGTGGTGGTGGTGGTGGCAGCAGATGACGGGTTGGTGCCGGGAAGGTCGGAACTGAAAGACTGTCCAGAGGAGTGGCTGTGCATTCGACGGAGAGACACTCGGCCTGCCCGGTAATGGGCAGCTTGGCCCGACTCATTCTGGCCTTGCACATAACTCTCTACCAACCTCTGAGATCCGTGGGCGAGTTGGGGGTCCACCAGCCGCTGGCGAACTGTGCTGGGCAAGGCAGGAGCTGTAAGAAGAGAAAGGAGAGAACGTTGAAGGCAGGACATCAAACCAGCGAGGAGGTACCCACCACAAAGCCGTCACCCCATGGCTACGTGCCACAGCACCATGCCCTTGGCCACCGGGCCACCGCAGCCACCCCACCTTGGCCTGGAGGTTATGGTGGTTTAAGGCAGAAGAAGCATTAAGCTGGAGCTGCTGCTGAACATGCTGGATTAATGCCCAGTCCATGACCAAGGACGCTGGACATTCCTGATGTAGGTGTTTTCTGAACACCTTATCTGATCATCTCGCTTGAAGCAGAAACTGGCTGCGTGATTCATCCAACCCAACCTTCCGCAGAGCTGCCACTTGGGCTCCCTTTATAGGAAAAATCGGCGCTTTCAGGGTGTGAATCATTTCATCCCCACGCAGACATGAAATCCTTGATGCTTCATGCCTCGGTGTGAGGCCAGGCTGAGGGAGTTGGGGTCCTTCAGCCTGGAGAAGAGAAGGCTCCGGGGAGTCCTTCTTGGGGCCCTTCAGACTTAGCAAGACCTCTCAGAAAGATGGGGACAGACTTTTGAGCAGGGCCTGTTGGGACAGGACAAGGGGGGGTGGTTTGAAACCAAAAGAGAGAGATTTAGACTAGAGAGAGGAAGACATTTTTGATGTTGAGGGTGGCGAGAGCCTGTCCCAGGTTGCCCAGAGAGGTGGTCGCTGCCCCATCCCTGGAACCATTGCAGGTGAGGTTGGACCAGATGACCTCTAAAGGTCCCTTCCCACCCAAACCATTCTATGGTGGTACTATTCCCTCACAGAAAAAGGAGCCTCTGGTGACAGTTCTGATGTAGGCACCTAAAGCTGGTGAGATGAGAGCTCCGTTCCTGGAGCTCAGCTCTGCCCTGGCTTCCAGCATCGTTGTGCTGGTGCAACTCCTGGCACAAATTCATCTTGGCTGGGAGAAACAAATTGGACCCTCTCCTTCAGTGCGCTGTCACCAGCTAATGAACAGCTTTTGATGATCATAATGATCTTTCTGGTCTTAACTGTCAGGTAAGAGAGGTCAGGTCCCCCTGCCCCAAGCCTACGTTACCTCTGCCCCACACCTACACACTAGGCTGGAGCCAGGGGAGCACCTTCTGAGGGACACCTTCACCTACACAGAGATTTCTCCACGTTTCCATCAGGCAGAGCGTTACACATGGAAAACTATGGACCCATCATCATCATCTTGGCCGGTGGTCTTTAACCCACCAAGCTGCAATTCCCACCCAAGATGTTCCTTCGCAGGAGATAAGGTGTTCAGGAGTGTTCAGGATTTCTTATAAGTGTAAGAAATAAATGTAAAAATGGGTTAAAAAGGGTGAACAGAGAGAAAAGCCAAGAGATGGAGGAGGAGGAGAGCTCCGTTGGGACTTGAAGAACCAGCAAATCACTGCTCCACAAACAACAAGCTGGGAAACGCGCGTCTCCTGCAGCTGGGCAACAACCCAGGAACTGAAGCATCACCGCTGGGACATATTCCAAGTGGAAGAAGGAACACGGATGAATAATTCTGGCAACTTTGCTGTTTCCACCTCCCCAAAGGTCCATTGCAGTTTCTCTCAGAGGGTCCCACGGCTCAGGTTTGCTACTTCTTGCTCTATGACCATGCCCAGCTCTGAACCCTTTGCTGGAGCTCTTTCAACCATCCACTTCCTAGGTCAAGGTATTTTTTTTTCTTCTCTCAAGAGCTCCAGAGCTGAAATGAAGTGAAATTGAGTCA
Organism: Eurystomus gularis; assembly: GCA_013400335.1. Lineage (NCBI taxonomy): Eukaryota > Metazoa > Chordata > Aves > Coraciiformes > Coraciidae > Eurystomus > Eurystomus gularis. Next base: position 111,492 of record VZZY01003336.1, on the reverse strand, counting down.
CGGGGAGTCAAGGTGGGAAAGAAAGTCCCTTGCTCTGGTGGGGACTGCAGAAAACCAGATGAGGGGAGAACGCTGATGGACAGAACTGGGGCTGTCGCAGCTCCCCTGCTGTGGCTTCGAAGCAGTGTGGACAAGAAGGGGCTGGCTGATCCCTACGTACCAGCTGCTGGTGGGGATGCAGCTCAGGAGGCTCATCTGGAGGGACAACATGGATCCAGGCTCTGCAGAATTACCTGCAGGATGGTGGGTTTCTGCTACTGGCTGCTTTTTCTCTTGAGTCAAGCTTTTAGTCCCTCAGGGGTTTGTCTGGGCTTTTTTCCTGGTGTTTCAACCCTCATCTACCAACGTGACACCAGAAACCTCTCATAGAATCTATAAGATTCCATCCACTGCCCTGTCCTGCACTGGGACATGTTTGGAGGTGCTCTGGCAGTGCTGGGGGAATGGTTGGACTCGATGAGCTTAAAGGTCTCTTCCAACCAAAACCATTCTATGATTCTATGTTCATCCTCCTCCATCCCACATTGGCCGGCGTTCCACCAAGGGAAGGCTTCCTGCCAAAGCCAGGAGGTTCGGTGTCTCTAGGGCTGAGCATGCTGTCCCCATGGCCATGGCATCAGGAGACAGATTCTCGTAGAAGGATCCTGAGGGAAGAAGACCCAGCAATCGGCAGCAGCCCCTGTGGGGAGGGATCAGGGTCAGCCTTGGTCGGTAGTGGAGGGTCTGCGAGCAAAGCCTGTGTGGAGGAGGTGGGATAGGAAGGGGAATGTTGCCACCTCCTCCTGGCCTATCTTGGAACCTCAACCTGCACCTCAGGGGTAGAAACAAGTTATAAGAACCCACCAGATTTCATAACTGGGTCTTTTTTAAAAAGCAAAACCCAAGAGCCCGTGGGAACCACCGTGGATCGTGATTCTTCTTCATCCCACCAGACTCTTCCCGGGGGTTAGTAAAGATGCTGATGACTCAGTGGAGAGAGGAACATTCATTAGTTTTCTGTGCCAGAAAGTTGGAAAATTGGTGTATGTATTTTAGTCCAGAAAAGGGGCAGAAGGTAGAACAAAAAAAAAAAAGAAAATATAATTGAAGAGAACCAAACCAGGGTATTTCCAGAGGGACTGATCCTCCGAGGACAGAGATGAGCGGTCACTGAACCTGCGCCCAAAAAGCCAGGCTGCGTCTGGGGTGGGCCAACCGGGTGTCAATGGGAGAGAGAAAAATGTGATTTACCAGGAGAACCATCACAGGCAGCAAGGTCCCCAGGACATCTGGGGAGGAGAAGCTCCACGCTTCTCTCCTGAAGAAGCTTTTGTACCCCAGGAAAGAAAAACCCTGCACGGGATGATCTTGAAAGGTCCCTTCCCACCCAAACCAGCCTATGACTCATTCTATGATTCATCCCATGAACTGCTGCTCCAGGTCCGCCCCATGTTGCAGCACCCAGCAGATGCAGCCCCACCACGCGCAGCTACCGGGGACAACGTACATTGTATGGACATGGGAGACACAAGCTCTTCGTCCAAGTCATCCACGTCATCAGTCATGATGAAGTGCGAGGGGTTGGGCCGTGGGGTGCCCATCCAGCTGGGGTCGATGTTCAGGGCTGAGGCCAAGCTGTGGATTCCCGGGTTGTTGACAATCTGGAAGCCACAGAGAAGCTCGATCTGCTGCCAGCGATGCAGCCGCTCCCGCAACGCGGCCGTCACTTCGCTCAGCGCTTGCCTGGAAGCAAGGGCCAAACAAGGCGAAAATTCAGGGAACGAAAGAAAAACACGCCATAAATTGTCTGAAACAGGGAGTTGGGAGCTTCAGCTTTGGATCCTAACCTTGAGACAACTTTCATCCCATTTTCAGGAATATAGGAGTTTAAAAAAACCAGCAATGACTGAAATATCCAGGGATACTTCCAGAAAGAGTGTGGCCAGCAGGACCAGGGCAGGGATTGTTCCCCTGGACTTGGGAGCACTGAGGAGGCCACACCTCCAATCCTGGTCAGGTTTGGGCCCCTCACTCCAAGAAGGACCTTGAGGGGCTGGAGCGTGGCCAGAGAAGGGCAACAAAGCTGGGGAAGGGTCTAGAGCAGGAGTGTGGTGAGGAGCACCTGAGGGAGCCAGGTGGGGTCGGGCTCTTCTCCCAAGGAACAAGCAACAGGACAAGAGGTTGTTCTGTTGTGTTGTGGCCTCAAGTTGCACCAGAGGAGGTTGAGGTTGGACATGAGGGACAATTTCTTGCTGGGAAGGGCTGTGAAGGGCTGTGCCAGGCTGGCCAGGGCAGTGGTGGAGATCCCATGGCTGGAGGGGTTTCCAAGCCGTGGAGATGTGGTGCTGAGGGCTATGGGTTAGTGGTACCCTCGCAGTGCTGGGGGAACTGTTGGACTCGATGACCTGAAAGGTCTCTTCCAACCACAATGATTCAATGATTCTCTGATGGTTTAAGGACACTGCAAGGTCCTAAATCCACATTTTGAGAGGACTTTTCACTGCTCTACACAACTGCGATTTCTTGTTTCACACAGATGAAATTAAGAGGCTTAGAAGGAGCCAATCCCATCGCAGCCAACTAAAGCCAACAGAAGTCCAGCAAAACGAGACAAAGAGCATCTGTAGAGGCTACAGGACACTCGCGTCCAACACAAGCTGGGTGAGAGGGGCAGGGTTTCACCAGCTACTCACTTTGCAGTTAAGATCTTATGATCAACATCATCTAGAGATGAGCTGTGAGCGACATGGAACGTTCCAAACAGGGTGTTTCGCTTCTTTTTAATTTTTTCAGCCTGGAACGTCAACAGAGAAAAAAGAAGTCACAAGAAGAAGAAGATGAGAAGCTGCTGTTTTCTCCAGGACAAGAACATCCTGGAGGAGCGGAGCCAGAAACGGGCCCTGCAGCTGTTTGCACACACGGAATTCGCCTGAACTGGGGTTCTACTGGATAATGTCGTTCTTCTTAACACGGTGGGGGAGGAGTTTGCCAGCAGCCCAGAAGCAGGTTGGGGATTTCATGCTCCTCCTTGGTCCTCCTGCTTTCTCAGAGGGAAATGGGAACAGCTCCTTCACATAGCTCTGGTAAAGCCTCTTTTGTTTTGGGTAAACCCTCAGAGAAAAGCTGTCATGGCCTTTGGGTTGTTGGTTTGGGGAGGACTTCTGTGTTGGGGTTTTTTTTGCCTTCCCTTTCTCTGTGTATTTAAAATTAAGTTCTCCCCACATGGCTCTTCCCTGGGAGGCCAGGCTGAGAGAGTTGGGGTTCTTCAGCCTGTAGAAGAGAAGGCTCCACAGAGACCTTCTGGTGGCCTTGCAGGATTTGAAGGGGCCTGTCAGAAACATGGGGACAGACTTTTGAGCAGGGCCTGTTGGGACAGGACAAGGGGGGATGGTTTGAAACTAAAAGAGGGAGATTTAGACTGGAGAGAAGGAAGAAATGTTTGACACTGAGGGTGGTGAGAGCCTGGCCCAGGTTGCCCAGAGAGGTGGTCAGTGCCCCATCCCTGGAACCATTCCTATTGACACCTCTATGAAGGTTTCTGGTGCGCTTTATAAAAATGGAAATTTAAGGCCTTAAGGCCTTAATAGGGCCTTAGAGAAGAGAAATTGACTCTGCAGATTTCCTTCCCCAAACCCTTCCCCATGGCCAAGACACTGAAGCTCTCACCCCTTCCTTGGCCACCAGCAGCTGCTTCTCGGCGTTCTGCTTCTTGATGTTGTAGTACTGGACCTCCACCTCGTGGGTCAGCTGGAGCCACTTCTGCAGGGCCTCGGGTGCAGCCCAGCTGCAGTGGGACTCCAGCTCCTTCTCGGCATTCTTCAATGCCATCCGAACCTGAGGAAGAACCGTCTGGTAGGACGCTGCAGCTGCGGTGGGGACAACCTGCCCTCTTGGCATCATTTCAACCGCTAGCTGCCAACCTGGCGCTTTTAAGGCACCAGAAAAAAAGAAAAGGCCACATTTGATGGAGCTTTGAGAAACGTAGTCTAGTGGGAGGTGGCCCTGCCCATGGTGGGAGGTTGGAACGAGATGATCTTGAAGGTCTCTTCCAACCCAACCCATTCTATGACACATAGGGGGTACAGGGAGTTGCCCTGCGTGAGGGATGTCCAAAGGGGTGACAGGCGGCTCACAAGGGTTGCTGATCATGACAGGACAAGCGGTGATGGTTCTAAACTGGAAGGGGATAGATGTAGACAAGAGAGAAGGAAGAAATGTTTGACACTGAGGGTGGTGAGAGCCTGGCCCAGGTTGCCCAGAGAGGTGGTTGCTGCCCCATCCCTGGAACCATTGCAGGTGAGGCTGGCTGGGGCTCTGAGCAACCTGCTCTAGTTGCAGTTGTCCCTGGGGGGTTGGACTAGATGACCCTGAAAGGTCCCTTCCCACCAAAACTAGCCTGTGATTTTACGAAAGAAAGGCTCTACGCATCTTGACCTCAATGATGACAGAAGCAGAGGTCATTAGGAGGAGAGGTGGCATCCTGGTCCTGCGGCCAAGTAGGAGAGAGGTGGACAGCAGGGTGGCCATCAAACAGACGAGTGGCTGCTCACAAGACCAGAACACCCTATGGTGCTTTCCTTTCATCCTACAGCTGAGCTCCTTCCTCAACAACTTTCACACCTCACGACGTTCTCCTGCCTCAGCAGCTCAGCTCTCAGGGAGGGGACACAAGAGCTGACCTGGTCTACCCTTGGCTCTTCTGCCTCTCCACAGCATAAGCTGCAGTTAAATCCTCCAGAGCTGAGAGCACGAGGCATGAGTAAGTTACAAACGAATTAGATTTGAGGATTTCATCAGTGTCTTCTCCCAAAGAACAAGCAACAGGACAAGAGGAAATGGCCCCAAGTTGCACCAGGGGAGGTTGAGGTTGGACATGAGGAACAATTTCTTGCTGGGAAGGGCTGTGAAGGTCTGGCCCAGGCTGGCCAGGGCAGTGGTGGAGTCCCCATGGCTGGAGGGGTTTCCAAGCTGTGGAGATGTGGTGCTGAGGGCCATGGGTTAGTGGTGCCCTGGCAGTGCTGGGGGAACTGGTGGACTCAATGACCCTGAAGGTCTCTTCCAACCACAACAATTCTATGATTCTATGATATTCAGGGTGCTTATCATGGCCTCTAGAACCCTGTGCCAAGTTCACTGCCTGCCTGCAGGTCTGCAAACCCCCCAGCTCCTCCTCCCGAGGTAGAACTGCCAACAATGCTCCGCAGGGAAATCGCCTTTTCCTGCTGCAGCTCCCGAGCCAAGTGCAAGGAGCTTGTCAGGAGACAACGTTCACACTGGAGAGAGATGAGAAAAATATTTAGACATAAAACATGTGCTGCTTGGTCAGGAAAAGAAATGACACGCCTGGAATCAGCAGTTTCTGCAGCTTTCTGTGGGACTGTCCTTCCATCCCAGCTCAGTCTCCTCCACACAGCATCAGTCTGGTCTCCTCCACACACACACTTATCTTGCTGGAGGTGAGAATGATTTCAAAATTAGAAGAAAGTGGGTGACGAACAAGTTGGAGATACCAAAACCTTACAAAAAAGCATGTGGAGCTGGAGATCATCAAGAACTTCAGCTTCCATCATACATGATGCGGAGATACTTTAATACACCTGAAGCCTGACACAAGTCCATGTGTCCCACACTAGGGAAACCAAAGGATGGTGACTGCTGCTTGGAGCTCCTGCAATGCAGGGATAGCAGAGCAGAGGTGAAGTCCCCATCCCTGGAGGGGTTTCAAAGCCATGGAGATGTGGTGCTGAGGGACATGGTTTAATGCTGTCCTGGAAATGCTGGGTTAATGGTTGGACTTGATGATCTTAAAGGTCAATTCTATGATTCTATGACTGGATAACTCTCCAACCACCTCAAAGCTCAGGAGGGCTCTACATGGTTACAAACTACAATTCCTGTTAAAATAAAACCCAACCCTAAGTACCTTCAAGAGCTTTCGCTGCCCCAACAAGCCCTGACCCACCAACGCAGACCTTCTCCTAACAGATGTGGAGCTGGGAGGAGAGCTCCAGCTACGGCATGGCCAGTCAGGGCTGCCCGCACGTCACCAGGACTTCACGGCAAGTCTGGCAGAGGCGTGATTTCCAGAGAACCAAATCCAGCAGGACACGTTCAGATGCTCTGAAGTCCCATATTTTATCCTGGAGGACATCTGCACAGTCCATCTAGAAGTAGCCAAGAGGCACCGCACAGAAGAGGTCAACTACTTGACCTCAGCAACTGGTGGTGAGAGCCTGGCCCAGGTTGCCCAGAGAGGTGGTTGATGCTCCCTCCATGGAAGCATTGCAGGTGAGGTTGGCCGGGGCTCTGAGCAACCTGCTCTAGTTGCAGATGTCCCTGCTCCCTGCAGGGAGGTTGGATAAGATGACCTTGGAAGGTCCCCTCCCACCCAGCCAGTCCATGTTTCTATGATTCTATTTATATCAATAATGTATGATTTACTCCTGTAGAGCAGAACATCGCCTAAATCATTCCAAAAGTTACAGATTCAGAACTGCAGATGCCAGGAGGTCTATTTTTTCCCCCTCCAGCAGGACTGGGTACTGCTCCCACCACAGGCCGAACTCTGACCATGATCCACAAACATCTGAGATCTAGGAATATGGAGAGTAAGTAGGCAGGAGATTGGCCACCAGGTATATGGGATAGAGGAGTGCTCCAAACATTTAGAGGAACAACGTTTTAATGGGATGGTGGAAAAGGGAAGCAGAACAACAGCCAAGGACCAGTGGTGGAGAGGAGCCATCATACAGCAGTGGCCAAAACACAAACCCTCTCGGTTCTGCAGGAGAATCGATACAACCACGAGTCACTCTGAGCATCTACAATGTCCTGTAAGATTTTGAAGGTCCCATTTTGATCACTAAGAGCAACAATTTACAAAGCAAGGACCAGGCTGCCCAAGGCAGTGATGGAGTCCCCATGCCTGGAGGGGTTTCCAAGCCATGAAGATGTGGTGCTGAGGTTTAGTGATACCCTGGCAGTGCTGGGGGAACAGCTGGACTCGATGACCTTAGAGGTCTCTTCCTACCAGAACCATTCCATGATTCTATGAATGCTCTCTGGGTCTGTGGCCCCGGCTGGGTCCATGGGATGAGGGAGGATGACCTAGTGAGGTATGAACAACCCACCACAGGAGAGTTCCACCCCAACAATAGGCTGCTTCTCCATCTCATATGTAGGAGCTTCCAAACCCTCCAGTATCGTAGAGATAAGAATCAACTGGTGCAAAAGGAGGTCTGGTTTTAGTACTCCCTGGGACCCAGGAATAATGAACCAATTAAAATGGGATGAGTTTTGGGGTCAGTGGGAGTGACTGGTTAATGTCATCTGTGGTCTACACCTCGCTGGGATGGTGATCGTGTTATAGTCACACAGTGCGGGTCAGGTGGGTACAACCAATACTCACCCTGTCAACGCATCCTTCCTGAAGGCCTCTGAGAAATGACAGAGTGGTTAAGTCACCCTCGGCTTCCTGGGTTTCTGACCACGTGTAAAGTGGAGGGGGAAGAGGAAGGGATGAGACCCGCCCTGCCTTCTCCAAAGGCCAGGAGCAGGTCAGGAACAAGGGCTTGGGGTTACAGGAGGAAAGTTTTGTGTCCTTCAACCTACATATAGAACAATAAGGACCTTGAGGGGCTGGAGCGTGGCCAGAGAAGGGCAATGAAGCTGGGGAAGGGTCTAGAGCAGGAGTCTGGTGAGGAGCAGCTGAGGGACCTGGGGGGGTTCAGCCTGGAGAAAAGGAGGCTCAGGGGAGACCTTCTGGCTCTCCACAACTCCCTGAAAGGAGCTTGGAGCCAGGAGGGGTCAGGCTCTTCTCCCAAGGAACGAGCAACAGGACAAGATGAAATGGCCTCAAGTTGTTCAAGGGGAGGTTGAGGTTGGACATGAGGAACAATTTCTTGCTGGGAAGGGTTGTGAAGGTCTGTCCCAGGCTGGGCAGGGCAGTGGTGGAGTCCCAATGGCTGGAGGGGTTTCCAAGCCGTGGAGATGTGGTGCTGAGGGCCATGGGTTAGTGGTGCCCTGGCAGTGCTGGTTGGACTCAATGATCTTAAAGGTCTCTTCCAACCAAAACCATCATATCATTCTAAGTTCAATACCTCTCCTCCTGCAGGACAAGCTGAGATGATGAGCGGTGGCAGCACATTGCTCTTGAGACAGCGCCTGCACGGTCCCTGCTACCCAACACACAAGCAGTGCAGTGAAGGTCTTTCTGACCTTTGTGAAGGTCTTTTCCAACCTAAATGATTCTATGACTCTATATGTATGCAGGACACGTAACATGGAGCAGTAGGAGGAATACTTGGACCTTCTCCTCCACAAAGAGGAGTGGAGAAGCAAAGGTGGAAGAGCATTCTAAGTGGAATACCACCGGATTTCTCAGAAGGATGAAGCAGCCTGAGGAACTGCCTCCTGGTGTGTCCCGTGTGCATCCATCTGGTTGACCCCTTACCTGCTCCAGCTCCTGCTCCGCGTATTTCTGCCTGCTCAGCTCGTTCTCTGTGCCCTCCCGCAGCTCTCGCAGCCGATGGGCCTCCTGCTTGGCGATGCTGATCTCGTCCTGCAGTTTCTTCTCCAGGTGCACCTTTTCCACCTCCACGGAGCGATGTTCCTCCTGGGCCTTCTGCAGCCTGCAAGACACAGAGGCCCAAATCCCAGTACTGTGCGTGCTGGGCTGTCTGCACGCACTGGAAGGACTCTGCAGTGCAAGGGCTGCCCAGCCATGACCGGGACCAACACCGCTCTTATCTACTCTTGTGATGATGTCAACAGAGATCCGTAGCTGGGAAGTCAAGGAGAACGTTCACCATGCCCGGGAAGGAATTCAAGCGTCAACCCCAGAGTCTCAGCATTATTTATTAAATATTCAGTAATTATTTCCTTCATTTTCCGAGGCACATCAAGATTTCCTTTAATAAGCCTGAAATTAATTTTAATTTTCAGTGTTTTTACAAAAATTAAGACCTTTGTCTGTAATAAAAATAAAGGAGAGGAAGATCTGCCTGAGCAGCTATGAACACACAGATGGGATGTCTCCATGTTCCTCTTGCAAAACCCTTCCAATTTAGACATGTCTCAATCTTGCCTGGAAGTCACTATTTTTCCTGACGACAGAAATAAATCAGTAGGAATTATATTGGCAACAAAAAGTAATTACAGGTTCCTGGGACCCATTCAGGAATCATAGAATCATTAAGGTTGGAAAAGACCTCCAAGATCATCAAGTCCAACCACCAACCCAACACTACCATGACCACTAGACCATATCCTTAAATGCCACGTCTACAAGTTCTCTGAACACCTCCAGGAATGGTGAAGGCTCAACCATTCTGCCTGCGAAGCCTCAGACCTCTGAAGGAGACATCACAGCGAGAAGATGTTTCAGTGTTTCTACAGCGTTTGCTTTGCAGCATAAATCCAAACCTTGCAGAAGTTCAGTGAAACCAGATGAGCATCAAGAATGAACCTGGACCTTGCAGGACTGTGCTCTCCTGAACAGGGCGGGTAAAGGTTCTACTTGCTGCCATCCAACCAACCTGTTGGATGAAGGGATCAAGGCATCCTCAGTAAGTTTGCAGATGACACCAACTTGGGAGGGATGCTGATCTGCTCCAAGGTAGGGAAGCTCTATAGAGGGACCTGGCCAGATTGAGGGACCAAGGCCAATGGGATGAGGTTTAACACGGCCAAGGGCTGGGTCCTCCCCTTCGGTCACAACACCCAACAACGCTCCAGGCTGGTGGAAGAGCAGCTGGAAAGTGCCTGTCAGGAAAGGACCTGGGGGAGTTGGTGGACAGACAGCTGGAGATGAGCCAGTGTGTGTCCAGGTGGCCAAGAAGCCACCAGCATCCTGGCCTGGATAAGCACTAGTGTGCGCAGCAGGACCAGGGCAGGGATCGTCCCCCTGCACTGGGCACTGGGGAGGCCTCACCTCAAATCCTGGGGGCAGGTTTAGGCCCCTCACTCCCAGAAGGACCTTGAGGGGCTGGAACGTGGCCAGAGAAGGGCAATGAAGCTGGGGAAAGGTCTAGAGAATAAGTGTGGTGAGGAGCAGCTGAGGGACTTGGGGGTGTTGAGTCTGTAGAAAAGGAGGCTGAGGGGAGACCTTCTTGTTCTCTAGAGGGCCATAGGGCTTTTCCCAAGAAAAGTTGGGCCAGATGATCCTTGAGGTCCCTTCCAGCGGGGGATTCTGTGATTCTCCAACAGCACTGGCTTGTGCTTTTGGCGACCAGGAATGGAGCAGAGCCTCAGCGCAGACTCACGGCATGGACCAATCACTACTTTGCAGGTCAAGAGTGAAGCCGCTCACTGTCCCACCAAGGACTCTTCTTCCTCAGGCCCCTCCTCAGCATGAAGACGGCCATTTCAGACAGATTGTCCGGGCTGGACTCTCATCCGCCGTGATGTTGCCTCTTCTCTAGGGAAAGGCTTGTTTCCAATTTACAGCTCTGCTGAGAAACTCAAGTGTTTCTCCTCCCAATTTCAGAGGACTCTTGCCAAGACATTCCAAGTCTTTAGATAAACCCACGCTCCCTGCCCTAAAGCTCGTTTGTAGCAGGGCTGCAAGAATCCCAAACTACTCAAAGATCTCTGCTTAAAGGGAAATTCCCCTCACCATGACACAGGGGAAGGAATTTTATCCTTCAGATAATCCTCCAAGACACTTGAACATTCCCTTTTCCCATTTTTTCTCTGGACAGCAAAGCCCAGATTTTGTGATGTTGGTTATGGACAAAACCATGTTTTGTCTGAATATTCCCGTTCAAACCCAAATGATTCAGCCATGCTGGTTTCATGTGCGCCGAGCTCCACAAGATGACAAATTGCCTTCAGAGCTGCACCTCTAATGAGGGCAAGAAACTGAGACCCATCTAGGTTCTTCACAATTCAGAAGCAGATCTTTGATATCTTCAATATGGATCTTCATACAGCCTTCAAACATTATTAGAACGTGCTAAGACATGAGGTTTTGTATCTTGATGGGCCATTTCACCGAATCCTAGCATGGTGGGGGTGGGACCTCTGGACATCTCCTCATCCAACCCCCTGCTCCAGCACCTCACCCAGAGCAGGGGGCCCAGGGTCACAGCCAGGCACCTTTGGAATCTCTCCAGAGAAGGAGACTCCACAACCTCTCTGCGCAGCCTGGGCCAGGCTCCAACACCCTCACACCAAACAAGTTTCTCCTCCTGCTCACATGGAACCTCCTGGGTTCCACTTGGTGCCCGTTGCCCCTTGTCCTGGCGCTGGGCACCACTGACAAGAGTCTGGCCCCATCCTCTTGCCCCCCGTGGACCCTTTAGCTCTTGATCAGCATTGATCAGATTCCCTCTGAGGCTTCTCTTCTCCAGCTGAACAGCCCCAGGGCTCTCAGCCTTTCCTGGGCACGGAGATGCTCCAGTCCTACCAGCATCTTCACAGCCTCTGCTGGGCCCTCTCCAGTAGCTCCTTGTCTCTCTTGACCTGGGGAGCCCAGAAGTGGCCCCAGTACTCCAGAGGTGGCCTCACTGGTGCAGAGTAGTTGACTGGAAAGTGTCACTTTTGAAGGATGTTCATAAAAGGTGTTTTGAAGATGAACAAAAAATGGCTTTTTGGTACCAGTCTTCCCTTCCCAGCTCTTCAAGAGCAGAGCAAAGCAGTTGGCAGGCAACTGGAAAGGCATCATGTGCCTTCTGGAGGTCTGTTCAGAGCTGAGTTTCCACAAGCCAGGAAAGGAGGTTACTCCAAGCTCTAGAGAAGATTCTGAGCAGAGCTTCAGAACAAGACCATGGGAACTGGTGCTGTTGCTAGCTTCTGCCTTTTCTACAGTGGCTAAGGACCACACTTGAACCTTGCTGGGGCTCAAGAATCAAGAGGCAAAGGAATATTCCCCCCTTCAGCAGAGAATCAGATCAATCCAGTGCCAAGAGGCCCCACAAGGTCCAGAAATCCACCTCTTGTTTCTTGAGCTCCCGCTCAGTGTCCTCTGCAGAGGACAAGCCCCCTTCACTGCACTCCCTCCAGAAACATCACAAGCTGATCTGGCTTAAGACTGAACCTATGCTTAGTGTACGTGGTTTTGGGTTTCTTCCTCTCTGGCTTTTGAGCATTAGCTGAACTTCCCAGGCACATCCACTTGTTTACGTGGGTCTGCCCTTGGCAGCAGATCCCAAGGTCATTCCCCACATGGCACATTCACAGCAGCTGGTGTTTGGACCTCTGGTGCAACCTGCTCTTCAGTGACACCCAGCAGACACCTCCCAAGCCCCAGATGCAGCTCTGCTGCTCCAGGAGATGGACCTTGAGAAGAAACTCTTGTGTCCTTCTGGCTTGTAGAAAAAAAATTAGATATTTTTCTTCGGGGTGTGTCCAACCTGCCATGTGGAATTACAGAAAGCTCTGAGAAACCAGCTGTGGAGTAGAGCCAGGTTCTTGGTAGGCAGAGAGGAAATGCACTTCTATCTCCATGCAGGTCATGTCTCCACGGCCAGGGTATCACACACAGTTTGGCACCATCACCTTGGTGCTTTCTCACTCTGAAGAGTGTGGCTAGCAAGTCAAGGGAGGTTCTCCTCCCCGTCTGCTCTGCCCTGGTGAGGCCACCTCGGGACTATATATACACATAAAATGAAGGCAAAATAGTGAATGACCAAGAATATTTGCTAAACCTGAGCTTAAAAAACATCTTATTGCGAGAAAACCTCCACCACTTTGTCATCTACAGCCTTTGATGGTCTTCCCTTTCCTAGAAGACTCCCGTGTGGCCTCTTCTCCATGGAGCAGTTTTACTGGAACCATTGAGAATCCTTCCTGTGAGTAGAAGCCACCCCCCGGAGGGTGCAGGACTTTGCCCAAGTGCCTCGAGTTGTGATATTCATATTTAATACTCCAAAATTCTTTATTTTTTTCATTCTTCCCAGGAAACACACCTGGATTTGGGTGTCACCACGCAGGTGGGGATGGATGGACTTTCACCTACAGCTCCAAGAATTCCAGAGGGGGTGTGTAATTCCCCTGACTGCTTCGATATGCTTCTCTGTCCAAAGCCAGCATGAAACCTGAGGAGTCTGGATGACAAAGTCTACATGAGCTGAATTATCTTAACTTCCTTGAAGAGGCTCTTCTTGCCCCCAAGTACAGATTGAGACTGTAATTACAGAGGTGGGGAACCTGTTGAGCTCAGTTGGATGTTTTTGCTCTTTAAAGCAGCCAAGTGATGAGAGCAGGGAGGAGAGCTCTGAGATGCCAACACCAGCAAAGCTGGACGGGGTCAAGTCCCCCCAGAAATTCAGAAATTGTTTTTTTTGAACCAGGAATGATCGATGACCAAGACTTGTGAGGAGCGGCTGAGGGACCTGGGGAGGTTGAGCCTGGAGAAAAGGAGGCTCAGGGGAGACCTTCTGGCTCTCCACAACTCCCTGCAAGGAGCCTGGAGCCAGGTGGGGTCGGGCTCTTCTCCCAAGGAACAAGCGACAGGACAAGAGGAAACGGCCTCAAGTTGTTCAAGGTGAGGTTGAGGTTGGAGATGAGGAACAATTTCTTGCAGGGAAGGGCTGTGAAGGGCTGTGCTAGGCTGGTCAGGGCAGTGGTGGAGATCCCATGGCTGGAGGGGTTTCCAAGCCGTGGAGATGTGGTGCTGAGGGCTATGGGTTAGTGGTACCCTCGCAGTGCTGGGGGAACTGTTGGACTCGATGACCTGAAAGCTCTTTTCCAACCTGAAACATTCTGTGATTCCATGATTAGAACAGAACAGGAACTAAGCAGACAGAACACAACCTAAAAACAGTGAAAAAAGGAAACTAAACTATGTGGGAGAACATTTGGCCATGCTCAGCTACAGATCACCGTTCACCGGAGCCCACCTCAGAGCAGGAGATGCTGGTGTCACTTTGCTCATGTGGCTTTATCACCATGTTTCAGGATTGTAGGAACGTGAGGGAGTTTTTACCACCCAGGACTTCATGTGGCACAATGCAAGTCCAAATAACGACCATGTTGCAGGTCAAGTGAGCAGCCCAAGATGACCCCAAGGTCATCTTGACATGCAGCCTGGCAACTGAACTCATTCACAAGCCAGGAAGCCATCCGAACTATTAAGACCAGCCTGGAGGTTTGCTATGGTTGCTCAGGGAGGTGCTGACTCTGGTCCATGACAGCTCAGAAGAAAATTCTTCCTGAAATCTAAATGAGTAAGAACCTCACAGGAAAGACTTGACGGTTGAATGCTCCAAGCGGGTGGATGCATAACACCTACCTTTCTTGAAGGTCATGGAGAGACTGCTCAGCTCTGTGGAGTCCCTCAAGGTCTTTCATCATCTTCTTCATGTGCTCCTTTGAGTAGCGGTTCTGGATGTAGGCAAACCAGCAGCCCCCCACTCCAATGACGATGGACACCACCAGCATGAAGTCCTTCAGATGGTTGTGACGAGTTACTGGAAGAGAACCAGAGATACTCTTGAATTCTAAAGAACATGGTGATTAACTCCACAATCTTTTGCCCGCACCAGAGGTGGACATGAAGAGCCAAGATGGTGTTAGAAGGAACTGTGGCCCAGGTTTCATGACGGGAAGACATGAGCTACGTTGATATTTACGGGAAAAAAAAGCACCTTGACAGAGCAGATCAAGCAGCAAATTGTCAAGCTGCCAAACTTTTCATCAGAAGTAAGACTCAACGTGGAAACCCCCTTGTTCAACTGTTCGCAAAACAACAGTTACGTAGCGTGGATGTGTGTGAGAGAACAGAAGTAAGCGCTAAAACACCCAAACCCATGGTTCGAGCAGAAATATTCACAGGTTACTCTTTAGCAAAACCTCAACCAAGACCATGCTGAGAAAGCTACATGAGAAAGTCAGCCTGGCGATGATTAAACGTTCAATGTCTGCTGGTTTGAAACTGAAAGAGGGAGATTTAGACTAGAGAGGAGGAGGAAATTTTTGCTGCTGAGGGTGCTGAGAGCCTGTCCCAGGTTGCCCAGAGAGGTGGTCAATGCCCCATCCCTGGAACCATTGCAGGTGAAGTTGGACAGGGCTCTGAGCAACCTGCTCTAGTTGCAGATGTCCCTGCTCCCTGCAGGGGGGTTGGAGGAGATGACCTTGAAAGGTCCCTTCCAACTCAAACCATCCTGTGATCACAGCTGGAACGCGTGTCTCACACCAGCAGAGCTGTGGCCATCAGGAAGGGCCCCTGGGCGCTGGCTGCTCACTGAGGAGGTGGAAACCTCCAGCTGTGAAGCCAACCCTGGGATGAAGATGGCTTGTGGGGGCTGCCCCACAGCCCTGTGCTGGAGCAGGGACAGCGATGCTGTTCTCCTGACCACATTGACAGGCAGGGAGAGGGACAAGACCTTTCTCCAAACATTCAGCAAGTACCTTCTCTGCTTAGCTTCACAAACACCACCATGTGATCCATCATCTAACGAGCTACAGAAGAGTTCACTCATTTTCTGAAAACATTCACTTGTAAATTCAACACTCAGGCAATAAACAATCCCACCGCTGGCGCCGGTTCCCGTTCCGGATGGATTATCACAACATCCTCTCCTGAGGAGCAGCTTCTGGCAAGTTGCTGCAGATCCGTAATTTTGAATCCCTTGTGGAGAAGACTGCTTGGCCAACGCGCTCAGATGGTTGGTTTCCTGCCCACCCACAGCTACTACAGCTCTTCTCGCCTTCGCTGTTCCCTCCAGTGTTGCTGTGACCTCCTCGGCCCCCCCGGCACCATGACCTAAGCCAAGGCAAGGTCAGGTGTTCTACAGAGAAAGACCTGCCAACCCCACCTCGAGCTGACTCATCTCCTATGCATGTTCCCAGTGCCAACCACTCTTGGCTCCACCAAACAATCACTTCAAAAACCTTCTCCCTCTTCAGCAGCTTTCAAACAAGACAAGTGGATACGGAAAATCCAAGGAAAACTCAGCTCAGATCTAAGTGGTATCTTACCTTTGTAAGATACGGGTTGACCAGAAGAATTCAACTCTCCACTCCTGGGATGAAACGTATGTGGAGCAAAGCCTTAATCCAGCCAAACTGGATTTTCCCTGCAGGTCTTCTTCTAAGAGAAGCGAAGGGCTCCCGAGACAATGGGAGTAACTTGCCTCCTCCCACCAACCACAAGCAGTGCCAGGGCTCCCATCTCTAACGTACACCTTGGGCACCACCTCTGAGCGATTCCAAGAATGGGAAATAAAAATCCAATTAATCTGAAATTTATTCTACAAACTTTTTGTATGGAGACTCCACCACTGCCCTGGCCAGCCTGGCACAGCCCTTCACAGCCCTTGCCAGCAAGAAATTGTTCCTCAGGTCCAACCTCAACCTTCACTGGAACAACTTGAGGCCATTTCATCTTGTCCTGTTGCTTGTTTCTTGGGAGAAGAGCCTGACCGCACCTGGCTCCAAGCTCCTTTCAGGGAGTTGTGGAGAGCCAGAAGGTCTTCCCTGAGCCTCCTCTGCTCCAGGCTGAACTCCCCCAGGTCCCTCAGCTGCTCCTCACCAGACTCCTGCTCTAGACCCTTCCCCAGCTTCATTGCCCTTCTCTGGACACGCTCCAGCCCCTCGAGGTCCTTCTTGGAGTGAGGGGCCCAAAACTGACCCCAGAATTGGAGGTTGGTCCTCCCCAGTGCCCAGTCCAGGGGGACAATCTCTGCCCTGGTCCTCCTGGCCACACCAGTGCTGACCCAAGCCCAGATGCTGGTGGCCTTGGCCACCTGGGCACATGCTGGCTCATCTCCAGCCGTATATCCATGAACCCCCAAAGGTCCTTTCCAGGTCCTCTTCCCCCAGCCTGGAGTGTTGCAGGGGGTTGTGGTGACCCAAGGGGAGGACCCAGCCCTTGGCCTTGTTGAACTTCACTCATCCCATGGGACTTGGGGAAGGGGCCTCATCCCCTCTGCCCAGGGCAGTGGTGGAGTCCCCATCCCTGGAGGGGTTTCCAAGCCGTGGAGATGTGGTGCTGAGGGAGAAGGTTTAGTGGTGCCCTGGCAGTGCTGGGTTAATGGTTGGACTCAATGATCTGAAAGCTCTTTTCCAACCTAAACAATTCCACGGTTCTATGATTCCATGCTCCAGCTGCTGGTGGTGTGACCCTTTGGGCTGTTTTATCACCATGGCAACACAATCAGATAATTTTTCTACTCTCAAATTTCCTACTGCTTCTTAACTCATTGTTCCAGAACCTTCTGTTCCTTTAGCTCCTCTCCCTCTGTACCTACTGCCCTGTGACAGGGGCCAAATCTGAAGCAAAAACTTTTGGAGCTGGGATTGTTTGTGTCCAATTTGTGCTGACTTCAATCACGCCGCGTTGGCGCAGTCCCTTCTCCTCACTCACGTGTGGCCTCGGCTGCTCCTGCTCCACCTCACCCCTTTGATCCCACCACGGAACGCTCCCAAAAGCAGCAAGAAAAAATGACGTATTGCCAAGGAAAAGCCTTTTTTTTTCTTTGATTTTTAGAGGAAAGAAGGAAGAACGGACACAACTTTCCCCGCAAACCGTCGTTACGTGATGGCTGTGGTTGTGTGGTGATTCATTAATCAGTCACATCAGGTTTGTGGCACTGCTCTTGGTTCATGGTTTAAAAAGAAGGTAAAAAGCTGGATAATAGTAAAAACTTCAAAGTGACTTCAAGTGAGAGAGTCCCACCAAAAAAAAAAATATTCCAAGCCTCAAATTTTAAACAAAAAATTTCACTTTGCAAATAGAACCAGGATTATTAGAAAATCAGCAATCATAGAATCATAGAATGTGAGGGGTTGGAAGGGACCTCTGGAGATCATCAAGTCCAACCCCCCTGCCAAGGAGGACCATAGAATCTAGGGCAGGTTACACAGGAACGCATCCAGATGGGTCTGGAAAGTCTCCAGAGAAGGAGACTCCACAACCTCTCTGGGGAGCCCCTTCCAGTGCTCTGTCACCCTCCCAGGAAAGAAGTTCCTCCTCACGGTGAGGTGCAACTTCCTGTGCTCTAGCTTGCATCCATTGCCCCCTGTCCTATGGCAGGGCACAAGTGAAAAGACGTTGCCCCTTTCTTCTTGACACCCAGCCCTCATCTATTTGGACACGTTAATTAGATCCCCTCTCAGTCTTCTCTTCTCCAGACTAAACAGCCCCAGGTCTCTCAACCTTTCCTCATCAGGCAGATGTTCCAGTCCCCTCATCATCCTCGTAGTCTCCACTGGACTCTCTCCAGTAGATCTCTGTCCCTCTTGAACTGGGGAGCCCAGAACTGAATGCAGTACTGCAGGTGAGGTCTCACTAGGGCAGAGTAGAGGGGGAGGAGGACCTCCCTCCATCTGCTGGCCACACTCTTCTTAGTGCACCCCAGGAGACCATTGGCTTTCTTGGCCACAAGGGCACATTGCTGTCCCATGGATAACTTGCAATTTTACAGCAATTCACACAAGCGTTGATGAAACCAGAGAAGATCTACAGATGTGGTAAATTCTACACCACTTGTTACAATTAAAATAATTTTTAAAAATCACATTGGAATTCCTAATTTTTTCATTTCCCTACGTGAATTAATGGGATGAGTGATGTCACCTTCCTCGTTTAGTAGCAGATGTTTTCAGACACAAGACTGGGAAGAAAAATCATAGAATCATGGAATGGTTTAAGTTGGAAGGGACCTCAAAGATCATCTCACTCCAACCCCCCTGCCATGGCAGGGACACCTCCCACCAGACCAGGTTGCTGAAAGCTCCATCCAACCTGGCCTTGGACACCTCCAGGGATGGAGCATCCAGCCTCCTTGGGCAACCTGTGCCAGTGTCTCACCACCCTCAGAGTGAAGAACTTCCTCATTTCTAATCTAAATCTCCCCTCTTCCAGTTTGAAGCCATCACCCCTTGTCCTATCACTACAAGCCCTTGGAAAAAGTCCCTCCCCAGCTTTCCTATAGGGCCCCTTCATATACCAGAAGGCCATAGGAAGGTCTCCTTGAAGCCTCTTCTCCAGGCTGAACAAGCCCAACTCTCCCAGCCTGGCCTCCCAGCAGAGGGCTTCCAGCCCTCCCATCATTGCTGGGGCCTCCTCTGGCCCCGCTCCACCAGGTCCATGTCTCTACTGTGCTGAGGACTCCAGAACTGGCCCCAGCACTGCAGGGGAGTCTTCCCAGAGCAGTGGGGCAGGATCCCCTCCCTCAAGGTGAAGAACCCCCTGAGGACACAGAGGTGGGCCAGGCCTGGGGGCAGCTGCCGTAAGCACGACAGCATCAAATGAAACACAAAAATGTCTCTGTTTTAAAACCCAAACCGAAGCCAACAGCTCGATAAACTCCCCTGATGGCACCTCCAGCTTTTCTCGCTGCCCCAGTCCTTCCTCCAGTCCTTCCCACTCTTTTTTCTTTGCTACTGGACCCACACAATAATTATGGAACGACATTTTCAATGATTTTGACTGGTTACAGGACTCCACAAGACCAGTCCAACTTCTCTGCTGCCCCCCTCCCTGATTTCTCAGGTCCAGAGCTACTGCTCCTCAAGAAGCACCTAAACCTGAAGCCTCAGCTTATTGACCAGGTGCTGCTGGGTGCACGGACTGAGAAAATGGGAGAGACCCAGATGTGATGGGTGGACTGTTCGGTGGACGAGGAATTGGCTGGATGGTCGCATCTAGAGAGTTGTTGTCAATGGCTCAATGTCCAGATGGAAAAAGGTGACAGGTGGTGTCCCTCAGGGGTCTGTACTGGGACCAGTGCTGTACAGTATCTTCATCAATGACATAGTGGTATCAAGGCACCCTTAGCAGGTTGGTAGATGACAACAAGCTGAGTGATGTGGGTGACACGCTTGAGGAACGGGATCCATCCAGAAGAACCTGGACAAGCTGGAGAAGTGTGCCCATGTGAACATCATGAGGTTTAACAAGGCCAACTGCAAGGTCCTGCACCTGAGTCAGGGCAACCCCTGGTATCAAGCATGGGAGAGACATGGACCTGTTGGAGACGGGCCAGAGGAGACCCCAGCAATGATGGGAGAGCTGGAACCCCTCTGCTGGGAAGCCAGGCTGAGAGAGTTGGGCTTGTTCAGCCTGGAGAAGAGAAGGCTCCAGGGAGACCTTCTGGTGGCCTTTCAGTGCTTCAAGGGGCCTGTCAGAAAGATGGGGATGGACTTCTAGTGCAGGGCCTGTTGGGACAGGACAAAGGGTGACGGTGTTGAACTAAAAGAGGGAGATTTAGACTGGAGAGAAGGAAGAGATTATTGATGGTGAGGATGGTGAGAGCCTGGCCCAGGTTGCCCAGAGAGGTGGTCGCTGCCCCATCCCTGGAACTATTGCAGGTGAGGTTGGCCGGGGCTTGGAGCAACCTGCTCTAGCTGCAGATGTCCCTGCTCCCTGCAGGGGGTTGGACGAGGTGACCTTGGAAGGTCCCTTCCCACCCAAACCATTCCATGATTCCATGATTCCATAACCACAAACCAACAGGAACGGACTCTACGAAGCTGTAGAGCTCAGGACCGAGCTGCTTTGCTGCCTGGCGCAGGTAACAATCTAAACACGATCCAGTGAACTATAAATATTTAAAGTGGATGGCAAATCTCACAGTGATAAATCAATCTCATATTTGCTTAAGAAATTCTATTGCTTTAAACAAATAATGATTCAGCGGATCTAGAAACAGGCTTTTGGTGATAAGAACAGGAAACAAACGGGCTGGGCTGGAAGATGCACCAAAGGAAATGTGGCTTTAACCACTGCAGAGGGTGGGCACTGAGGGATAAATCCTCAGTGAAGAGCAAAAGAAGGTCAGTTCGTTCAGAAACCTCCAACAAGTGTCACCTCCTGCCTGGGAAATGTCTCCTCTTCAAGGCACCTGCTCCTTGAACGTCTGTTAATCCTCGCAAGGATGTTCAGTAATTAAAGGGTAACGCTCAGGATGACTCTAATGATGACATCAAACGAGAAGAGCACAGGGAATGGGAGAGATCCCGTCCTACAAAGTGGAGCTACAGAAACTTCTCGTGAATCAAAGTGGAGATATGGAAACCTCTCGTGAAATCCCACACACAACAGAGGTCCCACTTCAACCGTCTTTGGAGAGGTGGCCAGGAGAAATCACCAGGATGGACCACACAGTGTGGAGCCTTTTGTCTTTTAACCCCAATCTTGGCGCCTTGAACCATCTGTGAGGAGACCTTACGTGTCCATCTCCAGAGAGAATAAAAATTTAAACTCACTTTTCACCAAAAATATCTATTGTTTGGAATTTTCCTGCTTGTGTTCTTAAATTCCCTTCTCCCCTTTCACCTGAAGTTGTGGTATTTCGAGCTGGGTAAATTCCTGAACCACAGGAACAGGACCTCAAAGGGACAGAGACATGGAAGATGCAATCGCTTCACCTTGCTTAGGTCATTATTTTATCATAGACCTTCTCGCTGGGATTAATGAGAGGGCTGCAAACCCTGAGGAGGGCAGACCTGTCTGCAGAAGGAAATGGCACGTCTGGAGTCTGGCCTAGGAAATGAGACCTCATGGGATTATGGGGATCAGCATGGAAACTGGCCAGGTGCCACCTCAACCACTTGATGCTTCCTGAAGCCTCTGCTACAAATTACAGCAGACATCTGAGCTAAAAGCCCAGGG
The DNA here is from genome assembly GCA_013400335.1 of Eurystomus gularis. Taxonomy (NCBI): domain Eukaryota; kingdom Metazoa; phylum Chordata; class Aves; order Coraciiformes; family Coraciidae; genus Eurystomus; species Eurystomus gularis. The sequence goes on along the minus strand of VZZY01003336.1, from coordinate 89,954 downwards.
ATGGGAAAAAGCTTCACCCAGGTTCCTGTGTGCCCAGGTGGCCAAGAAGGCCTCAGCTTGTGTCAGCACTGGTGTGGGCAGCAGGACCAGGGCAGAGATCGTCCCCCTGGACTGGGCACTGGGGAGGCCACGCCTCAAATCCTGGGGTCAGGTTTGGGGCCCCTCACTCCAAGAAGGACCTTGAGGGGCTGGAGTGTGGCCAGAGAAGGGCAACGAAGCTGGGGAAGGGTCTAGAGCAGGAGTGTGGTGAGGACTGGCTGAGGGACCTGGGGGAGTTGAGCCTGGAGAAAAGGAGGTTCAGGGGAGACCTTCTGGCTCACCACAACTCCCTGCAAGGAGCTTGGAGCCAGGTGGGGTCGGGGTCTTCTCCCAAGGAACAAGCGACAGGGCAAGAAGAAATGGCCACAAGTAGCACCAGGGGAGGTTAAGGTTGGCCACGAGGAACAATTTCTTGCTGGGAAGGGCTGTGCCAGGCTGGCCAGGGCAGTAGTGGACATTAAAAAAAATAAAGGACTAATGAAAGTGCCTGATCATTGCCTCCTGGCCAAGTGCTGGGTGGCCCAGTGAGGAAAGGCTGGAAAAAAGCCAAAAAATCTGAATTCTCCATTAGATCATTGGCAGATCCGTGTCCCATGGGCTACAGGTCCATTATATCTGCTCTTCCAGTGCTGGGCAGGAGCAGATGCTTAAAAAAACCACGTAAGGAACCGAGGAAGCACAAAGTGGTATTTTCGATGGTGTAAATCTCCAGCCGTCAGCAATCAAAGCTGGGGGAGATCCTGGGCCAGAATTTGTGCCCTGACTATCACATGTGCACCACGGTGAGGAAGAACCACTCCCCATCAATCATACCATCATTTAGGTTGAATGAGGCCTTTCAGATAACCGAGTCCAACTGTTCCCCCAGCACTGCCAGTGCACCACTAACCCATGGCCCTCAGGACCACATCTCCACGGCTTGGAAACCCCTCCAGGGATGGGGACTCCACCACTGCCCTGGGCAGCCTGGCACAGCCCTTTACAACCCTCCCAAGGAAGAAACTGTTCCTCATGGCCAACCTCAACCTCCCCTGGCACAACTCCCGTGCAGGGGACACACGACAATGAGGAGAGAAAGAGGAGGACAGCGAATGAGGCTCAAATCTTGTCCAGGTAAGAAAGTCTGCCCTAAATAATCCACGCGGTCTGCGTGAGGCGAAGCAGCAGCAGGCCCTGATCAAGGAAGGCTCCTGTTCACCTCACAAAACCTCCTAAAGCTCATGAGCGAGACTTGAGTAAGATGGAACGAATGCCAGAGTTGTGCCAGAGGAGGTGTGCCAGAGGAGCACCTCGAGCAGTCTGAGATAAGCATCAAAGGGCTTCCAGGTGGCACCAAGGTGCCTATGATCAACATCAAAGGAACCTGTTCCCTCATTCCCATCCATTCTAAATGCCTTCCCATCCAGCTGGCTGCTCTTCCCCTCATCCAGAGGTGAGTCATCTGTAGCCTGAATCATCAACGCCCCGGATCTTCCTGAGGAACAGACACAGAATTTTGGTACTTACGGAGAGGAGGCCCGAAGAGTACCGTGTCCAGAGCTTTCAGCTGCAGCTTCTGCCTGTGGCTTCGGTCTGTCATCTTCAGAACGCTTCCCATCATGGTAGCATTGTTCACTGCCAGCCTGTAAAAAAATGGAAGTCTAAAAATCCAGAAGTAGACGTGGTCACATCCAGCTGGATCAACAACCGACCAAAAATTAGGAGTGTGGAGACTACACGAGGAGAAAGGCAACGAGCACGACCTGAAAGTTGCCTGTTTGGGCTATCAGGGCAAAAGAAATCCCTCAGATATTGTCATCTCTGACACTTCTATGGAAGAGTTAAGCAGCAGCATCTTTGGCTTTACTTGGAGAGAGAAGGAACAACCAAGGCCATGTGTCTTTCATTCCTCTTGACAACCTAAATTACTGCTTTCCTATCAAAACTGATCTTTTGGTGTCCTACCAACCACCAGTTATGGTTTTTTACTCAAACCTCTATTGCTGGCCGTTGACATCTTATTTCATAGACTGTAAGACCAACTCACAGCCTTGAGGAACGCCAAGGCTTAGATGTCTCCTTTGCTGGAGCATCAAGGGGTGTGAATTAACACCAGCACACCAGCGCTGGGTGGTGCAGAGATACATGACCAGCAGCCCTTGAACTGGGAACTTCAACGCTACTTAGTGGAGAAGTGGAGAGGCTCCTTTGCTGAGAATGATGAACAATGACAGAGAAGCTCCATGACTATGCTGGGGTTATGTGGCAGAGCCACGGCGTAGCCTAGGTCTGCTCTGTCCCAGAGTCACAGAATCATGGATGGTTTGGGTGGGAAGGAACCTTTCAAGGTCATCTAGTCCAAACCCCCTGCAGGAAGCAGGGACATCTGCAACTACAGCAGGTTGCTCAGAGCTCCGGCCAACCTCACCTGCAATGGTTCCAGGGATGGGGCAGCGACCACCTCTCTGGGCAACCTGGGCCAGGCTCTCACCACCCTCAGCCGCAACAATTTCTTCCTTCTCTCCAGTCTAAATCCAGACTAGTCTCAACCACCAAGGACAGGATTGATGACCACACTGCTGGGACACCTCTCACCCTCAGCAGATATGCTCGCTACGGCCAAACCACCCCTGTGGAGAGGACTACAGCAAGGCCAAAGCCTCAACCCACAACCGAGGTGGAACAGGGCTTGGACTTGGCTCTGGACACACCGAGGAACTGCACATGATGTTCAGAGGCGCCTCAGATCTGTTTTTCTTCCTGGCCCACGTCCCAGGAGAACACAAGACAATGGAGGGAGCACTGACCTGGGCATGGCATGACCACTGAGCTGCAGCTTTCGGAAGGTCTCTTCGTACTGGGGCAGCTCTACGTAGGTAATGAGCCATTGCACCACCTCGTCTACTGTCCAGTTATACACTGCAGGAGAAGAAGAAAACAAGAACCTTAATATTTTTCCTAAGGAACTGAAGACATCAAGCCAGCAATGACACCAGATGTACCTCACCCCGTCACCTTTAGCAGAGGAAAAACATTTGCAGAGATTAAACACCATCCTATGACGTGACCTGGGGGGGGGCAGCAAATCCTGTGGACTATTAGATAAGGAATAATCCCCGTGGGATGCTCCAGAAAACCCTGCAGGGCCTCAGCCTCTACCTGGTTGCTTGCGTGATGGCTTTTCATATGCTCTCAGAATGGTTTGAGTTGGAAGAGATCTTAAAGATCCTGTAGCACCAACCCCCCTGCCATGGGCAAGGACATCTGCAACTAGAGCAGGTTGCTCAGAGCCCCGGCCAACCTCACCTGCAATGGTGCCAGGGATGGGGCAGCAACCACCTCTCTGGGCAACCTGGGCCAGGCTCTCACCACCCTCACAGTGAAGAATTTCTTCATTACACCAAATCTAAATCTTCTCTCTTTCAGTTTAAAACCATTATCTCTTGTCCTATCATGATTAGTGACCCTGGTGAGCCACCCTCTCCACCTGTCACTCCTCTGGAGTTTCCCCACACAGGAGACCTCCCTGTACTCTGTACGTGTCACAGACTGGTTTGGGTTGGAAGAGACCTTCAACATCATAGTCCAACCACCTTGCAGCAAGCAGGGACATCTTCAACTAGACCAGGTTGCTCATAGCCCCGGCCAACCTGACCTTGAACACTTCCAGAGATGGAGCATCCACAACTTCCCTGGGCAACCTGTGCCAGTGTCTCACCAGTCTGACCTACACATGATGGGCTGCTACAGACACAACGTAGACACGATGAGCACCACCAACATGCGGAAGGACCGGGGCCTTCCCAAGAGCAGCCTCTGACAACAAACGCTTCATGGTGGTTGATTTTACGCGGTGCTTCCAGCTCCTGGAAGAAAAACACCCAGCGAGGCCATAAGATAAAGAAGCGGATCCAGATGGTGCTGGCGCAGGTGATGCTTCACGGGCAGTCATCAGAAGGGCCCCAGGCTCAGATCCTTGGAGAGGCAACACCCAAAGTTGCTGGCAGATGATAAGCGGAATCGCTTTGTTTTCTACCATCCAAGGGATGGTGCTGTCTCCAAACTCCCACCAAAGCATGTTCACCCTCACCACATGCCCAGACCTTCGAAAGACAGAATTCAGCCAAAGTCTCTGGCAACGTGCTCCAAAAACCTTCTTCCCTCCTGTAGATCATGTGAGTATCCAGGAAAAAAGCAGTGCAGATGGAGAAATGCTGCAAGAAAATGGTTGTAAATATCTGGAGAAAGGGATTTGTGGGAGGAGGTGGAGCAAGTAGAGCAGCCCAAGTGAATCAGGTGAACTTAGGACAAGGAGGGGAACTAAAAGAGGGAGATTTAGGCTGGAGAGAAGGAAGAAATTGTTGACGCTGAGGGTGGTGAGAGCCTGGCCCAGGTTGCCCAGAGAGGTGGTTGCTGCCCCATCCCTGGCACCATTGCAGGTGAGGTTGGCCGGGGCTCGGAGCAACCTGCTCTAGTTGCAGATGTCCCTGCTCCCTGCAGGGGGGTTGGAGGAGATGACCTTGAAAGGTCCCTTCCCACCCAAACCATTCCATAATTTTTTGAACTTTTCTCCGTAACTGCCTCACTTGTGGATTAAGCTCCAAAGCCACAGATGAGGAAACCTCTGGAAATGAAGCTTCTGCCTTTGCCACTTAAGCTTTCTTTTACTCCTGGTACAAACGCAAAGAAAATGAGAAGATCACACGAGAGAGTTTTTTAATAGGACAGAGAGGACTTTGATGCTTTAATTTATCAACTTCTGTCTTTCCTTAGCATGGATTGAGGTCTTGTGGCATCTCCCAGCCTCCAGCAACCCAGAGCACTGTGCTGGATATCACCCAGTGCTTATGGTTCCCACCTCGCACGCTTCTGGCACAACATCTTTTGGGTCCCTCTCTCACATGCCCTTCCCAACAGCCAAGTGGAGAAAAAGGTCCCTTTACTGCTGGCTCTGAGGGCGGCAAGTTCAGAGCTGCACGGCCACTTCTTCACGTCAACAATGAGCTGTCCTACAAACATGTGAAACATCTCCCAGCTTGATCTGGCAAGCTAAACACCTTCGACCTGAAGATGACACGAGTGGATGGAGAGAGAGCCAAGGAGAGCAAGACTTGAGAAGAAGATGCCACCTCCATGCAGGCTTCCATGAGGACTCACAGATGCAGGCTGGCCAACGCAAAGCCAGAAAATCATCCTCGCTTAAGGAAAATCCTGAGAGTTCCTCTGAAGCCCCAGACTCCTCTTTTTTTCATAGAATCATTCGGGTTGGAAGAGACCTTTAAGGTCATGAAGTCCAGTTGTTAACCCAGGACTACCTGGTCACCACCAAACCATAGAATCATAGAATCATTAAGGTTGGAAAAAACCTCTAGGATCATCAAGTCCAACCTTCATCCCAACATCTCCCTGACCACTAGACCATGGCCCTCAGCACCAAATTGCCACGGCTTTGAAACCCCTCCAGGGATGGGGACTCCACCACTGCCCTAGGCAGCCTGGGACAACCCTTCACAGCCCTTGCCAGGAAGAAAAATTTGGCTTGAAAATGAATAAAATGGGTAGAGCCACCACAGGCACTCATCAGAAATAGACACGTCTTCCCTGGACATCTGACCATCTCTGTCAGACCTTGGTGTCCTTTCAAAGCTGCTTTTCATATCCTTGTGAAAATTTGGGATCTGATCAATGCTGACCAAGAGCTAAAGAGTGGGGGCAAGAGGATGGGGCCAGACTCTTGTCAGTGGTGCCCAGAGACAGGACAAGGAGCAACAGGCACCAAGTGGAACCCAGGAGGTTCCATGTGAGCAGGAGGAGAAACTTGTTTGGTGTGAGGGTGTTGGAGTCTGGCCCAGGCTGCGCAGAGAGGTTGTGGAGTCTCCTTCTCTGGAGAGATTCCAAAGGTGCCTGGATGTGATCCTGGGCCCCTGCTCTGGGTGACCTGCTGGAGCAGGGGGGTTGGCTGAGATGATCTCCAGAGGTCCCTTCCCACCATCACCATGCTGGGATTCTGTGAAGGAACAGAGCTTTTCTAGAAACCTGATTCTAGTTTTACAGCTCAGGTTCAAACTCCAGGATCAGGCTCCATAAGGGACCATCCTTTAGAAACTAAGGATTTATTTTATTGGCAAAATAGGCAGAATGAGAAGGTAAACCAAGAGCGGTGATGAAACCCAACACAAGGAAAACCCTCCTGCCCAGCAGCTCCACCCAAAGACATGGCAGGTCCCCTGTGTGTCAGAAACAGGGAGAGAGCAAAAGCAGCTCAGCAATTAAGGGACCTGGGGACTATCATGGGATGTTCTTCTCCATCCCTTAATGAGGGACATTAGGATATTCTTTAGGCAAAGGCATCTGTAAACAGCCCGACAAGAGAATAAATATTTCTTCAACAAGGCTTTGAATGCAGGAGCCAAAGCGGCTCGTTAGCATCGCCATTAGCAGATCTTTCCTCCCTGGAAGTCTTCAAGGCCAGGTTGGATGGGGCTCTAGTGGGAGGTGTCCCTGACATGGGAGGGAGGTTGGACTAGATGATCTTTAAGGTCCCCTCCAACTCAAACCATTCTGTGATTCTATGATCCTGACTTGTAATGGGTTTGGACAAGAATTATCAACAGGTGGCTGCTCATCTCCACAGGACGGAGAGCTTGGGCCTAGAGAAACAATGTCTGGATCTTGCACACAATGACTGTTTTCGCAAACTGCCTTTCAAATTTACCGGGCTTTTGCCAAGAAAGGCTGAACCAGAAAGACCTTGAGGGGCTGGAGCGTGGCCAGAGAAGGACAATGAAGCTGGGGAAGGGTCTAGAGCAGGAGTCTGGTGAGGAGCAGCTGAGGGACCTGGGGGTGATGAGCCTGGAGCAAAGGACGCTCAGGGGAGACCTTCTGGCTCTCCACAACTCTCTGAAAGGAGCTTGGAGCCAGGTGGGGTAGGGCTTTTCTCCCAAGGAACAAGCAACAGGACAAGAGGAAACGGCCTCAAGTTGCACCAGGGGGAGTTGAGGTTGGACATGAGGAACAGTTTTTTGCAGGGAAGAGATGTGAACGGTTGTCCCAGGCTGGGCAGGGCAGTGGTGGAGTCCCCATCCCTGGGGGGGTTTCCAAGCCGTGGAGATGTGGTGCTGAGGGACATGGTTTAGTGGTGCCCTGGCAGTGCTGGGGGAACGGTTGGACTCTATGACCTTGAAGGTCTCTTCCAACCAGAAAAATTCTATGATTCTAGACCCTATGATTGTTTTCACTCGATTAAAGAGCTTTTGAGGTTCAGTAAATTTCTTCAATGGAAAACACAATCTGCAGGAAAACCCCCACGCAGCTCCAGGGAATACTTAGGATGCTATTACCCCATAAAAATACCATCTGAGAGTGAGTATTTGAAGGAGAACCTGGAACAGGTCAGAACCTGTCTCTATTTTAATACACATTTATAAGGGCAGAGAAACAAAATAACAATTTATACTCTTATGGCCATACTCCAATGCCAGCATCAACAGTTGGGAAGTACCAAGGCCAACAAAATCCTGAAAGAACCTCCTCAAAAAAGGAAGCTGGAAGAATATTTGCACAAGGCAGCGAAAGAAGCAGAGTATTTCTCTTGGGATGGACACATACTGCTCCCAAGGTTGTAGGAACTCCAAAGTGTTACTCATTTGTTGGTCAAGGCTCTTTCAATTTTACTTGTTTGTCTGTCTTACCTTCAGATGTCTTCCAGGCCTTCCAGAGATCTTCCACGCTGATGAGCTTGTCTTCTCCATGAAAAGTGCTGTGCTTGACGGTTGGGTCATGATAATTCAAGTCCTCCCGCAAGAACTAGGAGAAGAACAAAGAGCGGGATTATGCTTTGATTCATCTTCTAGAGAGATGAGGAGCATGAAAAAAACCTAAAAGTCTTTCACCTGTCTTCCTTCTTATTACATCCAGAGGTGGCCACATAAGAATTTCCATGGCAAAGTCCTCCTAAGTCTGAGATGCAGCATCTCTGGTCTTTTAATCTCTGATCGAAACTACATCATCTCCTTACTTCACAGAATGGTTTACGTTGGAAAGGACCTTCCAAGGTCATCTTATCCAATCCCCCGGCAGGGAGCAGGGACATCTGCAACTAGAGCAGGTTGCTCCGAGCCCCGGCCCACCTCACCTGCAATGGTTCCAGGGATGAGGCATCCACCACCTCTCTGGGCAACCTGGCACAGGCTCTCACCACTCCCAGCATCAAAATTTTCTTCCTTATGTCCAATCTTTAAGCTTTCTTATACACCTCCTTTATATGTTGAAAGGTCACAAGGTCTCAAGAGACCCTGAAGATCAAGGAGTCCAACCATTAACCCAGCCCTGCCAGGTCACCACTAAACCATGTCCCTCAGCACCACATCTCCATGTCCAATAACTAAAGATTGGTTCTATAACACTCTATATTTGATTGCATCGAAACGTAGGTCATCAAAACCACCCAACGCTACCAAATATCAATATTTTGTAGGAGTTTCAATGTCAGTGTGAATTCCTACCAGGGGTTACTTCATTTCATTCACACACCATGTATTATTGTACCTATAATTATATATAAAAATATATATTTACATATATCTGTACAATAAAGTCATTAGTTAATTATTTCTGCACAAAACTGATGGATCTTTTCCAACCAAAACCATTCTATGAACATTCTCCTCAGCACATCTGAAGGTCTCCATTCCTGGTACGACAAGCCAGGAAATACTAAGTCTGTATATTAAACTAATTTTAACATTGATAGAGCATAATAAATTAATATCTATGAGGCTTCTGGGGATTCCAGCCTTTTCTTTGAATTATCGCCAAAAATTCAATGGAAGGGTTCAATGGAACCAACTTTATAGAGTAAGAATCCAAAAAATTATTATGAATTTGATCTGCACCTTCAAATGGAAGATGAAAGAGGTGCCCGATGAGGCATTTTCACTATAGAATGAGCCAATAATGACAAAAAAAAAAAATAATAGTCAGTATGGTCTGCAGATCTATCATGACTATGCAGTAGATGTGTTGTCTGTCACAATAACGTGCTCTGGTGTGTTCCCACCCCACCTCCACTTCAGAAGAAGGGATGGAAGGAGAAAAGACTAAAGCAAAGAGAAGAAAATGGTATTAAAAAAAAATCATGAATGGGGAGCGCAAGAAAGAGTGAGGAGATCTGAGACTTCCCTGGTCATGAGATGGGGGGTAAGCGATGGATACGGAAACTGGAGAGAAGAAAGAGGAGCTCCCACATTCTGGTACCGAATATACGCAATAAAATGAGGAGATAATTTCACACTTACAACCCTGCCTGCATCACCTGGAGCATGATTATGGGTCAAATACACCCCCCAAAAAATCATCTCTAGATGAAGAGATTTTAATATCAGAGTATTTTCATATCAGGAAGGGCAGGAAAAAATATCTGTGAAAGTTTTAACTCTCCAGGCTCTTGAGAAATCCACCCAGATGCCACCAAGCCCACCAACGAGAGCCTGGGGCCTCTCCACTCTGGTGCTTTCCAGCCCACAAAAGCTTCATCTGTTCTTCCCATCTTGTGGAAAAATGGGGAGAACGGGAACATTTGGGCAGCTCCAGGATGGCAGCCCGCTGCCATCGGGGTCTCCGGCCCCGCCAACCATTGGCCAAGTTGTCACCTCCTGTCTTGTCATCTCGTGACTGAGGGGGAACATGGCAATATCACCCCGGTGCTGCCACCAACTCCCACCGGGCCCGGCGGGATCAGCTGCTGCTCTGTATATTTAGCTCAGGGGAGCAGAGAAAGGAAAAGTGATCTCCTGCAGCTTTCCTTCAGCTCACGAGCACCCCAACAAACCTCCGAGGACTCAGCTGGCTGTGGGGAGAACATCTCTACAAACAAAGGGAAAAGAAGATGCAGGATGGGACCATCCCGACGTCCGGGCAGCAGGTCAGGGAGGGGATCCTGCCCCTCTGCTCCATTCTGGGGAGATCCTCTGCAGTGCTGGGGCCAGCTCTGGAGTCCTCAGCACAGGAGAGACATGGACCTGGTGAAGCAGGGTCAGAGGAGGCTCTAGCAATGATCAGGGGGCTGCAGCTTGAATCCTGGGGTCAGTTTTGGGCCCCTCATTCCAAAAAGGACCTTGAGGGGCTGGAGTGTGCCCAGAGAAGGGCAACAAAGCTGGGGAAGGGTCTAGAGCACAAGTGTGGTGAGGAGCAGCTGAGGGACCGGGGGGTGTTGAGCCTGGAGCAAAGGAGGCTCAGAGGAGACCTTTTGTCTCTCCACAACTCCCTGAAAGGAGCTTGGAGCCAGGTGGGGTCGGGCTCTTCTCCCCAGGAACAGACACAGGACAAGAGGCAATGGCCTCAAGTTGCATCAGGGGAGGCTGAGGTTGGACACGAGGAACAATTTCTTGCAGGGAAGGGCTGTGAAGAGCTGTGCTAGGCTGGTCAGGGCAGTGGTGGAGATCCCATGGCTGGAGGGGGTTCCAAGCCGTGGAGATGTGGTGCTGAGGGCCATGGGTTAGTGGTGCCCTGGCAGTGCTGGCGGAATGGTTGGACTTGATGACCTCGAAGGTCTCTTCCAACCAAAACTATTCTATGATTCTATTCTGTGGAACGCCCACCAGTGGAGAGCAGCTCTGCAACAGCCGTGGCCTGGCAATGGGTGGGTGACACAGGCAGGGAGAGGAACTGCAACACCTTGGGGAGGGAACCCATCTGATCCCTGCTGCAGCCAGCCACAGTTCCGACCTCACAGCAGCCTGGCACAGAAGATTATCTCTGTTTCAAGCACTGGAGGCTCTGGCCAAGACCTGCAACATCCGAAGTGGAAGTTCACACCCCCTCCAGAAAACAACAGTTATAGAGTGTTTCAGGATTATGTAACTCCGTTAAGCACTGGGACCTACATTTTAAATCTCCACCTGCCAAATCCCATGACCAGAACACTTCTCATAGAATCTCCAAGGCTTGGAAACCTCTCCAGGGATGGGGACTCCACCACTGCCCTGCCCAGCCTGGCACAGCCCTTCACAACCCTCCCAAGGAACAAATTGTTCCTCAGGGCCAACCTCAACTTCCCCTGGTGCAACTTGAGGCTGTTTCCTGTCACTTGTTCCTTGGGTAAGAAGAGCCCAACCCCACCTGGCTCCAAGCTCCTTTCAGGGAGTTGTGCAGAGCCAGAAGGTCTCCCCTAAGCCTCCTTTTCTCCAGGCTCAACACCCACACGTCCTTCAGCTGCTCCTCACCCCACTCCTGCTCTAGACCCTTCCCCAGCTTTGTTGCCCTTCTCTGGCCATGCTCCTGCTCCTCAAGGTCCTTTTTGGAGTGAGGAGCCCAAACCTGACCCCAGGATTCGAGGTGGCCTCCCCAGTGCTGATTCTAGGGCACATGGTGCTTCTTTCACATGCTGGTTGAACAAGGCTGTACGAAGATTAAATATAAAAGCTGTAAAAGGATTAATTTGAGCCTCTTGCATTCTTCTAAATAATCTCTCCAGCAGCTGTCCCACCACCAAGGACGGGGAGTTAGGACATGACCGCAGGGGACACTGGGGGGGCTGGAGCCAATAACCATGAAAGCAGAGAAACTGAGCGCCGAGGCTGTCATGGGCTCACTGAGGAAAATACTTGAAATACCTTGTTGAGGACCTTCAAAGCCTTCAGTGAAAGTTTAATTTAATGCAACTTTAATAAAAGATCGAGATTAGCAGAGGAAAAAGCTTTTAAAGGTATTTATAGAACTATGGAATCGTATAGGTTGGAAAAGACCTTTAAGATCATCGAGTCCAACCGTTCCCCCAGAGTTGCCAGGTCCAGGAGATATGACTTGGGGTCACTGAAATACTTCATTTCATCAATAGATAAAAATACGGATTCCCTGTGAGGTGCAGAGGCCTCCGTGGGCACACAAGTATTTTCTGCAGAGAGCAATATCTGCAGAGCACACTGGTGGGAATGAAAGAGAAACCAGGGACAACTTTCTCCAACTCTCAGAAAAGACCCGTATTTAAAATACCAAGTCTTCTCCAGCTCAGCAGCCCCAGGGCTCTCAGCCTTTCCTGGGCACAGAGATGCTCCAGTCCCACCAGCATCTTTGCAGCCTCTGCTGGATCCTCTCCAGTAGCTCCTTGTCTCTCTTGACCTGAGGAGCCCAGCACTGGACCAAATCCTCCAGAGGCAGCCTCACCAAGACAGAGCAGAGGGGCAGAAGAACATCCCTCACCCTGCTGCCCACACTCTTCTTCATGCACCAACCATGGGGATGTTCTGGTTTTCACTGACACCTTGCTGCAATGGAACCTTCCCAGCAAGCCCCCACCAGCCGCAGCAGCTCTGCTGAACATTCCAGGTGAGGCTGGCCAGGGCTCTGAGCAACCTGATCTAGTTGAAGATGTCCCTGCTCATGGCCGGGGGGGGATGGGGCCTTTAAATGTCCCTTCAACCCAAAGCATTCCAAGATGTGTGGACAAAAGCAAGGTAGGAATTGGTGCTCCCTGTAAGCAGATGGCAAAGAGTGAGAGGTACCAACGGGCAGGGGGAAAACCAACAGGAGACTGCTGGAAGCATCTGGGAGGGGTGCACACCACAAGAACTCCCAGGAAGAACAAGCAACAAATCTGATCTCCAAGCTCGACATTGTTGTCCTGGCATCTCCACTTCTAATGAGCAGGAAGAGATGATGTACAGACCAGAAACGGGAGGAGAGCTGTTGGGACCAAGGCAAGTGACACAAGGGGCTCGGGTATTGGTCTGATCCAGCTCCCAGGGGTTTGAAGACAGATGGGTCAGGGCACCAAGGCCATTATTTTGACGCCGTTGAGAAAAACGGGGTTTATTACTCCTCCAATGGCAACATCTCCACATGGACTGATGGTACAAAGGCGTTGAGCAGATGATGTTGGTGGTGGTTGCACAATAAGCTCTCAACTAGTCCACCAAGACGAGGACAATTATGGCTCAGAGAGACATAAAAATGGGTAGTTAGGGCCCAACTCTAACAACAGGAGGCTCATTCTCAAACTATTAACAGGCGATGAAGATGCGCCCATGAATGGATTGGCCCGAGGCTGCCCCAGGAGTCAGCAGAGCTGCAGCTCCAAAGCCATGGCTGAGTGGAGAAGTGCGTCCTGGGGAGACACCTCATTGGAGGAAACACAATTTGGCTTAATTACTCCACAAAGTGGGATTTAGGCAGAAGGAAGGGCACTGCAACTGGGGGACAACCAACCAGTGCTGCTGGCTTCTCCGAAACAGGCTGCTCAGCTCCAAGGATACTGCTGAGTCATGTCCCTGAAGACTGCCACTTCCTGGGGAACTGAAGGGCCCTTGTCAAGGCTGGATTCAGTCAACAAACTCAACTGCTGCGTTAGTTTGGGTGGGAGATTTCATGTCCCTGGACTGTGGTTTCTATACCTGAGAACACCTATCTGAACATCTACCCAACTTTATCTGTTGGACTTTATGATCTTAAAGGTCTCTTCCAACCAAAACAGTTCACTCTAACAAGTGGAGAAAAGGAGGTTCAGGGGAGACCTTCTGGCTCTCCACAACTCCCTGAAAGGAGCTTGGAGCCAGGTGGGGTTGGGCTCTTCTCCCAAGGAACAAGCAACAGGACAAGATGAAACCATGTCAAGTTGCGCCAGGGGAGGTTGAGGTTGGCCATGAGGAACAATTTCTTGCAGGGAAGGGCTGTGAAGGGCTGTGCCAGGCTGGGCAGGGCAGTGGTGGAGAACCCATCCCTGGGGAGGTTTCCAAGCCTTGGAGATGTGGTGCTGAGGGCCATGGGTTACTGGTGCCCCAGCAGTGCTGGGGGAACGGTTGGACTCAGTGATCTGAAAGGTCTCTTCCGACCAACCAACAGTTGGGAGAAGGGCTCATGAAGGACTGGTTGGTGTCCAGTTCTCACAGGACAGCACTGTGCAAGCTGTCATATACCTTCACTTTACCATCTACATTGGAATGGGAGGGGGGCAAGAGATGTCTGTAGGTCCACAAGTGGCAGGTCACAATTTTGTAAATTCCCATGCCATGAAGGCCATACCAGGTTCTCCCACAAGGTGAACAAAACACATCCCACCAACATCTTCATCAGGGAAAGGCCCCGGGTGTCGCAGCAGAGCCCCACAGCACCGGGCTGCCAGCCCTACCATCCACCCATGTACTGGCCAAGCACATGTGGGTATCAGGTCACCACCAGCAGTGGTCTCAGCAGCTCCTGGCTCTCCTACTTCCAGGCCAAATAATTCACACCATTCAACAGCCCTTGCTCCCAGCACAGCCCAGCCGCAGGACATGGACTTGACACAAGACCTACATCTCCAACCTTCAGGGAATTCCTGTAGCTCTGCAGTCATTGCCCTCCTGAGCCCAGTGGCAGGGCCAGGACAGGCAGGACATCCCCAGCCAGGCAGTGGTTTTGCTGTGGACTGAGGGATGGGGAGAACTGTCCCTCTGCTCGACTCTGGGGAGACCCCACCTGCATGCAGCTCTGGAGTCCTCAGCACAGGAGAGACATGGACCTGGTGGAGCGGGGCCAGAGGAGGCCCCAGCAATGATGGGAGGGATGGAACCCCTCTGCTGGGAGGTCAGGCTGAGAGAGTTGGGCTTGTTCAGCCTGGAGAAGAGAGGCTCTGGGGAGACCTTCTGGTGGCCTTGCAGGACTTCAAGGGGCCTGTCAGAAAGATGGGGACAGACTTTTGAGCAGGGCCTGTTGGGACAGGACAAGGGGGGATGGTTTGAAACTAAAAGAGGGAGATTCAGACTAGAGAGAAGAGATTGTTGATGCTGAGGGTGGTGAGAGCCTGGCCCAGGTTGCCCAGAGAGGTGGTTGCTGCCCCATCCCTGGCACCACTACAGGTGAGGTTGGCCAGGGCTTTGAGCAACCTGCTCTAGTTGCAGATGTCTCCTCCCTGCAGGAGGGTTGGACGAGATGACCTTGAAATGTCCCTTCAACCCAAACCATGCCATGTTTCTATGAACTGGGACTGGAGAACTGCCTGTGATCCCTTCACCTGCTTTCTTCCAGCTTCCAACACTTTGACTTCCTTACCTAGGTGCGGATCTCCTGATAAGACAGAATTCCTCACCTTGAGCAGAGTCTTCTACAAGAGCATCAGCTGCAACTGAGGCAACATTACAAATCAACAGCTGTCTCCCAGCACTTATTTCTACTGGTGCTTATGTATTTTTATTTCATAGAATCACAGAACTCTTTGGGTTGGAAGGAACCTTCAAGATCATCTCGTTCCAACCCCCCGGCCATGGGTGGGGACACGTCCCACCAGACCTGGTTGATCAAAGCCCTGTCCAACCTTGCCTTGAACACATTTCTCTTCCATAAAATCATCAGCTAGGATCTCCAAGGCCAAGACAACAGAAAACTGCTCCTTTTTTCAGCAGCATGGACACATGGACTGTGGCTTTCAACTAGGTTGGTGGAAGAACATGGTAAACACCGTAATGTGAAGGAGACAGCAGCTGAGGTATGAATCCATGGTGATGGAGAGGCTGGATCAGAAGTCAGAGATGATTCCTAACCCCTCAATTTAAAAAAGGATGAAATAATAACAACCCTCATGTAAACCAATCTCCTCGTCCTGCTGAGTTGGAATAAAATGATCTTTTTTGGCACACATGGTGGCCAGAAACCCCAAAACAGTGAAGTCCCAGATTTAGAAGGTTACAAGGCTGAAATACACTGTTTGGATCAGAAACATGGGTCAAGATGGCTCATGGCTTCCCCTACCAGATGAAGGGACAGGCCAACAGCCCAAGAGTCTCACACCTGAATTTCAAGCACCCGCCACATCAGCATCAACCCTACCAGAGGAACCCTCCACACAGCAAAGCAGCCCAGCACTAACCTCATCGCTCTCCTCCACATCCACGTTGCCATTGGCATCATCATCCATCTGCTTGTGGATGTTGCGGACAGCTTCGAAGCTGAGCTGCTCATCTTCGTCGTGGCACAGGGGCTTGTCAATGCGGCAGAATTCTGCTGAGGGAGAAACCACCAACGTTAGGGAGCCCTGACCAAAAGAAAAATAAAATAATTGTGTTCTCCCAAAGCTTCTTGAATTTGGAAAGTCCTTGCTGGGCACTAGAGAATGCAGCTCAGTGCTGTCCTTCACAGCAGGGCTACGTGCACCAGCCAGAGTCCTACAGAATCCCTGAGAGCAAAGGGTAGGTCATGGCCTCAGTGAGGCTGATCTTCTCCAGGTCAACGTAGAATCACAGAATTGTTTTGGTTGGAAGAGACCTTTAAGATCATGGAGTTCAACCGTTCCCCCAGCACTGCCAGGGCACCACTAACCCATGGCCCTCAGCACCACATCTCCACGGCTTGGAAACCCCTCCAGCCATGGGGACTCCACCACTGCCCTGCCCAGCCTGGCACAGCTCTTCACAGCCCTTGCCAGCAAGAAATTGTTCCTCATGGCCAACCTCAACCTCCCCTGGTGCAACTTGACATGGTTTCATCTTGTCCTGTTGCTTGTTCCTTGGGAGAAGAGCCCGACCCCACCTGGCTCCAAGCTCCTTTCAGGGAGTTGTGGAGAGCCAGAAGGTCTCCCCTGAGCCTCCTTTGCTCCAGGCACAACACCCCCAGGTCCCTCAGCCGCTCCTCACCACACTCCTGCTCTAGACCCTTCCCCAGCTCCATTGTCCTTCTCTGGACACGCTCCAGCCCCTCAAGGTCCTTCTTGGAGTGAGGGGCCCAAAACTGACCCCAGGATTGGAGGTTGGGCCTCCCCACCGCACAGTCCAGGGGCATGATCCCTGCTCTGGTCCTGCTGGTCACACCAGTGCTGACCCAAGCCCGGATGCTGGTGGCCTTTTTGGCCACCTGGGCACACGCTGGCTCATCTCCAGCCACTTGTCGACCAATCTCCCCAGGTCCTTTCCCACTGAGCACTTTCCAGCCGCTCTTCCCCCAGCCTGGAGTGTTGCAGAGGGTTGTGGTGACCTAAGGGCAGGACCTGGCCCTTGGCCTTGCTGAACCTCATCCCATTAGCCCTGATCCATCAATCCAGCCTGGCCACGTCCCTCTGTAGAGCCTCCTACCTTCAAGCAGAACAACACTCCCACCCAACTTGGTGTCATCTGCAATCTGACTGAGGGTACCCTCGATCCCCATAAATGCTTCTCCTCCAGCATTTCCACCATGCCATGTCCTCCCAGGCTGGTGTCACAGGTGGGTTTTCTCCTGCCCACTGCTGCCCCGGTGGCAGGGGAAAGGGGGTGGGGGGGGGCTGCAGCTCTCTTCTACCCCCTCTTTCACAGCCTTCATTGCTCACTCGGGGATTGTTAGGGTTGGCACCGGGTCCAGAAGGGACATTTTGGGAGTCAGAGTTAGATGTTTGTGTAACACGTCAATTAAAAAAAGTTGAACTTTCCTCCTGATTATGAAATGGATTCTTCTGGCTTGTTTTCCACATATTTTTCTACATTTCAAGACTAACACTTTAAATTTTGCTGCATGCCTGTGTCCTGCCAGGACGCAATCCTGGGCACCCTGCTCTGGGTGAGCTGCTGGAGCAGAGCAGGGGTTGGACGAGATGATCTCCAGAGGGCCCTTCCAACCCTCACCATGGTGGGATTCCATCACTCTGTGAGACCACATAAGCACCAAATGTGGCTGATCCACCCCTTCTATGGCACTGTCACGTGGTCACCTTGCCACAGACCAATGCTGCCCAGATACCAGGTGCCAAGAACTTCCTCCAAGGCTGAGCTCTTTGCACCACGCACATGAACAGAAACCCTTTTGTTTCACAGAGGCTGTATCAGATTCACTTCAAGCAGATCATTATTAAGATTGGGGGTTGGACGAGATGACCTTTAAAGGTCCCTTCCAACCCTAAACATTCAAGACTTGTGGCTCTAGACCCTTCACATCTGCAACTAGAGCAGGTTGCTCAAAGCCCCGGCCAACCTCACCTGCAATGGTGCCAGGGATAGGGCAGCAACCATCTCTCTGGGCAACCTGCGCCAGGCTCTCACCACCCTCAGCGTCAACAATTTCTTCCTTCTCTCTAGTTTAAATCTCTCTCTTTTAACTTAAAACCATCATCCCTTGTCCCACCACAACAAAGCTGTCCCCTCCCCAGCAATGCAGGGCTGTCCTCTCCCTTGGGTTGCTCATAGCCAGGTGCTGTAGGAAGCTGGTGGAGATAAGGGACACCTGGACTCATGGAGCCTGCAGTTAGACCTCGGAAAACCTCTCACAGTGCAACACGTAGCAAGCAAAGGACCAGCCAAGGACAAGACCATGGTGGGCAGGGCGTGAGGAATGGCAGCAGTTCAGGAGGTGAAGTCACCATTTCCATGCTTGGGTGCACCAGGAAGCCTCCATCCTTCCATTACACCTTCAGGGGCAGCAGGAGGCAGATCAGTGACTCATGGCACCGAATTGTGTGGCCACAATGCTGTCCAAGAACATCACAGCAACCAGGGTTGGTTGACAACTTGGTTGAGGAACTTGGCAGCATTATTTTACATATTCTCAGACACCCTAAGATCGATCTCCACAGGTTTGGTTCTCATCTCCCACCCGGCAAGAATTTTCTTCATGGTTCCTGCAAAACGAGCTCAGAACTTCGGGCTGGGACTTTCCTGCAACGATTTGTGATGGTGAGAGACGGAGAACATAGGGTGGCCGTTGTATTTCTACTGCCTTTGGACTTGACTTCAAGAGGAAGAATGAAATCAGGCGAGCAGATATCTCCCCAAACATGACGTGACCATCTTGTCCTGAGCCTGTGCTTATTGTTGTAGCAATGACTGTAGCAACGCTCTGGCAAAGTTCACGTCATAGGAAGGAAAGGTCGCGTTGTTATAAATCAGAGTGGGATTATTCATGTTAACACTCTCATAACCACCTACATCTTGAGCCCCAAACCATGGCTGCCCAAGTGGTCCATCCAGCATTCAGGAAATGAGACAGAAGCACAGAATGGTGGGGTGGGAAGGGACCTCTGGAGATCATCTCATCCAACCCCCTGCTCCAGCAGGTCACCCAGAGCAGGGGCCCAGGATCACATCCAGGCACCTTTGGAATCTCTCCAGAGAAGGAGACTCCACAACCTCTCTGCGCAGCCTGGGCCAGGCTCCAACACCCTCACACCAAGAAGTTTCTCCTCCTGCTCACATGGAACCTCCTGGGTTCCACTTGGTGCCCGTTGCCCCTCGGCCTGTCATTGGGCACCACTGACAAGAGTCTGGCCCCATCCTCTTGCCCCCCATGGGCCCTTTAGCTCTTGATCAGCATTGATCAGATCCCCTCTGAGGCTTCTCTTGTGCAGCTCAGCAGCCCCAGGGCTCTCAGCCTTTCCTGGGCACAGAGATGCTCCAGTTTCTTAATCATCTTCACAGCTTCTACTGGACTCTCTCCGGTAGCTCCTTGTCTCTCTGGAACTGCAGAGCTCAGCACTGGACCCAATCCTCCAGAGGTGGCCTCACTGTGGCACAGTAGAGGAGGGGGAGAACCTCCCTTGACCTGCTGGCCATACTCTTCTTCATGCACTCCAGGAGACGATTGACCTTCTTGGCTACAACGGCCCATTGCTGGCTTACAGGCAACTTGTTGTCCCCCAGCACTCCCAGGTCCTTCTCCACAGAGCTGCTTTTCAGACACACGTTGAGGTGATCTTGCACAGGTTTCTTGTAACCACAAGGACAACCTGGGGTATTTGTGACACAAAGGCTTAGAATGAAGCAGGACCCTGAGAGCACCATAGAGGGCAATAAAACAATGTCTGCAAGATTTGGCCTGTGTTGAGGACAATCAACAGCAATCAAGCTGGTAAATGGAATTTGTCGCTTGCATCAAGGCCAGAAAAGGCCTCAATAAGGGCACGGAAGTGATTTAATCAGCAGAAGACCCTGCATGGATAAGAGAATGGTCAGGAGGTTTCACCAGAGGGCATGGGTCACCCTGCTATCTCAACAGGCTGTGGTGTAAAAACACCCAGAAGAAACAAAGACCAAGGCCAGCAACCTCACCTAAGATCATTCCACACTAACCCTTGTCTTGAAAGGGGAGACCAAAAAATAACCTACCCAAAAGGCAGGTCATCTCCTGGGTTCCTCCTGAGAGGCTGATGATGTAATGAAGGCTTCCCAGACAGCATCCCTTGACCTCCATGTCTCACACAATGACACTTGGTGTCTGGCTGCTGGGATGCAACTCATGGCACCTTCAGTGAGTGAAAGCCCTGAGAGGAGTGTGAAATGGGGTGGCTTTAAGGGACATCTTCCTCTTCCAGAAGGCCCAGCACTGATTCTGTGCTACAGCAGATTCTACAAAGAGAGGCTTCTTCTCTGGTCGTCATCGCTTGTCCCAAGTTGTTCCTGGGTGGCAGGTCACACCAAGATTTACAGCCCTGACTCCTGGACACCTGGGGGGCCCATACCATCATCTTTACTGGACCCTCCCACCCCACCTCTCTGAGTCATCAGGAATCCTTTGTCTCTTCCTCCTGCTGTTCTTGCCTCCAGCCACATTCCTTATCTCCCCTCCATCACCTCTTAAATGGCCACATTCTGTCCCTCCATTCAGAACAGAAAGGCCCTAACCCCTCCCATGGGGTGTCCTCATAGACTGGGATGAGGACCTGGACACTATCAGCAGATGCCATCTTTACATCCCTTCTGTCATTGTCCTGCACTCCCAAGCACCCACCTTCACTCCTCTGGGCTCAGATCTCCCCCACTTAAGGTATTCTGCAATCTTCTAGGAGAAGACTGATCCAGGGCCCTGCTGCCACCCCACTGGGTGCCACCACCCAGGAGATCAACAGCCACTTAGTGTAGAGTAAACTATGTAGAACTGGAGTGACACCATTGAGCATAATGGAGCCCTGGCCCAGGCTGCCCAGAGAGGTTGTGGAGTCTCCTTCCCTGGAGAGATTCCAAAGGCACCTGGACACGATCCTGGGCACCCTGCTGTGGGATACCCTGCTGGAGCAGGGGGGTTGGACAAGATGATGTCCAGAGGTTTCTGCCAACCCGCAACATGTTGAAATTCTGTGAGTCTGTGACATCTACCATGAAAAACAGTTTAGGTTGGTTTTCTGAACAGATCAGAAAGATGTTTCATGAAACATCTTAGAAGACCTGATACTTTCCAGTCTGACCTTTCTCCTGCTTCAACTCCCTCATCAGCCCCAGCCCATTCCAAAAAGACAAGGGGCAATGACACAAACTGGGATACAGGAAATTTATCTCAAATATCCCACAATCCCAGCATGGTGAGGGTGGGAAGGGACCTCTGAAGATCATCTCAGCCAATCCCCTGCTCTAGCACCTCACCCAGAGCAGGGGGCCCAGGATCACAGCCAGGCACCTTTGGAATCTCTCCAGAGAAGGAGACTCCACAACCTCTCTGCGCAGCCTGGGCCAGGCTCCAACACCCTCACACCAAACAAGTTTCTCCTCCTGCTCACATGGAACCTCCTGGGAGGTTCCCTCCGGAGAGGGTGTGGAGTCTCCATCCATGGAGACAGTCAAAACTCAACTGGACACAGCCCTGGACAACCAGCTCTGGGTGACTCTGCCAGTGTCTCTGCCCGTGGCAGGGGAGCTGGAACAAGATGATCTTCAAGGTCCCTTCTAACACAAACCATTCTGTGATTCTATGACTCTGTTGAGTAGGGTTGGACAGGACAATCTCCAGAGGTCCCTGCCAGTCTCAGTGACTCTGTAACATCCAAGTAATTGATACAGAGCTTTCCTTCCTCGTGTGCAATTCTAATGAAACTTCTGCTTCATTTCACGTTCTCTTGATTTTCTTCTAGGAAGTCCCATTATCTTTAATAACGCTGAAGAGCCACGTTAATGCCACCGCAGCTGATTGTCCCCAGTAGCTCCTCATGGCACGACCGGGATCAGGCCGTGGTTTAATGATAACAATTGTCATTTACGTAACTCGCTTTTCTAAACACTGGAGTGGAAGCCAAGAAAAAAAAAAAAGTCTTATATTTGGGGAACAAGGATCGTTTACATATTTTACTAATGTCAACAAGGGCTCAGTTGAACTTCCTTGCTCAGGGTTCCTCCCCTGAAACTCTGCCCTTCAATTAAAAAAAAACACGCCAAGGAATAACTTCATAAACCTGAACAAAGGCAGAATTAAAGGGTTTTGTCAGGAATTTAACCCGAGGTTGCGGCTGGGCCTGGAGGGGTGAGGACCTGAAAGGGAACCGAGGTATTTTGCAAAGCTGGAGAGCAGCAGCTTGGCCAGCAAGACTAAAAAGGGCAGATAATGGGAGTTTTCCACCTCTAATGAGTATAAGGACAGAGCCTGACAAGGTTATGGAGGAAACAACCACTTCCATGATCACAGAAGTTCTCAAAGTATTTTTATACTCCAAGTTTACACAGTGCAGACGGAGATAATTTACTACATAGAGAAGGGCCAAGCACTGCTCCACGATCGACATGAAACAACCACGGATGTGCGTGAAAATTCACACAGAGAATCACGGAATTGTTTAGGTTGGAAGAGACCTTCAAGATCATCAAGTCCAACCATTAACCCAGCACTGCCAGGGCACCACATCTCCAGGGCTTAGAAACCCCTCCAGGGATGGGGACTCCACCACTGCCCTGCCCAGCCTGGAACAGCCCTTCACAGCCCTTGCCAGCAAGAAATTGTTCCTCATGGCCAAACTAAGCCTCTCCTGGTGCAACTTGAGGCCGTTTCCTTTTGTCCTATCACTTGTTCCTTTGGAGAAGAGCCCGACCCTGCCTGGCTCCAAGCTCCTTTCAGGGAGTTGTGGAGAGCCAGAAGGTCTCCCCTGAGCCTCCTTTGCTCCAGGCTCAACACCCCCAGGTCCCTCAGCTGCTCCTCACCACACTCCTGCTCTAGACCCTTCCCCAGCTTTGTTGCCCTTCTCTGGCCACGCTCCAGCCCCTCGAGGTCCTTCTTGGAGTGAGGGCCCCAAACCTGACCCTAGGATTTGAGGTGTTGCCTCCCTTGTGCGCAGTCCAGGAGGACAACCACCTCTCTAGTCTGGTGCTTCTGCAGCACAGATCCCTGGTTCCTCGTCTCAGCAGAAGTAATCCACATGTCCTACCAGGAAACCTTCAGCTGCCAAGTACCTATGAGCAGGAGTTCAAAGATAGACTTTTTCCTTTGATCAAGCAGCTCAGGATGAAAACCATCCCTGCCCCTAACTCAAATTAAAGAGTCTAGACAAAATGTAAATGCACTCAGAGATCAGACCATCTTAACAATGCTGGAAGGTACAACCAAAAATGCCCTCAAACCATCCAACAGCAGTGTTCAGAGAGACAGGTCATGAAGAATTCACAGGGCCAAAGGTGTCTCCTCTGTTCTGATGGCAGTTCCTGGAAAATACCCTGATCTCTGAGGATCACCATGACAAAGCTGCGCAAGGGGAAGGAGAGGCAGGAGAAAGTCCTCAGTGATGCATCGAGAGTCCTGGCACTACAGACACTTCGTGTCACCACCATCAGCCTATGATAGGAAGGAATTAAGCAGCAAATTGACGCTATTGTAGAGCTGCCAGCTCTTACTCAATTAAAAATTCAGTATTTTGTCCAAAAATGGGCTTCTCTGCTTGGCACACGCTCAACGTTTATTTACTACAATTAACCCCTCATCACTGATTGCTATTAGCCACCCTCATCTTCTCCAGGCAACAATTTGATTTGGTACCAGCAAAGCTCCATCTCATTCCTTCCAAACATCCTCATTCTTCCCTGGAGCAGCAGCTTTAACCCTTGCTTCCACCCAATCCCCTCCAACACCAACCTCTGTTGTCCCATCTTCTTCTCCAAATGCTCTGCCCGTTAAGAAACACCCTCACCCCCCAAAATCAGACACTGTCCGAACAAAATAAACCTATTCCCCCCGGATGGGGTGGGAAGTGCCCACCACCAACCTCATCCCACACCCTGGGGCCATATCCGCCCATCCTAACAGTGCCGGCACCTTCTGCTCAAGTTCTCTCCACACACGTACTCTATTAATAATTTATCATCCCATTTCCTGCTGGGAAACAGGTCTGTGGAGAAGGACTAGGGAGTCTTGGTGGACAACAAGTTCATCATAAGGCAGGAATGTGACCAAGAAGGCCAATGGTCTCCTGAGATGCATGAAGAAGAGTGTGGCCAGCAGGTCAAGGGACATTCTCCTCCCCATCTACTCTGCCATACTAAGGCCACCTCTGGAGGACTGGGTCCAGTTCTGGGCTCCCCAGGTCAAGAGAGACAAGGAGTTACTGGAGAGAGTCCAGTAGAAGCTGTGATTAAGAAACTGGAGCATCTCTGTGCCCAGGAAAGGCTGAGAGCCCTGGGGCTGTTCAGCTGGAGAAGAGAAGCCTCAGAGGGGATCTGGTCAATACTGATCAAGAGCTANCTCTGTGCTCCGACCGCGACACAGGCCAAGGGGCAACGGGCACCAAGTGGAACCCAGGAGGTTCCATGTGAGCAGGAGGAGAAACTTGTTTGGTGTGAGGGTGTCGGAGCCTGGCCCAGGCTGCGCAGAGAGGTTGTGGAGTCTCCTTCTCTGGAGAGATTCCAAAGGTGCCTGGATGCGATCCTGGGCCCCTGCTCTGGGTGACCTGCTGGAGCAGGGGGTTGGACGAGGAGATCTCCAGAGGTCCCTTTCAACCACCACCATGCTGGGATTCTGGGATTTGTTGTTCTCTTTCCCATTACTTGCTGTAATCTGTCCCTTGCCCCAGTCTAACCTGTTTAATTTGGGTTCTTTTCATTTACCTGTTGGTGATGGTCCTTATCAGAGCATCATCTAGCATTACATCAAAAGTTTCACAGAAGTGAATCCACCATGCTGGGATTCTGTGATCTCCTGCCCACACCACCAATGGAAGGTTTGGGTATGATTTTACCCTCCACGTTGCTCTCAAATCTCTCCAGATCAGATCTCAGCATCTTTGCTGGGGTGCTCTGGCCTCAAAAATGCTGATTTAATCAATTTCCTTCCTGAGAAATTGTTGTTTGCTTGCTTCAGGCCCACGGCCTGTGAAGTATTTCTGTTGGGCTGCGCAAATAAGATAGAAAAAGTTGGTTTAGTACCACCCTGAACAAAAAGTGTTTTCCCTGAAGCCAGACAGAAAACTCCACGTCGGGTCCTTCTGCACCATGGGCAACAAAAGCCAAAGCATCCCATGGGCAGGAAGAAGTTCTAAAGAGCTGAAATAACTGAAGACTGGGTTTCTTCAGAACAATAACCCAAGTAGTGGAGCTGGTCACACATCTCTCCTCTTCTCTGCTGAGCAACACTGAGGGATTACAACTGTACCACACAGTGAAGGCCGCCCAGATTGGACATTAAGGGCAGCCCTCACTCAACACCAATGGCCCTTCCCAGCTGATGTTCTTTTAGAAGCAACTTCAGTGGAGCCAGGTAAAGTTCTGTTAATTAAGTTAAAGCTGTGGATGTTGGGGGTAATCTGAGAAGTAGAGCAATTCATAGAATCACAGAATCACAGAATCGTTTAGGTTGGAACAGACCTTTAAGATCATTGAGTCCAACCATAAGCCGACTCTACAAAGTCTGCTGCTAAACCACGTCCCTCAGCACCACATCTCCATGGCTTGGAAACCCCTCCAGGGATGGGGACTCCATCACTGCCCTGCCCAGCCTGGCACAGCCCTTCCCAGCAAGAAATTGCTCCTCAGGTCCAACCTCAACCTCCTCTGGCACAACTTGAGGCTGTTTCTTCTTGTCCTGTCATTTGTTATTCGTGAGAAGAGACCAGCACCCACCTGGCTCCAAGCTCCTTTCAGGGAGTTGTGGAGAACCAGAAGGTCTCCTCTGAGCCTCCTTCTCTCCAGGCTCAACAACCCAGGTCTCTCAGCCACTCATCATAAGACCTGTTCTCTAGACCCTTCAACAGCTCTGTTGTCCTTCAGCCAACTGTAAATGGGCAGAGCTGATACCTACTGGCAGTGCAAATACCAATGCCTGAGAAGACTACTCAGTAGCTACAGAGAACCATGGAAAGATTTGGGTTGGAATAGACCTTCAAGATCATCTAGTTCCAACCCCCTGCCATGGGCAGGGACACCTCCCACTAGACCAGGTTGCATAAGGCCCCATCCAACCTGGTTGTGTACCCTTCAGGGATGAAGCATCTACAGTGTCCCTCGGGCAACCTGTGCCAGTGACTCACCACCCTCAGAGTGAAGAACTTCTACCTAATGTCTAATCTAAATCTCCCCACTTCCAGTTTGAAGCCATCACCCCTCATCCCATCACTACAAACCCTTGTAAAATGTTCCACCACAACTTTCTTGTAGGCCCCCTTCAGATACTGGAAGGGCACCAGAAAGTCTCCCTGGAGCCTTCTCTTCTCCAGGCTGAACAACCCCAACTCTCTCAGCCTGGCGTCCCAGCAGAGGGCTTCCAGCTCTTGCATCATGTCCCCTGTTGGAAACCCTCCATTGGAGCAGCCCCATAGACAATAGAAAAAGAGAAAATATTTTAGTGGTAAATGTTCCTTCTAAGACACATCTCTCCAATGTCTCATCAGAACATTTCTCAGGCAAGAGTGACTCACTCGCCCATTTTGTGGTATGCTGACTTTTAGCAAGTTTTCTTTTACTTCAAAAATAATAATGATGAGCCTCACATCATCCGTACGTGCTTTGAGAAGTTAAGGAAACCTCTTTGCAATGCTGGGAGCTGTCAGTGCCCAGTGGGGTCAGAGGCGGACGTTGGATGCTCCAGCCATGGGACCCTTCCCAGCAAAGGCAGGAATCCAGCTGGGTTCTGCAAGAAGAAAACCACCTTGGCTGCAGCAGAATCCAGGGGTTAAGCTCTGACGTGCACCATGTTTGGTAGCACCTTCCATCCATGCTTTGGGGAGTGATCTGCAGGTTTGGGCTTGTGTCAGCACCAGTGTGGCCAGCAGGACCAGGGCAGGGATGATCCTCCTGGACTGGGCAGTGTGGAGGCCCAACCTCCAATCCTGGGGTCAAGTTTGGGCCCCTCACTCCAAGAAGGACCTTGAGGGTTTGGAGCATGGCCAGAGAAGGGCAACAAAGCGC
Source organism: Eurystomus gularis (assembly GCA_013400335.1). Classification (NCBI taxonomy): domain Eukaryota; kingdom Metazoa; phylum Chordata; class Aves; order Coraciiformes; family Coraciidae; genus Eurystomus; species Eurystomus gularis. The sequence goes on along the minus strand of VZZY01003336.1, from coordinate 62,922 downwards.
AGGAAGGGTCTAGAGCACAGGTGTGGTGAAGAGCGGCCTGAGAGACCTGGGGGTGTTGAGCCTGGAGAAAAGGAGGCTCAGGGGAGACCTTCTGGCTCTCCACAACTCCCTGAAAGGAGCTTGGAGCCAGGTGGGGTCGGGCTCTTCTCCCCAGGAACAGACACAGGACAAGAGGCTCAAGTTGCATCAGGGGAGGCTGAGGTTGGACACGAGGAACAATTTCTTGCAGGGAAGGGCTGTGAAGAGCTGTGCTAGGCTGGGCAGGGCAGTGGTGGAGATCCCATGGCTGGAGGGGTTTCCAAGCCGTGGAGATGTGGTGCTGAGGGCCATGGGTTAGTGGTGCCCTGGCAGTGCTGGGTTAATGGTTGGACTTGATGAGCTTAAAGGTCTCTTCCAACCTAAACAATTCTGTGATTCTATGAAACCTTCTCTGCCTACCATTTAAATCCAGAGCCTGGGCACAGTGGGGTGCAGCTGAAGCTCTGCAGGACCACGGTCCATGCACCGAAGGGAACTGGGCTAACCCTGCAGCATCCACTGCTGCTCTCCAGCATCCAGGATCAACACTCCTGCTCTGGAAAGAGACAAGGAGATCATTCCATGGCCTAAAGCAGCTGTAGAGATATTCTGAAAGACAGAAACTCAGTGTGGGGTGGGAACAACATCAACCTGAAGAGCTGGATCAGACATGAGTCAGCCTCTCCTGCCAGCCACAGCCCACGGCTCTGAATGATGGCTGCTGCGCACCGCGATGCAAAACTCTGAACCGTTAGTTTTTGAAGTGGAAAAAAGAAATTGCTAAAAGTCAGGAAATGACACAATGGCCGAGTGAGTCACTCTTGCCTGGGAAATAGGAGATGCCAAAGAAAGCCGAGAAGAAATCAAAGAAAAACCCATAATCTTTCTGCTGTTCCATCTCATCATCCTGGACCCACATGAGATGTTACTGCCGCAGCGCTTGCTCAAAGGCAGGAGTTCTCCATCCCCAGCTCCAGTGCATGACACAGGCTGGAGGCAAGAAGAGCTCAAGATACATATTTTCATAGCATCCTGGAATCGTTTTGGTTGGAAGTGACCTTTAAGATAATCAAGTCCAACCGTTCCCCCAGCCCTGCCAGGGCACCACTAAAGCATGTCCCTCAGCACCACATCTCCACAGCTTGGAAACCCCTCCAGGGATGGGGACTCCATCACTGCCCTGGGCAGCCTGGGACAGCCCTTCACAACCCTTTCAATGACTGTATGATTCTATGGGTTCTCTGTGTTGCAGCCCACGTCTGCTGCTCTCCTCACAGTGCCAAGCACCTCTGGAAAGGGTCTGGCTCCATCTCTGTGCACTGTGGTGGGGTGGCTGCAGACCAGCAGTGAGGTCTCCCTGTGCACTCCTCTGCCCCAGGCTGAACCATCCTGTTCCCACCAGAGGGCAGTAATCAAAGGCTTGATGTCCAGATGTCAGAAAGATGGGGACAGACCTTTGAGCAGGGTCTGTTGGGACAGGACAAGGGGGGATGGTTTGAAACTTGAACAGGGAGATTTAGACTCAAGAGAAAGAAGAAATTGTTGCTGCTGAGGGTGGTGAGAGCCTGGCCCAGGCTGCCCAGAGAGGTGGTCGCTGCCCCATCCCTGGAACCATTGTAGGTGAGGTTGGCCGGGGCTCTGAGCAACCTGCTCTAGTTGCAGATGTCCCTGCTTCTTGCAGGGGGGTTGGACGAGATGACCTTGGAAGGTCTCTTTCCACCCAAAGCCTTCTGTGATTCTAACATTCTGACCCATATTCAGCTGTTTGCATGCCTGAACCGCACTGCTGCCCAAAAGCCATGGAGTGGGGACAGGAGGGACAGCACCGTACACCCATGAGCCTCAAAGCTGAGATCTGCTCTGGCTCCATCCTCCCTGACCGCAGCTCTCTCCTGGAGGCCAACCCTTGGATCAAAGGAGATGCTACACTTCAAAGAACCTACAGACTTAAACAGAGTTTAAATAAGTCTGGAGTCTTCTGCAGGCTATGAAGGAGCACGACAGTGCTGTGGTTGTGTCTCAAAAAGCCAAGAACATGCCAGAGCAGCTTGAAGCCAATCCCTTCAGCTCCTGAGCTGCATGGAGGTGGCACTCCATTTTATCCCCAGTCTAAACAAACTGGTGCCATCAGTATCCAGCTGAACACAAGCCAGCCCTTCTCCAGCTCCCACCAAAAAGTCCACATAAAAGCGTGACGGAAGAATGGGCCAAATTCCAGCACCCAAACAGGCTTCCCCCACCACTCTCCCTCCTAACGCCATTTTCTTCCTCTTCAGAGCACTTCAGGGCTGATCATTACTTCCTGGTGGGTTTTTTTTCAATATTAGTAATATTAAGACTGCTTCCAAAAGTTCTCTGCAAAATTTGGAGGCCCTTTGTTCATTCCCATTGGGTTCACAGGAGAAAATGTTGGCTTCCTGGTAGACATACAAGAGTCCAGCCAGGACAAGCAGCTGCAAACAGCAGGAAGCTGAAGGAGAAAGAGCAGATCTTTGCATTGCAGCTCCTTGTGTTTCTAAGACTTGGATAATTTCAGTAAAATCATTAAATAATTTAGTAAATTTTATAATTTAGTAAAAATTTAGTACAATTGTTTGAATGCTGAAGGGTGTGTAACTCCCTTCTATGTTCACTCATCTCACGCCTACTGCTCTTGTCCTTGGTAACGCAACTAAGAGGCTTCAAGAGATGTTGAGAGAAGAGTCTGGAGCAAAGGAGGCTCAGGGGAGATCTTCTGGCTCTCCACAACTCCCTGAAAGGAGCTTGGAGCCAGGTGGGGTCGGGCTCTTCTCCCAAGGAACAAGTGACAGGACACAAGGAAATGGCCTCAAGTTGTGCCAGGGGAGGTTTCGGTTGGACTTCCTCACCACTTTGTGCTCTAGACCCTTCCTCAGCTCCATTGCCCTTCTCTGGACATGCTCCAGCCCCTCACGGTCCCTCTTGGAGTGAGGGACCCAAAAACTGACCGCAGGATTTGAGGTTGGGCCTCCCCAGTGCCCAGCCTAGAGGCACGATCCCTGCCCTGGTCCTCCTGGCCACACTAGTGCTGACACAAGCCACGATGTTGGTGGCCTTCTTGGCCACCAAGGCCAAGAACAGTACCTCAAGAATCTGGACCTCAAGCATAGTATTTAACAGTTTTCTTCACTAAATTAACCCTTTCTGATCGTCCTCTTATCCTCCTACTTCTCCAAACTCAACCAAAGAAACATCTCATGCATAGTTTTCCAATGCTTTCCACCAGGATAGGGATTTGATGATCTTAAAGATCTTTTCCAACCTAAATGATTCTATGAATCTATGAAGGGAGGACCCAAGACGAGCAGGCACAACAGACCCCTGGTCCCAGCAGATGGTGGAGGAGAAAGCCAACGACACGGGGTGTGAAGAGGAAGAGGGTGGGGGAGAGGAAAGCAGGAGGAGGAAGCAGCTGATGAATGAAAGGACATAAATCTGCAGAAAACCCAAGTTTCATTACTCTTGGTGCTCACAGAACCACTCTACGCACGCAACGCTGACAGCTGGGAACCCTGGTAGAAGAATGAGATCCTGGATGTGTGGAAGTGCTCTTAGCAATGTGATCCCACCAGATTTCACATTTTACATTTTAAACTGTAACAAAAGGAGCAAAGGATAAAGGCAAGTGAAGAAGAATGTGACACTACCACACATTGCTTGGGCAAGAAAGGAGCACTTTGGGTTACGTCAGCTCTGAGGCCGCTTCCCCATAACCTGTAACTCGCCCAGAGGAAGCAACAGAGGAGAGGGAGGGAGGAAGGTGACTGCCAGCCCAGCATGCGACCAACAGTGATCCACTGCTGGAAGACACCATGCTGGTGACCAGCCAGGAACATGGATGGCTCCGGAGATGCTGCCATGTCTCCGGGGGTACTGGAGTGGCTGACACACCAGAGCTGTGCTGCCGTCCAGTGAGACCTGGACAGGCTGGAGAGATGGGTGGCGGGGAACCTCATGAAGTTCAACAAAGGCAAGTGGAGGGTCCTGCCCCTGGGGAGAAATAACCCCATGGGCCAGGACAGGGGAGGGGTGACCTGCTGGGAAGCAGCTCCACAGAGAAGGACCTGGGAGTGCTGGGGGACAACAGGTTGCCCATGAGCCAGCAATGGGCTCTCATGGCCAAGAAGGCCAATGGTCTCCTGAGGTGCATGAAGAAGAGCGTGGACAGCAGGTCAAGGGACGTGCTCTTCCCCATCTACTCTGACCTGGTGATGCCACCTCTGGAGGATTGTGTCCAGTGCTGAGCTCTGCAGTTCCAGAGAGACAAGGAGCTACCGGAGAGAGTCCAGTAGAAGCTGTGAAGATGATTAAGAAACTGGAGCATCTCTGTGCCCAGGAAAGGCTGAGAGCCCTGGGGCTGCTGAGCTGCACAAGAGAAGCCTCAGAGGGGATCTGATCAATGCTGATCAAGAGCTAAAGGGCCCATGAGGGGCAAGAGGATGGGGCCAGACTCTTGTCAGTGGTGCCCAGTGACAGGACAAGGGGCAACGGGCACCAAGTGGAACCCAGGAGGTTCCATGTGAGCAGGAGGAGAAACTTGTTTGGTGTGAGGGTGTTGGAGCCTGGCCCAGGCTGCGCAGAGAGGTTGTGGAGTCTCCTTCTCTGGAGAGATTCCAAAGGCGCCTGGATGTGATCCTGGACCCCCTGCTCTGGGTGACCTGCTGGAGCAGGGGGGCTGGAGGAGGAGATCTCCAGAGGTCCCTTCCCACCCGCGTCATGCTGGGACTCTGTACTTGCCCTGCTTAAAAACCCAGTCACGGGTAACAAAAATACAGACAGAAATGACAACGTAAAAGCAGCCCTGGCTTGCAGACCCAGGAGAACCCATTCGTGGGCCAGGACTTGCAAATAGCAATGCTCCAAGGCAGGTCTTCCTAAATTATAATTGTCCTGCCCCAAAGAGCTGCCACTGTTGAGTACAAAGGCAGAATTTAAAGAAAGGAAGAAATTAAACCCTCCTGTGGAACAGTTGTGCCGCAGGAAGACATGTATTGTGTTGGCACGATGCCGCTGAGCCCTTGTCACCACGCTGGCAGTAAATCCGGCCTGCCTGGCTGGAAGCTGAGCTGATGCCACCTCACTAATAAAGGTTGTTACTAAAAGAAAATTAAATAAATAAAACAATAAATGAGGCCACCTCAGTTCAAGCCAAAAAAAAAAAAAGTCCTGAAATGACTCATTGTGGAACACGGCTTCAATCGGTGGAGTCCCAAGGTGACACACAACCCAATGAGATGCCAGCACTGCTGCCACCACCCCTGAGGTATCAAACCAGAGGACTGCGAGTCCATCTGTCTGTCTGCCCTGATGGAGCATCCACACAGACCTCACTCAGCCAGCTCTTCTGAGCAGAGCTCAGGAGCCTGCTCACAGACCCACCACCACCATCTCACCGAGCCCTCCCTTGGCCCAGGGCCAGGCAAGATCAGCGGCTTCTGCTGAGCTCCAAAATCCATCTACCAAGCACCAAACTCTTTCTGCCCAGCTTCAAACTCCTTCTCCTGAGCATTCATCTCCTGTCGAGCACCAAACTCCTTCTGCCCGGCTCCAAATCCCTTCTGCCCAGCTCTAAACTGCTTCTCCTGAGCTCCAAACCCGTTCTGTCCAGCTCCAAGCTCCTACTGAGCACCAAACTCCTCCTGCCGAGTCCAACCCCCTTCTTCTGAGCATCAATCTCCTGCCGACCACAAAACTCCTCCTGCCCAGCTCCAAACTCCTCCTGCCCAGCTCCAAGCTACTACCAAGCACCAAACTCCTTCTGCCCAGCTCCAAACCCCTCCTGCCCAGCTCCAAGCTCCTTCTGCCCAGCTCCAAGCTCCTCCTGCTCAGCTCCAAGCTCCTCCTGCTCAGCTCCAAACCCCTTCTGCCCAGCTCCAAACCCCTTCTGTCCAGCTCCAAGCTCCTTCTCCTGAGCTCCAAACCCCTTCTGTTCAGCTCCAGACCCCTTCTATCCAGGTCCAGACCCCTATCGAGCACCAAACTCCTTCTGCCTAGCTCCAAACTCCTTCTCCTGAGCTTCAAACTGCCATGGATCTGACAGCACATGCTGCCAAAGCCAGGAGGGAAGGAGGAAACACTTTTCAGCGATGATGTGCTGTTCTTCCATCAGCTCAGCGTCTTTTGAAACCTCACCCTCAGCTGGAAAAACCACCGAGGGGCAAGCTCCCAAGCCTGGCTTGGCAGCAGATCTGAGGTCAGCACAGCCATTAGCTTCTTCCCAACCACGTCAGCTCCTTGGCCTGAAGATGGTCTTTCAGAAATCTTCAAGGCTCTTTGGGGTAATGAAATAGCTTAAAAAGACCAGCTGCAAAGTCACTGGACAACGTGGTCCTCCTCTTTGACAGGAGGGAAGAGGTTCAGCTCGGTACAATCCATGTTCATGTTCAGCATTTAAAACAACATGATTATGAAGTAAAAACAAACAAAGAACGGACCAGAAAATGCCAAGTTCTTCCTCAGCACGGCTCCGTTCCAGACACAGCTCTTGATCCACTGACTGTGTTAAATGACATTGTTTAGAAACACAGAATCATGGAATGGTTTGGGTTGGAGAAGACCTTAAAGATCATTGAGTCCAACCATTAACACAGCACTGCCAGGGCACTGCTAAACCATGTCCCTCAGCACCACATCTCCATGGCTTGGAAACCCCTCCAGGGATGGGGACTCCACCACTGCCCTGCCCAGCCTGGGACAGCCCTTCACAGCAGGAAATTGTTCCCCATCTCAACCTCAACCCTCACTCACACAACTTGAGGCTGGTTCTTCTCATCCTGTCACTTGGGAGAAGAGATCTCACCCCTCATCTCACCACAACCTCCTTTCAGAGAGTTGTGGAGAGCCAGAAGGTCTCCCCTGAGCCTCCTTTGCTCCAGGCTCAACACCCCCAGGTCCCTCAGCTGCTCCTCACCACACTCCTGCTCTAGACCCTTCCCCGCTTCATTGCCCTTCTCTGGCCACGCTCCAGCCCCTCAAGGTCCTTCTTGGAGTGAAGGGCCCCAAACCAGTGTTTGATGTTCTATTTAAACCTACACAATGGTTAATTTAACAGTCGCTTCTGTGCTCTCAGGTTGCTCTCACAACAGAAACAACATGATCAATCTCTCTTGGCTCTTTCGAAGCACCATGGATGGATAGCACCATTCAAAGCCACGCTGGGCCCAAAGCCAGAAGACCAGAGTTGAGTCTGACCCTGTTTGTCATTATTCCAGCTGAACAAAGAGTATCTTTTCCATAACTATTTACTTGGTAAGAAACTTGCCCCACAGAGTTTCAATGGGGAGGATAAATCTTGTACGGCTTGGGAAGGAACAGGAGAGTCTTGATTTGAGAAACGGCCTAGCTCTGGTCCCCGAAGTGAGCAGGCTGGTTGTGCTTCCATGGCGCCGCAGGTGCTTGGGCATGCAGAGCAAAGAAGGGCAAAAAAGTAGAATCATAGAATCACTGAATGGTTTGGATAGGTACCTCAAAGATCATCTTGTTCCAGCCCCCCTGCCATGGCAGGGACACCTCCCACTAGACCTGGATTCTTTCTTTGCCATTCCATGAATCCTCCACGCAGATGGGTTGACAGGTGAGCTATGAAGCTATGAGACCATTGCATTGTTGAGCCCTAACTAGAAATGATTCCCAGCAGAACTTCGCATTTGGCTTGGGATTAAGGAAATTAGTTGCCCTCCCCCTCACATACCTTCTCCGTATCCTGGGCTTAAAACTTGAGGCCATTTCCTCTTGTCCTCTCGCTTGGGAGAAGAGAGCTCACCCCCCACCTCACCACAACCTCCTTTCAGAGAGTTGTGGAGAGCCACAAGGTCTCCTCTGAGCCTCCTTTGCTCCAGGCTCAACACTCCCAGGTCCCTCAGCCGCTCCTCACCACACTCCCGCTCTAGACCCTTCCCCAGCTTCGTTGCCCTTCTCTGGCCACGCTCCAAACCCTCAAGGTCCTTCTTGGAGTGAGGGACCCAAAACTGACCCCAGGATTGGAGGTTGAGCCTCCTCAGTGCCCAGTCCAGGGGGTCGATCCCTGCCCTGGTCCTCCTGGCCACACAAGTGCTGGCACAAGCCAGGATGCTGGTGGCCTTCTTGGCCACCTGGGCACACGCTGGCTCATCTCCAGCTGCCTGTCAACCAGCCCCTCCATGTCCTTTCCTACCGGGCACTTTCCAGCTGCTCTTCCCCCAGCCTGGAGCGCTGCAGGGTGTTGTGGTGACCCAAGGGCAGGACCTGGCCCTTGGCCTTGTTGACCCTCACCCCACTGGCCTCAGCCCATCCATCCAGCCTGGCCAGGTCCCTCTGCAGAGCCTCCCACCCTCAATCTATCATCCTTAGAATAACAATATTCTTATCAATTTTAACGCCCCTCCAGCAAAGCACTTGACGTGGAGAGCAGACAGAGACCAGAGATATAAATTTCCAGAGGAATCAAGCAGCAGCTTGTGAGCGTTTATAAAGAAGATGAGTAATCAACTTAAGTGTCCATTAACTATCTTCAGCAAGAGAACACTTAATTTATGTTTAAGTTAATTATAGACTCCCGTGGCTCCCAGCAATGGCAAGAGGCTGTTCCAGCGACGCGCCTCTAAAGAAGAAAAAAACGTCTCGACTTATTTTTAAAAATTATTATCCCAAAACAGCCGACTTTCAGCACAACAGAAACCACCTGACTGGAGAGCGGCAGAACCAGTGTCCAAACCAAACATCAAGATACTGTGATTCCTGCACCAGCACCAAGAGACCCAAAGAACAATGTTATTGCCCGAGCTTAAAAAGAATTAAATCCTAAGAGCAACAGGCATCTGGTCCTGGAAGGGGTATGATGGCCAACAGCGCGAGCACCTGCCCTGCTCTCGTCCGTAAGGAATGAGGATTTTATGGATGTGGGCGATAGGGATGGAATTTTCCACGATTCTATGGAAAACCTACCCGTTCTGCTTAAAACGTTACACAGGAGGTGCAACCAAATTGGCTTCTGGTCCCATCAACCCAAAGACTTCAGCCCCATCAGCATCCGTGCTCCAGGCAGCATTTAGAAGGACTGGGGCCAGACTCTTGTCAGTGGTGCCCAGGGACAGGACAAAGGGCAACGGGCACCAACTGGAACCCAGGAAGTTCCATCTGAGCAGGAGGAGAAACTTCTTGGTGTGAGGGTGTTGGAGCCTGGCCCAGGCTGCGCAGAGAGGTTGTGGAGTCTCCTTCTCTGGAGAGATTCCAAAGGTGCCTGGACACGATCCTGGGCCCCTTGCTCTGGGTGATCTGCTGGAGCAGGGGGGTTGGACGAGGAGATCTCCAGAGGTCCCTTCCAACCCCTACTTTGCTGGGACTCTGTGGAACGCATGAAACCTTAAACCCAGCTTGACCAATGCCCAGCCCTGAAAAACCTCAGGGCAAATGTTTTCAACCTCCCCATGGCTCGAGGGGCCGGCAAAGCCCCAGCCACACCAATGGTGTGGGCTGGTGCCCACCAATGGAAGGCTCATGGCCATGTTTTGCCATCTAGACCTCACCACAAGGGATTAATAACCGAGGTGGGCACTTGGAAAAAGTAAAAATAAAGCATTTGGGCTGAAAAATGTCTTATTTTTTCAGTCTGCCTCAGCCAACCTGCAAAATAACAAAACCCAAGATGGGATGTTTTGTGTTTCTCACTATGAACTCCATACTGCCAATGGCCTTTGACCAGGAAAAGGCCAGGACCATCACCACTGGACATGTTGGTGGTATTTTCTTTCCCCAGAAAGGGGGAAAAGAAAGGGACACCTCCCATTAGACCAGGTTGCTCAAAGCCCTGTCCAACCTGGTTCCATCCAGTGATGGAGCATCTACAACTTCCCTGGGCAAACCAGGCCAGGGTCTCACCACCCTCACAGTGAAAAATTTCTTCCTTACATCTAATCTAAATCTCCCCTTCTCCAGTCTGAAGCCATCACCCCTCATCCTATCACTACAAGCCCTCATAAAAAGTCCCTCCCCAGCTTTCTTGTAGCCCCCTTCAGATACTGGAAGGCCACCAGGTCTCCCCTGAGCCTTCTCTTCTCCAGGCTGAACAAGCCCAACTCTCTCAGCCTGGCCTTGTAGGAGAGATGTTTCAGCCCTGTGATCATCTTTGTGGACCTCCCCTGGACTCACTCCAACAGGTCTATGTCCCTCTTATCTTGGGGGCTCCAGAGCTCCTCTCTGGGTTTTTAACTAGCTATGGCAACATCCACAGAAGCGGAAAAAAGTCATAACACTCATCTTCAGGTCACCACATCAAGCGCATAACCCGTTTGCCTCGTTACACAGAGACCTTGCGGAAGAAGGAGCATCTCCGGCTTGAAACGGTCTTTGATGGGGTAACGTCCTGCTCTTAGCCCACCCAGGACCACTCTTCCCTTTGGCCAGCTGATGAAAATGGTCTTTTTTTTAAATTATGTGGTTGTAATTGATGCCTGGAGCTCTAACAACCGCCTGCTTCACAATGACTTACAAATAACTATACATTCACTGTGCATCTGATTCGTTTTTACGAGGTAACTCCTTGCAGCTCTCCTGGGCAACCTGTCACTGCTTCAAACTCTGGGTTATTTCTGTGCCGCTGCCCGGATCAAGGTTACGCCCATTTATCATCCACCACCAGCTATGTTCAACTTAAAGATCTGTGTTAATTAGAGGCATAACTTTGGCTACTGGTGGAATTCTCTGCCAAATCCTAATGCGAATAACGCGGAGTTGTTTGAGGAACACGAGGCCGGGCTTCTCCACAGCTCTTCCTGCACTGGCCCAGGGACGTGGTGGGGTCAGCATCCCTGGAGGGGTTCAAAAAACATGTAGATGTGGCACTTCAGGATGTGTTTTAGCGGTCATGGCAGTGTTGGGTTGATCACAGAATCACTACGGTTGGAAAGGACCACCAGGTCATCAAGTCCAACCTTCATCCCAACATCTCTCTAGCCACTAGACCATAGCCTCAAGTGCTACATCCACTCGTTTTTTAAACCCCTCCAGGGATGGCGATTCCACCACCTCCCTGGGCAGCCTGTTCCAGACTTGGTTGGACTTGATCTTAGAGGTCTTCTCCAACTTTTTTTTTCTGAAGACACTTGTATTCTGGTGCATCACCCAAGAAACCACAGGACAGTATTTGCACCATGTACCTGCTAAGGAGACCTTCATGAGGAGCTTGGGCATTGCAAAAGAATGTAGCCAATATAAAAAAAAAATACAGAGACTTCACGTCAACCCCACACGCTGTTCCTACCCAAACGCTCCATGGAGACAAGTGTGGAGACACGGCGCCTGTAAAATGGGTTTATAACGGCTGTGATCGTGGTTCATTTATGTTTTGCATAAATAACGGCGAGCTACTGGAAGACGACCGTAATTAAACAACACGACTGAAGAGAACAACTCTCCAGGAGTAGTCACAAGTCTTTGGAGTTCTGTGTTTTTTTATCTTCGCTGGGACTGGTACCACCAGCAGCAGCTGGAGCTGGTACCACCAGCAGCAGCTGGAGCTGTTATGGGAGAGAACTTGGATTAAAAAATGACACTAGAAATGTTGGATTTTCCTTCTGGGACGCAGCAGCAGAGCTGTAGGTCCATGGGAGGCCACACACCAGACACATGAACACCACCAGATCCATGCTTGAAGGGTTGCCCAGCTCTGCCAAGCTCAAACCCGTGACTCAAACATTTTTGCAAACCCTCTACGTATGGAGGAGCAAGAAAGTAGGTATCAAAACAAAGTGAAACCTCTCAGAAATTGGCATCTTGGAGGGACACAGAGCTCCAGGCCACGTTGTCACTCAGATCTGGCCTTTGGCAACCCTTTATGGCTAACAAACACTTCACACCCCAACTCAAACCTTTCCTCAGCCTTCACAAAGGGATTTGCTGAACAATCCCAGGTGAGGAGCCAGCTCTGGCTATTAAGGTTTAAATTCTCCCAAGGAACAGGCGACAGGACAAGAGGAAATGGCCTCAAGTTGCACCAGGAGAGGTTGAGGTTGGCCATGAGGAACAATTTCTTGCTGGGAAGGGTTGTGAAGGGCTGTCCCAGGCTGGGCAGGGCAGTGATGGAGTCCCCATCCCTGGAGGGGTTTCCAAGCCGTGGAGATGTGGTGCTGAGGGCCATGGGTTAGTGGTGCCCTGGCAGTGCTGGCGGAATGGTTGGACTCCATAATCTTAAAGGTCTCTTTCAACCACAACTATTCTATGACTCCAAATACTGAATTTCTATTCTCTTTTCTCGATTAGCATAAACACAGCAGGTCTGAGATGTCCAACACCACTAGTGACAGCTCCCAGAAAGAGACACAACATCTCACCTGGCCCCACCATGAAATTCATAGAATGACAGTATGGTGGGGGGTGGAAGGGATCTCGTTCAACTCCCCTGCTCCAGCAGGTCACCCAGAGCAGGGTGCCCAGGATCGCGTCCAGGCACCTTTGGAATCTCTCTAGGGAAGAAGACTGCACAACCTCTCTGGGCAGCCTGAGCCAGTGCCAACATTCCTGTTCCACCCCCAAAATGCGGGTGCAGGGTGGCGAGCAAAGCATGTCGCTTCCCCCCCTGAAGAATGTGGTTCATTCACAACCCCTTGCTGCTGCTCCATCTGGACATGTTTCTGAAGGTCTGGGAGAGATCCTGTGCAAGGAGCTGACCCAGCAGACGAACGGATTCACATCAAGGTGCTAAATTTACTCAACAAACCAACCCAGATTTCAGCGACCTCCCTCATCAGGAATTGTGTCTTGGCCGTGCCCAGGAAATGATGGATGTCGTGCAGGCTGGGCCACCAAGTTGACATTTGTGAGAGGGTTCAAGTCCCTGCTCTGCCAGATGACTTCCTGCCCGGCAACGATACTTCTGGGTTTTAATCCTTCACCTGAAATAGCAAGACCTGGGCTTCCACATCTACGGTGTTGTGAGGTCAAATACACTGTGAGGAACCCTGAGGAGTCTGAGGTGATGCTCCCAGCACAGCCGTTTGGCAGACACTGGAGAGAAACCACCTTTGCTCACAGGTCCTCTCTGGACTTCAAGGAGCAAGAGTTGCGTTCCTTCTCAAAATTAATCCTACCTGAAGGGAAGAAGGTTGCTCAGGGAGGTTCTGGAGTCTCCTTCTATGGAGAGATTCCAAACCTGCCTGGACACCATCCTGGGCAACCTTCTCTATGTGACCCTGTTGGAGCAGGGGGGTTGGACAAGATGATCTCCAGAGGTCTCTTCCAACCCCCACCGTGCTGGGATTCTGTGAACAGCAGTTTGAGAGTTTCTCCTGATCCCAAAGTAATCACAAGAGTGAACGAATTACACATTTCCAATGGGAATAAGGAAGAGCTGGGGCGAAATGTCCCCCTCCTCTTGCACCCTGGGCAACCACTGCCCTGGTACAGAGTCCGGTGAAGGTGGATCTAGCCAAGGTGCTAGATTCTCACCATGGTCCCAGCATCAGCCTCTCAGGAGGGCAACAGGGTGATGGTACCACCAGGATCTGGGGGTCTCTGTGTTCAGGGTATCTGTGCAGTAACTCTTCTTCTTCCAAAAGAGCTAAGATTGAGACAGAAAATACCCCAGCCGAGGAGCCATCCAAGAGAAGCAGAACATCTCCTTCTAGCCCAGGAAGCAGAAAAGCATCTCAGATATTTCACCTTGTTAGGCTGAGTGGCTGAAAATAGCCACTGGATGAAAAACAAACCAGCTGGACAATTCCAAAGCTAAAGCAAACACTGAGCAGCAGAGCTGGAGACAGAGTGTGGGACCAAGACTGAGCTGTCTTCTGAGTCGAAGCTCTCCTGTATGGAGCTCTGGAGTGGTGTCAGAAGATAATGACACTTGTGCCTGCAAAAGGGACACCTCATCTAGTGTCAGCTGCTTGAGGTCCCTCTATAGCCCATGGAAAGGAACAGGAACCTCTGGAGAGCAATTCCTGCAGCTAACATAGGGAGATGAAGCTGCAGGATCCCAGCACAGTGGAGGTTGGAAGGGACCTCTGGAGATCATCTCAGCCAACCCCCTGCTCCAGCACCTCACCCAGAGCAGGGGGCCCGGGATTGCGACCAGACACCTTTGGAATCTCTCCAGAGAAGGAGACTCCACAACCTCTGGGCAGCCTGGGCCAGGCTCCAACACCCTCACACCAAACAAGTTTCTCCTCCTGCTCACATGGAACCTCCTGGGTTACACTTGGTGCCCGTTGCCCCTTGGCCTGTCACTGGGCACCACTGACAAGAGTCTGGCCCCATCCTCTTGTCCCCCATGGGCCCCTCAGCTCTTGGTCAGCATTGACCAGATCCCCTCTGAGGCTTCTCTTCTCCAGCTGAACAGCCCCAGGGCTCTCAGCCTTTCCTGGGCACAGAGATGCTCCAATCCCACCAGCATCTTCTGAGCCTTTGCTGGACTCTCTCCAGTAGCTCCTCATCTCTCTAAACACCCCTTTGAAGACATTCATCTCTGCAGTGACGGCAGAGGAACATGAGATACATAGACTAAGATACAGCTCCTAAATGACCAAGTCAAAGGGTTGAGCCTCACCCTCACTAAGTCACATGAACATGAAACATCTTCTCCTTTCCCCAGGAAGAAAAAAAAAAGATGAGAAAAAATAACAAGAGACGTGCCAAGGCTCAGCAGGACTGTAGGCACTCCTCTGGTGTCCAGTGATCCTGGCCATGGACACGTGACCCTGGCACCTCTGCTCTGCCATGGCCAGAAGAACAGCACTAGAAGTGGGATGAGGACATCCCTGCCAATCGAGAGGTCCCTCTGACCGCAGGGCTGCCAGGTCTGGTACCATCACCATTCCCATAAACGCATCAGAATCTTCTAAGTTAGTTTTCACACCACCTGGAGCATCTACTCCTTAACTCAAAGGGTCTCCAGGACACAGCTTAATTAACCAATTCTTCCCAAAGCAACTCAAGCTGCAGGAGTGCCATGTCAAGCTGCCAGCCCTGATGGAGGCTGAAGAACCTATTCACCTGCCCAGTATGGTGGCAGAGGGTTGCATCTCACACCTCTCTCGGGAGCTGGGAATATAAAAAGCCACCTGAGATCCTGGGCATCTGCTACAGAGCAGATGGGGCTGCTCCAGCAGAGCCCAGCACGATCCTACACCAGCAAATCTCTCTGGAACTTCTCCAAGCTCCAACATTTTTATGCCTCAGTCCTGGTTTAAGGTGCTGGGGCTTGTCCTGGGGAGAAATCAGCCCATGTCCTCCTGTGCAGAGGGATGTAGCTAGATGTGTAAGGGTTCACAAATCATGGAATGGTTTGGGTTGGAAGGCACCTCTCAATGTCATCGAGTCCAGGAACATCTGCAACTAGAGCAGGTTGCTCAGAGCCCCGGCCAACCTCACCTGCAATGGTGCCAGGGATGGGGCAGCAACCACCTCTCTGGGCAACCTGCGCCAGGCTCTCACCACCCTCAACTCAAAAATGTCTTCTTCATATCTAGTCTAAATCTCCCTCTTTTAGTTTGAAGCCATCACACTTGTCCTGTCCCAACAGGCTCTGCTCAAAATCTGTCCCCATCTTTCTGACAGGCCCCTTGAAGTCCTGAAAGGCCACAAGAAGGTCTCCTGGAGACCTTATCACACACAGGCATATTTCTCATCCCTTCCACAGTTTTAAAGATAATATTAAAAAAAAAAGATTTGAACTACAAGGACTCTGGGAGGATCTGTTACTGCCATCACTTTTTTAATTCAGCGATAGGCTCTGACCACCACACTAGTCCTCGGTGTCCTGCTGACGTCCCCAATGTCCTGCTGAAGTCTCTAGAAGGTCGGAAGAGCCAACCAGGCTTAAGAATAAGGCTGACCACTCTGGAGGTTCTCTGGAAATCCTGGAGCTTCGCACAAGCACAAGCATAAGCACAAGTTCTGGGCCAGCAGATTATATAGTTTGATTTCTTTTGCCTTAAAACTTCAAAGCAGCTACAACAAAAAGCCGCTTGGGCAGCATCAATAAAAGCAGCTGCTTGGAAAACAGTATTTTCAGAAATCATTTCTTCCCCCTCTAAAAAAATCAGGTTTTCTCCAGCATTTGTATGTCTATATGAAGGAAAACAAGCAACCTTTCCTTCTTGGGTTCTTCACCAATTGACCGTTGTCCTGGCCCTCTCACAGATCTAAACACACACGTTGCTCCACAGCTTTTCTCCAAAATTATTTCTCCCTCTCCTGCCATACAAAGCTAAACCCGACCGGCCAAGGGGCAGGCTGTGCAAACAAGCAAACTGCTCATTCCTAACTCAGACAAGGAACATTCTTAAAGTTCTCCTGTTTATTATGTTTCCATCCTCCAAGAGAGGCAAAATTTCAGGCTCCTTCAAGAACGGAAGAATTTTGGGCTCAAAACCTGAAGGGAAGAATAAAAGCGACCTTAAAACTCAGCACTTCAGGGTAAAAAAGATGTAGGGGATGAAATTAAAGCATCGTGCATCTCCTCAGTGGGATGAAGCACACTTAGAAAGGAATGCTGGATTCGCCTGGGTGGATGTTGCAGATATCTCTCAGCCCAACCCAGAGAGTGGTGGGGATGGAGGTAACTCCAGTTGGTGGCCAGTCACAAGAGGTGTCTCCGAGGCTCAGCGCTGCGGCCTGTTCTCTTTAATCTCTTCATCAATGATCTGGATGAGGGGATCGAGGCACCCTTAGTCAGTTTGGAGATGACACCAAGTTGGGTGGGAGTGTGGATCTGCTGGAAGGTGGGAGGCTCTACAGAGGGACCTGGCCAGGATGGATGGATGGCCAATGGGATGAGGTTCAACAAAGCCAAAGGCCGGGTCCTGCCCTTGGGTCACCACAACACCCTGCAGCACTCCAGGCTGGGGGAAGAGTGGCTGGAAAGCGCACAGTGGAAAAGGACATGGAGAGGTTAGTCGACAGGCGGCTGGAGATGAGCCAGCGTGTGCCCACGTGGCCAAGGCTACCAGCATCTGGGCTTGGGTCAGCACTAGTGTGGGCAGCAGGACCACGGCAGGGATTTTCCCCCTGCACTGGGCACTGGGGAGGCTCAACCTCCAATCCTGGGGTCAGTTTTGGGTCCCTCACTCCCAGAAGGACCTTGAGGGGCTGGAGCATGCCCAGAGAAGGGCAACGAAGCTGGGGAAGGGTCTAGAGCAGGAATGTGGCAAGGAGCAGCTGAGGGACCTGGGGGTGTTGAGCCTGGAGAAAAGGAGGCTCAGAGGAGACCTTCTGGCTCTTCACCACTCCCTGAAAGGAACTTGGAGCCAGGTGGGGGGTGACATCTCCCAAGCGAGAAGACAAGAGGAAACAGCCTCAAGTTGCACCAGGGGAGAGGTTGAGGTTGGACACGAGGGACAATTTCTTCCTAGCAAGGGCTAGGAAGGGCTGTCCCAGGCTGGGCAGGGCAGTGGTGGAGTCCCCATCCCTGGAGGGGTTTCCAAGCCATGGAGAGGTGGTGCTGAGGGTCATGGTTTAGTGGTGCCCTGGCAGTGCTGCGTTAATGGCTGGACTTGATGACCTTAAAAGTCTCTTCCAACCAGAATGATTCTATGATCCCCTATCTCCTCCATATCTCCTATAACAAAGGTTAGTAATGTCCATACTTCCAGAGAAAGAGGCAACAACTCACGTTGCTGGAGAGCAGCTCTGAGGAGCTCTGGTTCCCAAGGCACAGATGTCTGTGACACGAAGCGAGCTGAGGCATTTTCCAACGGGGCAAAAAATAGGTTACTTAAAAATAGGTCCGTAATCCAAACAAACAAGCCTCCCGGTACTATTTCATACAGATAAACCAACCCAGCACCAACGGTTCACGCGCAGAACCACGCGCAGCGACTTAATGACTTCCTCATGTTCCTCTGACCTTCTTCGTATCGATTGCAGAGGTGGGCACTCAGTCCTGGCACCATCGCTCCGGTCCTTGCTCCATCCCATAGTGGGGACGGCACACAACAGGTCAACACCCAATGGCACTGACCCCGCTCTGGGCCATGTTGATACAGTTTTGGTCAGTTAGAAGAATAACTGGCCAGTAACTCTTCCACTACGGTGCCCACCACACAGCTCACTGGTGAGCCATGCTGGGACTGCACTGGTTTTAACACGCAGGGTCATGGTTAGAGGTAGGAGCTTCTCAAAACTCGCATGTGCTGCAGGAGGAGTAAGCAATGGCTTAATTAGAGTCCGTCGTCTACATATGCCTGAGGAACAGCATCAAACATGAAGGTATCAGAAACTAAGTGGCCAGGAGGACCAGGGCAGGGATTGTTCCCCTGGACTCGGCACTGGGGAGGCCCAACCTCAAATCCAGGGGTCAGGTTTGGGCCCCTCACTCCAAGAAGTACCTTGAGGGGCTGGAGTGTGGCCAGAGAAAGGCAACGAAGCTGGGGAAGGGTCTAGGGCAGGACTCTGGTGAGGAGCAGCTGAGGGACGTGGGGGTGTTGAGCCTGGAGAAAAGGAGGCTCAGGGGAGACCTTCTGGCTCTCCACAACTCTCTGCAAGGAGGTTGGAGTCAGGTGGGGTCGGGCTCTTCTCCCAAGGAACAAGTGGCAGGAGAAAAGGAAATGGCCTCAGGTTGCACCAGGGGAGGCTTAGGTTGGCCATGAAGAGCAATTTCTTGCTGGGAAGGGCTGTCCCAGGCTGGGCAGGGCAGTGGTGGAGTCCCCATCCCTGGAGGGGTTTCCAGGCTGTGGAGATGTGGTGCTGAGGGACAGGGGTTAGTGGTGCCCTGGAAGTGCTTAGTTAACAGTTGGACTCAGTGAGCTTTGAGGTCTCTTCCAATCAAAACAGTTCTGTGATTCTACTCACACACCAAACATCTCTAGAACTCCAGAAGCAAACTGAAGTCCGCAGGGCAAGAGGTGGGGAAACAAAGTCCTGAAGGCCATACCCTGTAGCAGGGAGGGGGCATAAAAGAGGCTGAAAAACCACATTAATTGTGCTTGACTACGATCTCCTGATGGGTGATCAAACCTTGCCCAGCCATGAACCCACCCAAAGCCCTATCTCCCACCTCCACCACATGGTCCTGCTTCATCAGGTATCCGCAGTGTGGTTCAACATGGCCACACCTTCTCAAATAATGTACCCGCAAGGTCCCATTGCCATGGGAACCCCAAAGCTGCACCAATAAGAAGCACCACAGCCCAGCCTTCAGCTTCCCTGGCCTGCTTAGGAGTTTGTTTCTCCCTATTTAGCCTCGTTTTTGAATCAAAGCTAATTAATGAAGTATTTTCAACACTCATTGTTTGTGCAATTAGGACTGTCGAGTGCGACGTGCGAGGCTGGTTACATTGAAGCAGCTGATGGCAGCGAAAGCTTGGCACTGGGCTGGGCCTGGAGAACCATAATGGGCCACGGGCCACCACCAGCGCCTGGTTCCCCTCAGCACAGCCTCCACATCGGATAAGCAGAAGGAGGTTTAGAAGCAGAGGAAAGACCTCATGGGGAACTGTTGCTTTCTTGTAGACCCTCCTTACAACAAACAAATCCCGTGGAATTACACCCATATGACCTTTTAATTCCCTTCCCTCACTGAAAACCAGGAAGATCTTGGAACGCAACTTGCTGCAGCACAGTTCTGAAGGACGCTGGCCAGACATCTGTCCCCTGCCCGGAGCAAGAGGAGGGGACAGCACTCAGTGAGAAGAGAATTCTCATCAGGATGGACCAAGTAGCCCACAAGTCAAAAACAAACTGAGCAGGCAACAGAAAACAGATTATTTTTTTTAATCCCCTTTCAGAGGAGGTCTCATCTCATCATGACCATCAAAGCACCACAGACACAGCCGGCCACACCGTAAGGGATCTCAGGAGGCTTTGTCACACATTTATTGCTCGATTTCCTTTGGAGAGGAAAGGACAGGACTCTGGGACATGGTTTAGGGGTCATGGTAGTGCTGGATTGACAGCCGGATTTGATAATCTTAGAGGTCTTTGCAATTCTGAGATTTCAGGATTACATCTTTGGGATCCCATGTGTGTGGATGTGTACATGTGTATCCCTGGTCCCACCACACCAGGAGGCACAGTTTGAAGCAGGACATAAAGAAAGTCTGCCATGTCCTGCAGGAGTTCATCCCAGGATTGCATGTTTAGGGAGGAACCCAAGTTATACCTCAAACTGCACCGTGTGTGGTGGTCAGAGCTGCTCCAGGCTGCCATGGACCAAAGGGAAGGGAAGGACAGGACAAGAATCATAGAATCATTTTTGCTGGAAAAGACCTTTTAGGTCATCAAGTCCAACCATTAACCCAGCACTGCCAGGGCACCACTAACCCATGGCCCTCAGCACCACATCGCCACGGCTTGGAAACCCCTCCAGGGATGGGGACTCCACCACTGCCCTGCCCAGCCTGGGACAGCCCTTCCCAGCAAGAAATTATTCCTCAGGTCCAACCTCAGCCACCCCCGGCACAACCTGACGTGGTTTCCTCTTGTCCTGTCACTTGTTCCTTGGGAGAAGAGCCCAATTCTACCTGGCTCCAAGCTCCTTGCAGGGAGTTGTGGAGAGCCAGAAGGTCTCCCCTCAGCCTCCTTTGCTCCAGGCCCAATACCCCCAGGTCCCTCAGCTGCTCCTCACCACACTCCTGCTCTAGACCCTTCCCCAGCTTTGTTGCCCTTCTCTGGCCACGCTCCAGCCCCTCAAGGTCCTTCTTGGAGTGAGGGGCCCAAAGCTGACCCCAGGATTGGAGGTGTGGCCTCCCCAGTGCCCAGTCCAGGGGGACGATCCCTGCCGTGGTCCTGCTGCCCACACTAGTGCTGGCACAAGCCACGATGCTGGTGGCCTTCTTGGCCACGTGGGCACGTGCTGGCTCATCTCCAGCTGCCTGTCAACCAACACCCCCAGGTCCTTTCCCACCAGGCACTTTCCAGCCACTCTTCCCCCAGCCTGGAGTGTTGCAGGGGAGGACCCGGCCCTTGGCCTTGTTGAACCTCATCCCATTGACCTTGGCCCTGTTGAACCTCATCCCATTGACCTTGGCCCATCCATCCAGCCCGGCAAGATCCATCTGTAGAAGAGTATTTGGTGATGAAGATGCCAAAAAGCCTCAACAACCACATTCAGCCTTTGCTCTCCAGGTCAGGTTCCTCTCCCAGGCATCTCTGGGCCACCCAGATCCCTGCTCCGATGCTCACCTCTTGGTTCCCACAGCTCAGCCTCCCTCATCTACACTTTCCAGGCGGTCAAAGTCAAAGTCAGGTCTTCTTCTCCCACTGGGATGCGGTGAGGGCAGAGGCCACAAGCAGCTGGGAAAGTCTGAACACGAGCTTTTTATGTACAACTCCTGAGAAAACCACTGCCCCAGAGAGGTCATCTGCCACTGCTCCTCTACAGCCCCACCAGAGCAGGCAGCATCCCCACAGTGGCTCTGCAAAGTTTACAACACTGCCCACTTCCAAGCACCTCCTGAGAGGCACATGAGGCATCAAGAAAGTTGCTTTTAAGTGCAATAAATAAATACATTTTTTAAAAAAATTTAAAATCCGTGCTCTGATCCAGCTGAGCATTATCCAGCTGAGCACTGCTCCAAGTTTCTGGGCCAACATAGGGAGCCAGGAGCTCCTAGCCCCAACACAAATCCTTCCAGCTCTGCTCTTCTTCTACATGAGGCCGCACTTTGATGCCAAAAGGGAATTTCTCCAGCTCTCAGATGGTGATTCCCTGAGAGGAGTTTCATTCCTAAACAAAGTAAAGGCTGCTGTGAAAAGGAGGCTCAGGGGAGACCTTCTGGCTCTCCACAACTCCCTGAAAGGAGCTTGGAGCCAGGTGGGGTCGGGCTCTTCTCCCAAGGAACAAGCAACAGGACAAGAGGAAATGGCCTCAAGTTGCACCAGGGGAGGCTGAGGTTGGCCATGAGGAACAATTTCTTGCAGGGAAGGGCTGTGAAGGGCTGTGCCAGGCTGCCCAGGGCAGTGGTGGAGTCCCCATCCCTGGGGGGGTTTCCAAGCTGTGGAGATGTGGTGCTGAGGGACAGGGGTTAGTGGTGCCCTGGCAGTGCTGGGGGAATGGCTGGACTTGATGATATTGAAGGTCTCTTCCAACCAAAATGATTCAATGATTCAATCCACTGAGGTTTCCCATCAAGCAGCTAAAGAACATTGACTATTTCCTGGCGGAGTTTCCAAAGTATTCTCCAAAACTACTACTTCTCCCTACCCTGCCCAAAGCTGCTACTCACACATGCAATTTCTACTCAGTGAAAGCACACACCTAGAAACCTGTTGGACTCGATGACCTTTAAGGTCTTTTCCAACCTCAACAATCCTATGATGAACTGCAGGGACAGCAAAAGGCACGGCAGCAAAATCCTTCTAGTCCTGGTGATGAAGGCTCCTTTAAAAAGCATTTTGGTGTAAAGCAAGAGGAGCATTGCTGGACACTGCTTCCACAGACTCTTCCAGGTCTGTGGGAAAGACAGGGTTGTACAAGTCACCACAGAGAAGGTGTGTTCAGACAAGCTGGGTCGTGTACCTCCTCAAGACTCAAGTCCAGGGCAGCTACAGGAGGAGTCAGAGGTTTCCAGCACGCTAATCATGGAATCGTTTAGGCTGGAAACGACCTTTAAGCTCATTGAGTCCAACTGTTTCCCAGCCCTGCCAGGGCACCACTAACCCATGGCCCTCAGCACCACATCTCCACAGCCTGGAAACCCCTCCAGGGTTGGGGACTCCACCACTGCCCTGCCCAGCCTGGGACAGCCCTTCACAGCTCTTGCCAGCAAGAAATTGCTCCTCATGTCCAACCTCAACCTCCCCTGGCACGACCTGAGGTGATGAAACCCTGCACTGTTTCTGTTTACATAGCTCCAGGAGGTCAATGAACACCAGAGAGCAGCCAGATCAAGAGTATCTCCATGAACTGCTTGTATGTGAACACCATGGATTTTATGCTGACCTCCTGACTTCAGCTGATGACTCTTTTTCCTAAAGGCAGCTCATAAAAGCATCTTAGTTGCGGCAGTGGATGAAATCAGAGGCTCTGGCAGAGGAATAGGAACCAACGTAGATGTTGGCATCACGGCGGGTGACGTAAACTCAAGCACCACGAGATAAACGCACCAACACAATGTTTTATACACCGAGCAACTAATGATAATATTTAAATTGGTTGATAGAGAAGGAACCGCCTGTTTGGGTTCCCCCCTTGCGAGATCACCACATTGAGCTTTCAAAAGCCACCACAAAGTCCACATGCTCTGAGAGCTCAAAGTCCACACTGGATCATTTCCCAAGCTCGAGCTTTTATAAGAATTAACCTCCAGTAAAACCCAAAACCCCACGTTGTGGAATGATGACTAGAGGAGTTCTCAGCTCCACTGCTTGGAGACACCATCCTTATCCAGAAACGATTTTTTTTTTTCTCCCCTCTATCAAATCTTGTGACTGAGAAATCAAGGTGGGGAAGCTGGAGACATGGGACCACGCGGGGGAAGCTGGAGATGTGGGACCAGGCGAGGGAAGCCAGAGACGTGCAACCCAGAGCCCATCTTTTAACTGCTGCAGGAAAGAGAAGCAGGAAAAAGCCATCCCAGGATCCCCAGCCCAGCTCAGAGATGCCAAACCAGGGACCCCAGCCCTCCTCCAGCATTGGCCAAGCATGGTGGACACAGCCCTGCATCCCTGTAGATGGCAGATGATAGAGAACAACTTCAATATGACATTAAATAAGGCTCTAGGAAGCACGGAATAGAACTACTTCCATGTTGTCGTATAGAGGTAGAGCAAGCACAAGGCTGTAGAGGAAGGTGTCACCATCAACGGAACCAGAAACAATCCTGGCCATCCAAAGCCCAGCCCCTTCACAGTCAAGTTTTCCCAGGATCTCCCACAAACATACCTGAAGCCCAACGTGCGGGTCCCCAGCGGGAGCAGCGGCAGCGACACTTTTGCAGAGAAGCCAAAAAAGTTAGGAAAAGCAACCTCATTGGTCCCAGGTACTGATTTAATGAAAACCAGGCTGTGGAGCCAGCTCACTGGTTTTATTAATATGTATTAAAAAAATTGATTGAGATAAAATTTCAAAACTTTTGACCAAAACAGCTGATGGTGCACGTAAAACTTCTGTGAAACTTTTGATGTAATGCTAGATGATGCTCTGATAAGGACCATCACCAACAGGTAAATGAAAAGAACCCAAATTAAACAGGTTAGACTGGGGCAAGGGACAGATTACAGCAAGTAATGGGAAAGAGAACAACAAATCCCAGAATCCCAGCATGGTGGTGGTTGAAAGGGACCTCTGGAGATCTCCTCGTCCAACCCCCTGCTCCAGCAGGTCACCCAGAGCAGGGGCCCAGGATCGCATCCAGGCACCTTTGGAATCTCTCCAGAGAAGGAGACTCCACAACCTCTCTGCGCAGCCTGGGCCAGGCTCCGACACCCTCACACCAAACAAGCTTCTCCTCCTGCTCAGATGGAACCTCCTGGGTTCCACTTGGTGCCCATTGCCCCTTGTCCTGTCCCTGGGCACCACTGACAAGAGTCTGGCCCCATCCTCTTGTCCCCCATGGGCCCTTTAGCTCTTGATCAGCATTGATCAGATCCCCTCTGAGGCTTCTCTTCTCCAGCTGAACAGCCCCAGGGCTCTCAGCCTTTGCTGGGCACAGAGATGCTCCAGGCCCCTCAGCATCTTCTGAGCCTCTGCTGGACCCTCTCCAGTAACTCCTTGTCTCTCTTGACCTGGGGAACCCAGTACTCCAGAGGTGACCTCACTGGGGCAGAGCAGAGGGAGAAGAGAACCCCTCTTGACCTGCTGACCACACTCTTCTTCATGCATCTCAGGAGACCATTGGCCTTCTCAGCCACAAGGGCCCATTGCTGGCTCATGGGCAACTTGTTGTCCCCCAGCACTCCCAGGTCCTTCTCTGTGGAGCTGCTTCCCAGCAGGTCACCCCTCTCCTATCCTAGTCCATGGGGTTATTCCTCCCCAGGGGCAGGACCCTCTACTTGCCCTGGTTGGACTCACTCCAACACCTCAAAGTAACATTCACGGCACTGTTCTCCAGGAGGAGCCTCTCGTGCCCCTTTTAGAACGGGGGGTGTGAAAGATCCTGGGGCTGGAAGCCACGGCTGGACAAATTCATGCTAAAAATAACCACCAGCGGGTGAAAACAATAACGGCAGGGTGACATCCTGCGCAGCGGCGGGGGGACCAGCCACCGGCTCCACCACACCGACCTTCTCCCCAAAACGTGCTCTGGCTCAAAACCAGCGCGATTCGGTGGGGTGAGGGGGTGGGTGAGCACCTTTTGGGGTTCACGCTTCTCCAAGGCTTGGACCGGGGCCTGGTTGCCCTTGGCTCTAAAACGCCGACATCTCCAGGCCTTGCAAAATGGCTCCTGCACTTTTGAGCCCAACCAGACTTCAACCCGACACAGGCAGGGAAAGAGGAAAGATCAGGTAGTTGCCAGCGGTGCTCAGCCCTTGAGCGGGGCAGAGCCGGGAGAAAAGCGGATTTTTCCCCGGGAGCTCAGCCATCGAGTGTGATTTTCCTCCCGGTATAGAGCTACTTGTTCTGAAAGTCTTACTTTAAAAAATACCTTAGGATTTAATCCTCAAGGAGCGAGCACAGGAACTGATGTGACCGAGCCTGACGAGCAACCACCATGGAAACTCCACAAATTCCACTTCCCGAACCACTCCTGGGTAAAATGACCGGCGCCGACTTATTTGTGTTATTTAAACCACTCCACAAGAAAAACCAAACCCTTTCACTTTCAAAAATCCGTCTGAATGAGGCCTTTCGCTTTCAGGACTCAGCCAGCCGCTCACCTGTGCGGGACAGCAAGCGGCGCATTGTGCAGCCAACGCGACCTCGGAGATGCCACAGACCATCCGAGGGGATTCCCAATGCTGAGCCACGACAACTCTGAGGCTGGGAAAGCCAAAGGACCCCAGGAGGACGCGGTGACTTTGAGGTGTGTTTGGGAAGCGCAACAGGCACCGTCGAAACTCCCAGTTACCCCAGCGAGTGACGCGGGGTAGCTGCGGTGTGAGCTGCCGGCGCTCGGAGAGCGTCAATCCCGCATCCACTGCATTTGCCTGTGCTTTTCTAGCTCGCAAGCTGCCACCAGGAAGCTGCCACATGGCACCGGGGCTGGCCGCGGGCTTTTAAACCCAGAACATACCAGTTGTGAAAACACCACAAGGAAAAATATCTTCTTTTTTTTCAGGAAAACACAACCTGCAGGTGGTTTTATTAGAGACCAGGTCTCTGGGCTGCTCCCTGCTCTGCGAGCCAGCAGCTGAATCACCAGGGCTGCCACACTTCTGCAGGGCCTCCAAAAATAACTTGGCTGGAAATTCCTTGGAGGCATAAACCTTGCTTCAGCAGGGCTGCAGAGATCCAGTTTCCTTAATGGAGCAGACTGGATGTGGACCGGCCTAAAGATTTAGGCTTGGGTATAAAGAATATAAAAAATGAGGTTTTTTTCCCCACAGCGGCATGCGTGCAGTCAGTGTGAAGGAGATAAAAAAAAAAACAGGAGAAAGTCGTATAAATCATCACGTCACCAGGATAAAAAAATCAGCCTGTCCAGGAACCGGACAGAGAGTTCCCGATGGATGTTTTCCTCAGGTTGCACCAGGGGAGGTTGAGGTTGGCCATGGGGAACAATTTCTTGCAGGGAAGGGCTGTGAAGGGCTGTGCCAGGCTGCCCAGGGCAGTGGTGGAGTCCCCATCCCTGGAGGGGTTTCCAAGCCGTGGAGATGTGGTGCTGAGGGCCATGGGTTAGTGGTGCCCTGGCAGTGCTGGAGCTGTAGACTTGATCTGAAAGGTCTCTTCCAACCTAAATGATCCTATGATGCTGGTGGAGACACTGAGGAGCAAAAAGCCTCGCTCAGAGGGCTCTGCCCACACCCAAGCCACCAGCACTTCAGCCTTGGTGGGACCTTTCTCCTCCAGAAGCCCATTTACTCCCTCACCTGCAGCTCTCACAGGACACAACTCACTGGGCTGAGGAATTTTTTTTTGGTCAGCATCCACGAACTTGGCGCTGAGGATCCCCTGTCTCCCGTCTGATGACTAAAAGCACGTTTCATGGAGCAGGCTCCCAGCTCTGACCTCAGGGACGGTCACAAGGACACGCAGCAGACACCACTGCCCACGGTGGCTTCCCCAGATCTCAGCCTTCCATCGAGGCTGGCTCTGCCAGCAGCGTGCCACCAAAACCTGCCTCCCGAGGGGAAAACCACCAGAGGGAAGCCCCTCTGGCCTTGGGCTTCTCCTTCCTCTTTTTTTTTTTTTTTTGGTGGTTGGTGGGTTTTTTAGAATCATAGAATCATTTTAGATTGGAAGACCTCTAGTTGGACATGATTATCTGGTCCAGCCTTCGTCGAACATCTCCCTAAGCCCTAGGCCGTGTCTCCAAGTGCCCCATCTCCCCAGTTTTTTAATGTTTTTTGGGACAGAAAGGAGGAAAATAAGGTGGGAAACGGAGCAGCTGGGCCTTGGGTCTTTGCTGGCAGGGCTGGAAAGGTGGGAAAAGCCCAGCCCCGGAGCAGGGCGAGGGCAGGAGGCAGGAAAGGGCTGGCCAGAGGCGATGCCAAGGGTTACACAACCCTCGGGATCCCTCAACCCCCCTGGGAACGTCCTTCAAAAAAAATAATTACCAAAAACAAACTTAAAAAATTAACCCCTGGCATTTTCTGAGCGCCCGGTGAACCGCCCCCGCCCCCCCCAAAAGGCCAGAGCCCGCGGCGAAAATAAACGTGGGGCCTTTCCAGCCTTGCCCCCGAGGTTTGGAAGCGGAGAGGGGGGGACACAACCACTTTTTAACCGATTAACCGAGAAATCGCCTCAGGGCAGAGCCCAAGGGGCCTTTTTCCCGGCGGGAAGCCCCCGGGGGGGGAGGCGGCCGGGGGAGGAGGCGGGAGGGGGCGGCCTGGCCCCCCCCGATCCCTACAAGCACCGACAGAACCGGGAAAGGGGAAGAGGCTCCAGGGAAGGGCGGGAGGAGGGACGGGGGAGCCGTCGGGGCCTCACCTGCGATGGCGGACTCGTCCAGGTGGGAGCCGGGGGCCCGCTCGCCCCAGGCCGGCGGCAGGAGGAGGCCGCAGAGCGCCCACAGGGCCAGGCCCC
>VZZY01003336.1:329-34455 GCA_013400335.1 Eurystomus gularis | reverse complement strand
TCTCCCGGGAGAGCCCCCCCCTTACACAGCAGCGGTAGGACGGCCCTGACACCCCCCCCGCCCCTCGCTCCACCCCCGGTCACCTCCTCCCGGTCCGCGCCTTGTTCCCCCCCCTCTCCGCCACCCGCCGTGGTCTCTCCCGGGACTCCCCCGGTCTCTCCCGGGATCCCCCCTCCCGGCCGCCGCCGCAGTGGTCTCGTCCACCCTCCCCAACAGCCGCGCACCGCGCGCTGACAGAGGGCGGAGCCAGGCGCCCCCGCGGGGCGGGGCCGTCGTCTCCTGGTCCAATCAGAAGCCAGTGTTTGGCCACGCCCCCGGGCTTCCACCCCCCCCACCGGGGAGCCCCGTCCTCGCGCTGCTCGCTGAGTCGTAGCGACCTCTGGCGGGCGCAGCGGGATATGATCCGGGCTGGGCAAGGCCGCTTGGAGGGGCGCGGAAGCTAAGAAGGAGAGCTGCGTGTGACGGCTGGATGGGTAACCTCACAGCAGGGAGCGACGCCTCCAGCCCCAGAGAAGGCTTGTCAGGGCACCCCCAGCTCTTCAGAGCGCCCCACTTCATCAGAGAACCCCAGCGTGGTGGGGTGGGAAGGGACCTCTGGAGATCTCCTCCTCCAACCCCCTGCTCCAGCAGATCACCCAGAGCAGGGGGCCCAGGATTGTGACCAGACACCTTTGGAATCTCTCCAGAGAAGGAGACTCCACAACCTCTCTGCGCAGCCTGGGCCAGGCTCCAACACCCTCACACCAAACAAGCTTCTCCTCCTGCTCACATGGAACCTCCTGGATTACACTTGGTGCCCATTGCCCCTTGGCCTGTCACTGGGCACCACTGACAAGAGTCTGGCCCCATCCTCTTGCCCCCCGTGGACCCTTTAGCTCTTGATCAGCATTGACCAGATCCCCTCTGAGGCTTCTCTTGTGCAGGTCAGCAGCCCCAGGGCTCTCAGCCTTTGCTGGGCACAGAGATGCTTCAGGCCCCTCAGCATCTCCACAGCTTCTGCTGGACTCTCTCCAGTAGCTCCTTGTCTCTCTTGACCTGGGGAGCCCAGAATTGGCCCCAATACTCCCAAGGTGGCCTCACCAGGTCAGAGTAGATGGGGAGGAGAACCTCTCTTGACCTGCTGGCCACCCTCTTCCTCATGCACCTCAGGAGACCATTGGCCTTCTCAGCCATGAGGGCCCATTGCTGGCTCATGTAGCTCATCTTCTCAGAGCACCCCAGCTTGCTGGGCCACAGCCCCCTTGACTCCTGAGCATGTGGCTGCTCACAGCCAGGCCCAAGCTGCCCGACCTGGCACCTCCTGAGAGCTGTCACCTCCTGCATGGGGCTGTGTGCTCCCAGTGGCTCCACTGCCCACTGGTGCTGGACCATCAGAGCTGTTGGGGGCCACCAATGCCCAGAGCCCACCTGCCCATGGCACGGATGGGAAGAGCAGGGGCCGAGGATTCATGTGTCCTCCCTTGGCACTGGAAGTGAAGCTCCCTGCAGGGATTGGATCCAGCCTGATTCCCAGGCAGAGGATTCCCACTTGGGTCCCTGCCCTGGTCCTCCATGCCAGCACAGGAAGGTCCTGGGCGTGGGTTGGGGGTCCCTCACCTGCAGAGCCCCCCTGGCTGTGACACACCCAAGGATGAGTATGGGGTCAGGCTCCCTGAAGAAGAGCCTCTCCTCCATCCTTGAGCAGCTGCATGACCTCCAAGACTCTCCTGTCCCAGGGACCCTCATGGGCTGTGAGTGCTGCTGGGGGCACCTGGCCCTTATGTGACCCCTAGTTTGGGGGTCCTGGTCCTTGTGGGAACCTCCAGCTCAGGGCACCTGGCCCTTGTGAGACACCCAGCTCAGGGGACCTGGTCTTTATGGGGAACTTCCACTTGGGGGAGCTGGCGCTTATGGGGACCTCCAGATCAGGGGATGTGGCCCTTGCAAGACCCTCAGCTTGAGGGATCTGGACCTTCTGGGGGCCACCAGCTCGGGGAAGCTGACCCTTATGGTGACCTCCAGCTTGGGGGACTTGGCCCTTATGGCACCCCCTGCCTGGGGGACCTGGACCTTAAAGGGACCACCAGCTTGGAGGACCTGAGCCTTGCAAGGACCCTCGGCCTGGGGGTCCTGGCCCTTATGGGACCCTGAGCTTGAGGGACCTAGTCCTCGCAAAACCACCATCTTGGGAGACCTGGCCCTTACAGGGACCACCAGCTCAGAGGACCTGGACCTTTTGGGGACCCTCATCTTGGGGGACCTGACTCTTATGGGGACCTCCAGCTTGGGGGACTTGGCCCTTATGGGACCCACATGTAGGGGACCTGGACCTTAAAGGGACCACCAGCTTGGAGGACCTGGGCCTTGCAAGGACCCTCAGCCTGGGGGACCTGGTCCTTGTGGTGACCCCCATCTTGGAGGTCGTGGCCCTTATGTGACCCTGGGCTTGGGAGACCTGTCCCTTGTGGTGACCCCCACCCTGGGCAACCTGGACCTTCCATTGACCACCAGCTTCGGGGGGGGGTCTTGCCCCTTATCGGCACCTCCAGCTTGGAGGACCTGATCTCTGCGGTGACCCCCATCTTGGACACCCCAGCCCTGTCCCCCCCAAGCCTTGGGTTGCAGGAAGGTGACCCCAGTTCCTTCCGCCGGGACCCCCGGGCCGAGGAAGGAAGCGGCGGCGGGAGCGGGGCGGGGGGAACCGGGCGCGGCCAAGGGAAGTTTCTCCGCGGGACCGCCCGGGGCGGCTGCAGAACTTCCTCCTCCTCCTCCTCCTCCACCTCCTCCCTCTCCTCCTCCTCCTCCCGCCGCTGCTCCGGCCCCGCGCCCGCCATGCCCGGGGGTGAGTCCGGGACCGGGAGTCACCGGCCGGGGGACTGGGGGGGTCCGGGGATCGCTGCCCGGGATGGGGGTACCCAGAGTGGGATGAAGGTCCCGGGGAATGGGGCGGGGGGGGGTCCTGGTCCGGGCTCGGNATAGCTAGAGAATCTTACGGGGGGTACCGGAGCGCCGGGGATTTGGAGTACCGGCGTACCGGGAGTACCGGAGTACGGGGGTACCGGAGTGTCGGGGATTCGGAGTGTCGGGGATTCGGAGTGCCAGGGGTACCGGAGTGCCGGGGGTCGGGGGTGCGGAGTTTCGAGGTACTGGAGGTCCGGGGGTTGGGGCTACCGGAGCCCCGGGAGTTCGTGATGCCGGGGGTCGGGGCTACAGGAGTGCCCGGGAGTGGGGCCATTGACAGAACCGGCCCGACCCCCTCNGGCTGGAGCAAAGTTCTGCCATCTCTCTGCCCTGCAGGCACACCGAGAGCAGGGCAAAGGCAACGCCAAAAGCCCCACTCCGGTTTGGCAGCCTATTGTTCCCCTCCTCCACCTGAGCCCGAGTGGCTATGGCCACCAGACCTCTGGACATGAAGGGTTTTTACGAGAGCTTGTACTGATAGGATGAGGGGTAATGGCTTTAAACCAGAAAAGGTGAGATTTAGATTGGAAATTAGGAAGAAGTTTTTCACTCTGAGGGTGGTGGGACACTGGCACAGGTTGCCCAGAGAAGTTGAGGATGCCCCATCCCTGGAGGTGTTCAAGGCCAGACTGGACACGGCTTTGAGCAACCTGGTCTAGTGGGAGGTGTCCCTGCCCATGGCAGGCGGTTGGAACGAGATGATCTTTGAGGTCCCTTCCAACCCAAACCATTCTAGGATTCTATGATCCCCTGCTCTGCTGCTTGCTGGCTGCAGCAGTCCCGAGAGATCCCACCAGCGTCAAGATCATACCTTGTTCTCATCCCACTTACCATCGCCAAGTCACTCTATGCTCCTCCACCCGCCGCTGCCCTGGGCCACTCTTGTTCTTCCCGCTGTGTGCTTTATATCGGGTTCCAGCAGCTCATCCTTCTCCCCCACACAAACATGCTGCCTCTGCGATTGCACAAGAGCCAGCTTAGCATCCTTCAGTGGTGGCCAGGGAAGAAAGGACTCTGCGAAAGTCCATCCTCCGGCACAGACGGCCCTTCCGATTAGCTGACGGCTTGTGAATGTTGACCCAACTCACGGCCTTGACAGGATCTCAAACAGGGCGAATATCTACAAAATCCCGGGGAATCTGGGGTTTTGTGCATTGCGGCACCTGCTTTTGACGCAGCAATAACAAGAGATACCACGGCTGCACATGCGAAGGCCAGATAACTGCATGTACTGAACACACATGGTTTCACAACCACAATGTACATTTGCTTCCGCTGGTTTTCTTGATGACTTCTGACATCTAAGATCTGGTGAGAGCTGGAGGGATGAGGGCTTTGTCCTACCATGCTTTGTTTGGGAAACAGTAACCAGCTGCCAATAGAAGCAATCACTCAAAGCAATGCTTCTTGATATATATTGACCATAGACTGTGCATTGATTGCTACAGTCGCTGTAACATAGCAGCAAATGTGAGCATGCATCCATCCATCCATCCATCCATCCATCCATCCATCCATCCATCCACCCATCCCTCCATCCCCCATCCCTCCATCCAGCATCCCTCCCTTCATCCATCCCTCCATCCACCCACCCGCCATCCCTCTGTCCCTCCCTCCCTCCCTCCCTCCCTCCATCCCAGCATCTCCCCGGGCCAGGGAGGGAAATAAAATGAGGAAATTAGTCACGACGAGCCCACAGCTGGAAAATGAGGAAAATCAAAACCCTTCGACTCAGCACGGAGGTTTTTTCAGCTGTGCTGGCAGAGCTGGGGGGGACACCGGTGGCAGCTCCCCTCGCAGAGCACTGACCCTGTCCTGGCCACACCAGCACTGGGGCTGCTCTGCGGCCGGAACTGCCCCCACCCGACTCCTGCGGCGGTGCCAGTGCCGGGCCTGGCGCGCTCGGTCCCATGGGGGCCCTGCTCAGTATTTATAGATTTGATCGGTTTCCTCTTTCTGCTGGGGGGGCCGCACTCTGCCACTGTCCCTGTGGGGCAGGAGTGACTCTGGCAACCATGGCTGCGGACCCCCAGCCCCACAGCCCCAAGTCCGTCTGTCTGTGGTGGACACGCTGCCCGTGCTGTGTGGACACATGATGTGATGGCTGCAGCTTCTGCTTCTTGCTGGCACCGCATGAGGTGCTCTGTGGGATCTAGGACAACTCTTCCATGGCCAGCTCTTCCATGGCCAGCTTTTCATGGTGAACTCTTCCATGGTCAACTCTCCATGGCCAACTCTTCTATGGCCAACTCTCCATGGCAGAACCAGGGCATCTCTCTTGGCTTGGGCAAGTCTGTCTGTCCAGGATGGACACACTACCTGGCCCATGAACTCGGGCAGTGACGTGCTGACTGCAGGTCCTGCTCCTGGCCAGCACCACGTGGGATGCCCGTGGTGGGGTGCCCAGGGTGGGGTGCAGGCCATGGGGTCAGGTTTGGGTCACCCTAGACACACCTTGGTTTGGTTTGGGGGCGAGTGGGGAGCCTGTGGGGGGGTGGAAAAACCCCACGGGGCTGGGGGGGATGCCCTGGCTGGGGGGGGCCAGCGAGCTGGGTTTTGCTTCCCTTTTCTGCTGAAGAACCGATGAGTCGCTTTTCCCGTCCCAGGAGGCGGGTGATGATGGGGGTGGGAGGTCGCGGTGTGTCACCCCCAGCCCCACTCCAGATCCCAGCCAGGCACCGCAGTGGGTCCTGCTGGAGGGGGGGATGCTGAGCCTTCCGTGCAGACCCCCCCTTGCCACCCTCCCACTCTTCCTCCTCCAGTTCCCATCCTGTGGGGCTGGGAAGGGGCTGGTGGCTCCGGTGTCCAACATGGGCCCCCCCAAAGCCACCCACATCCCAGAATCTTGGGGCAGAGGCCAGAAGGGGTTAAAAGTGCTGCTTTGCCGAGGACTTCCTGGGAGAACAGAGCTGGCATTGTGCACGCCAAGGCTGCGCTTGCCCAGTGCCCCCAGTTGCCATGGGACAGTGGCCAGGCTGTCTGGGGGGGCCCTGGGCTGTGGGACCCTCGGGCATCCCAGTGTGAGGTGCTGTGAGGACCGTGGGCAACCTCCAGACCCTACCATGGGTGCCACCCAGGACCCTCTGGCACCCAGGACCAGCTGCCCCAGCCTGGGGGCATCTTCTGGTGTGACACCACCAGGTCCTGGCAGCCTGGGGGGCAATGGGGACCCTCCGCTGAGTCCCACCATGTGCTGCAGGATGACGCCCTGCAATCCCTGGCTGGGTGCAGAGCCCATGTGGCTGTGGGTCAAGAACATGGGTGCTCCCCTTGGCAACACCCACCGTCCTCCCCGAGCAGCCAATGGAGCTTTGGGGCTTTGGTGGGGTCTATGGGGATGGATCAGTGGCCAAGGAGGGCCGGAGCTTGTTGTCCATGTCCCCCTCCCTGGCCCCCAGAGAGGGATCTGGGGCTTTGGCCTGTTTTGGGGGGGGGATCTTATCTGCACTAAGGTCCTCCATGGTGAGCAGATCACCCTGTGCGTGCAGATGGCCATGCCCATGGGTCTCCTCATCGTGCCACCAGTCCCATGCCTGTGGGGGATCCCTCCATGGAGGGTTGCTGCTTGCTGGTGGCAAACCTCAGCCATGCTGGGGTCTCACAGCTCCAGGGGTCACCAAGAAGTGTGAGGGTGGTGAGACATCACTCTGAGGGTGGTGAGACCCTGGCCCAGGTTGCCCAGGTTGCTCCATCCCTGGAGGTGTCCAAGGCCAGGTTGAATGGGGCTTTGGGCAACCTGGTCTAGTGGGAGGTGTCCCTGCCATGGCAGGGGGTTGGAATTTGATGATCTTTGAGGTCCCTTCCAACCCAACCCAGTCCAAGATTCTATGACCTCCTGCCCTCCGCTGCCTCCTCCTCCTTTCCTGGCTCTCCCCATCACACCGATGCTCTCCTCCTCCGTGTGACTCAGCCCAGACCTTTCCCAGGGTGGGTGCCTGCTGGATGCCAGCCCCCTCCGTGGTGCCCACGGCCACTTCAGGGCTGCAGGACTGTGGTGGCTTATCTGCATCCCCCCCATCTGTTCTGCTGCCAACATTGTCCTCAGGTTCTGGTGGCTCTTCCCACTCATGTCCTTCCTGCGGGTGTTTGTAGATGGGCTCTGGTCGCATCTTTGCCAACAGAGTGATCCCAGAACTCGCTGGGGGGGGGCCCAGGGCAGTAAACTGCCCCCACACCCCCCCAGTCACAGGGTCTGGGGCTGCTGCAGGACCCCTCTGAAGCTGGGTGACCTTGGCTGGCACCCAGGACCTGCTGCCCCAGCCTGGGGGGATCTCCTGGTGTCACACCATCAGCCAGCTGGTCCTGGCAGCCGGGGACGGGGGCAATGGGGACCCTTCGCTGAGCCCCCCACCATGTGCTGCAGGATGGCAGCATGCAAAGAGCTGCAGGGACTCCAAGGTGCCCCTGGGGACACCAGTGGCCTTGGGGTGCTCAGGGGCACTAGGGATACTTGTGACCTTGGGGTGCTCATGGGGACAGCAGTGACCTTGGAGTGCTCCTGAGCACTGGGGATGCTTGTGACCTTGGGGTGCTCATGGGCCATGGGGACAGCGGTGACCTGGGGGTGCCTGTGGAGATACTGGTGGCCTTGGGGTGCTCCTGAGTCCTGGGGAATCTTATGACCTTGGGGCGCCCATGGGCTCTGGGGACACCGGTGACCTTGGGATGCCCATAGGGACAGGGGGCTCATGGGGCACCCAGGGGCTTTGTGATGCCTTGAGGTGACTCCTGCCCCTTGTCCCCCCAGGACCCCTCCACCTCCCTGCCCTCCCCATCTACCACACCCCACACCCGTTGCCCAGTGCCCCACCGGGGGGACTGTTTTGTGAAGAAAACCAAAGGCTGAGAGTTTAGAAATAACCTTTTGGGTTTTTTTTTTCACAAAGCAAAGTCCAGTTTGGGGTTATTTCGGCCGGGACCCAGCTCCTGCCGGCCTCAGGCCTGGGAAGAGAAGAGAATTTCAACCCAAAGTAGGCACAGCCACACAGGAGCTTGGTCTCCCGTCACCCTGTCCCAAGTCCCTTTTCCATTCTCCTGCTCCCAGTCTTGATCTTGCTCCTGCTCCTGTCCCCATCATCCTGCTCCCATCACCCTGATCCATCTCCATCTCCCACTGCCCTGATCCTGCTCCTCTCCCATCACCCTTCTTCTGCTCCCACTGTCTTCATCCTGATCCTGTCCCCATCATCCTCCTCCCATAGTCCTGATCCATCTCCATCTCCCATTGTCCTGCTCCTGCTCCCACTGTCTGGATCTTGCTCCTGTCCCATCACTCTTCGCCTGCTCCCACTGCTCCCACTGTCTTCGTCCTGATCCTGTCCCCATCATCCTGCTCCCATCACCCTGGTCCAGCTCCATCTCCCACTCTCTTGATCCTGCTCCTGTCCCCATCATCCTGCTCTGCTTCCTTCTCCCACCGCCCCGCTCTGCTCCCACCCCTCTGCCCCTTCTCCACCACAGCTCCAAGCCGCAGCAGACCCCATCCAGCTCCCACGCGTGGCTGTGGAAGAGCTTCTGGGTGGGGGGAAACAGGCACGGCACTGGGGAGGGGGGGAGGGGCTTCGGCTGCCGTGCGGGCTGGGCCTTGCTGCTTGCGCTGCCCGTACGTGGGGGTGCGGGCAGGGAGCCGGGCAGGGCGGGGGTCACGGCACAGGCGGGCGCGGGCAGGAAGCCGGGTGTCAGGGCGGGAAGAGGAAGAGAGACTTCCCCAAGTGAGGGGCAGGATCCGGCCCCGTCACAGAGTCCCAGCGCGGTGGGGTGGGAAGGGACCTCTGGAGATCTCCTCGTCCAATCCCCTGCTCCAGCAGATCACCCAGAGCAGGGGCCCAGGATCCCGTCCAGGTGCCTTTAGAATCTCTCCAGACAAGGAGACTCCACAACCTCTCTGGGCAGTCTGGGCCAGGCTCCAACACCCTCACACCAAACAAGTTTCTCCTCCTGCTCACATGGAACCTCCTGGGTTCCACTTGGTGCCCGTTGCCCCTTGTCCTGTCCCTGGACACCACTGACAAGAGTCTGGCCCCATCCTCTTGCCCCCCATGGGCCCTTTAGCTCTTCATCAGTATTGATCAGATCCCCTCTGAGGCTTCTCTTCTCCAGCTGAACAGCCCCAGGGCTCTCAGCCTTTGCTGGGCACAGAGATGCTCCAGGCCCCTCAGCACCTCCACAGCCTCCTCTGGACTCTCTCCAGTAGTTCCTTGTCTCTCCTGACCTGGAGAGCCCAGAACTGGACATAGTACTCCCGAGGTGGCCTCAGAAGGGCAGAGTAGAGGGGGAGGAGAAGCCCCTGGACCTGCTGCCCACACTCTTCTTCATGCACCTCAAGAGACCATTGGCCTTCTCAGCCACAAGGGCCCATTGCTGGCTCATGGTGAACTTGTCCGTCAGCACTCCCAGGTCCTTCTCTGTGGAGCTGCTTCCCAGCAGGTCACCCCTCCCCTGTCCTGGCCCATGGGGTTATTCCTCCCCAGGGACAGGACTCCCCACTTGCCCTGGTTGATCTTCATGAGATTCCCTCTACCCAGCTCTCCAGCCTGTCCAGGTCTCACTGAATGGCAGCAGCTCTGGTGTGTCAGCCACTGCCCCAGTTTGGTACCACCAGAAAACTGGCTGAGGGTCCACCCTGTCCCCTCAACCAGGTCACTGGAGAAGATGGGAGCGGGCTCCTCTCGGCAGCGTGGGGCTCCAGCCTGCACAGGAAAAGGAGCAGGATGCGGCCCTTAATGGCCATAGCAGAGGAAGGCAAACAGGGAAACACACGCCGGGCTCAGGGATAAACACAACGGCCGGAGCGGATGTCGGCCCCAAGGGGCCACCACAGCAGCTGATCTCTGGCCAGGCCGTGACACCGGCTTGGCTTCTGCCCCACTGGGGCTGGCACTTGGGTCACCACAACCCCCTGAACACTCCAGGCTGGAGAGAGCAGCTGGAAAGTGC
Organism: Eurystomus gularis; assembly: GCA_013400335.1. Lineage (NCBI taxonomy): Eukaryota > Metazoa > Chordata > Aves > Coraciiformes > Coraciidae > Eurystomus > Eurystomus gularis. Next base: position 24,579 of record VZZY01003336.1, on the reverse strand, counting down.
CCAGTGGAAAAGGACATGGAGGGGTTGGTTGACAGGCAGCTGGAGATGAGCCAGCGTGTGCCCAGGTGGCCAAGAAGGCCACCACCATCCTGGCTTGGGCCAGCACTGGTGTGGCCAGCAGGACCAGGGCAGGGATTGCCCCCGTGGACTGGGGAGCACTGGGGAGACCCAACCTCCAATCCTGGGGTCAGCTTTGGGCCCCTCACTCCAAGAAGGACCTTGAGGGGCTGGAGCGTGGCCAGAGAAGGGCAACGAAGCTGGGGAAGGGTCTAGAGCACAAGTGTGGTGAGGAGCAGCTGAGGGACCTGGGGGTATTGGGCCTGGAGCAAAGGAGGCTCAGGGGAGACCTTCTGGCTCTCCACAACTCCCTGCAAGGAGCTTGGAGCCAGGTAGAATTGGGCTCTTCTCCCAAGGGACAAGTGACAGGACAAGAGGAAATGGCCTCAAGTTGCACCAGGAGAGGTTGAGGTTGGCCATGAGGAGCAATTTCTTGCTGTGAAGGGCTGTCCCAGGCTGGGCAGGGCAGTGGTGGAGTCCCCATCCCCAGAGGGGTTTCCAAGCCATGGAGAGGTGGTGCTGAGGGCCATGGTTTAGTGATGCCCTGGCAGTGCTGGGGGAACCGTTGGACACCATGATCGTAAACTTCTCTTCCAAGCAGAACGATTCTGTGACTCTCTGATTCTAAGCCCACCATGGCACAGGGTGCTCCAGCAGCCCGGCCGTCCTGGGGATGATATGGTCTCCGTACACACTAGTCGTGGTGGCACACGCGTCTGTCCTGGGTCAGGAGATGTGGTTCCCTGTCCATGGGTCTCTGAGCTGCTGGGGGTAGACATGCCTAGAGCAGGACCTCACCCAGGCTGTGGGCTGGATGATTAACCAAGGGTGACCTGCACATTCAGGATGTCCAAGGTGGGGAGAGACCAGGGTGACGCCAGCCCTGGCACATCCCCATCCCCTGACCGTCTCCCTTCCCCACAGGCTGCTGAAGGAGGACGTGAGGGACGCCAAGGAGAGATGCAGAGCATCAAGTGTGTGGTGGTGGGCGATGGGGCAGTGGGCAAGACCTGCCTGCTCATCTGCTACACCACCAACGCCTTCCCCAAGGAGTACATCCCCACCGTCTTCGACAACTACAGCGCCCAGAACACGGTGGATGGCAGGACTATTAATTTAAACCTGTGGGACACGGCCGGCCAGGAGGAGTACGACCGCCTCCGGACGCTTTCCTACCCCCAGACCAACGTCTTCATCATCTGCTTCTCCATCGCCAGCCCGCCTTCCTATGAGAACGTCAAGCACAAGTGGTACCCGGAGGTATGCCACCACTGCCCCAGCGTGCCCATCCTCCTTGTCGGCACCAAGAAGGATCTGAGGAACAACCCTGAGACCATGAAGCGGCTCAAGGAGCAGAACCAGGCGCCCATCACCACCCAGCAAGGCATCAGCCTCTCCAAGCAGATCCGCGCTGTCAAGTACCTGGAGTGCTCGGCACTCAACCAGGAGGGCATCAAGGATGTCTTCACTGAGGCCGTCAGAGCCGTGCTCAACCCCGTCCCGGCCAAGCCCAAGAAGCCCTGCGTCCTCTTGTGATGGGGCTGCCAGTGACCAAGCAGAGACAATCCTGCCCCCGCCGCCCCCCAAGAGCCTGTGCCGGTGCCACCAGAACCCTCCTCCCATCTGCCCCCAGTGCCTCCCTGAGCCTCGCTGTCCTCCCCAGGATGGTGGGATGGGGCCCACCAGCCTGAAGCCACCAGCTTTAATAATACAGACCTCTTTTGCACTAACTGGCCGTCCGCCCCGGGGACAACCGGGACCCCCCCGTTCCTGCCAGCGCTCGCTTTTGGGTGACACCGGTCCTGGCACTGAGCAATGCTTCCTGAGACGGAGATGCCCGGGGTGGCCAAACCCCATCTCCTTGCCCTGAGCACCCCACAGGGACCTGCCACCCCCCGTCCCCTGCATCAAGTTTAGGGTAGGGGGAGGTCATGGAAGGGAGGCCCTTGGTCTGGCGAGAGTGAAGCCGGTGGTGCCGGTGGAGCGCGTTCTGGTGCCAGTCGGTGCTGCGGCTCCACAGGGACTTGCCCGTGTCCAGCCGCTCCCCGAGTTGCTTCTCCTGAAATAAAGAGACCTGCCCAGGCTTCCCTGTCTCCTGTGCTCTCCAGCAAGTGCTCACCTTCCCCAGGCACAGGGACAGCCTGGTGGCCACCCCAGGGGGCATGGGTGACCCCCACACCGAGCTGGGCCAGGACCCCCCCTCATCCTGCCAGGACCAAGCTGAGGGTGCTCATGGAAGCACCGTTGCCTCAGCTCTGGTGTGTCAGCCACTGCCCCAGTTTGGTACCACCAGAAAACTGGCCCCACTGGAGGGTCTCTGCTTGGGGTAGTCATGGTCAGGAGAAGTCCAGGGTGCCCCCAGTGTGGCCAGCGCTGACCCCTGGCCACCCCTCTGCCCACTCAGGGCCAGCGCTGAGATCCCCTTCTTGGGGACATTGCAAGGGGTAGGGATGGGAATGTTGCAGAAGGCCATGGGGATGTTGCACCGGATGGGAATGTAGACATTGGGGATGGGGACATCACAGGACATGGCTATGAAGATGTTTGGGGATAGGGACTTTGCAGGACATGGCCATGGGGAGGTTGCACCAGGTGGGAATGGGGACATTGCAGGAGGTGGCTGTGGGAACATTGGGTATGGGAATGTTGAGGATGGGGATGCTGCAGAAGGTGGCCATGAGGACATTGCAGGGGTGAGCTCCAGGGGCGAGGTCCCCTCCCTGGGACCCTCTGCCCACCCAGCTCCAGAGCCACCAGCAGAGCCCCGTGTCCTGGGGCATCCCGGAGGACCCCGTCCCCCTGCAGCCACGGGCTGCAGCTAAGTGGTGGCCCTGCAGCTGCTCCGGCACACACGAGGCCCTGGCATGGTCTCCATGGTCCCCTCTCCTGGCCCCAGGACCTTCCAGCAGGATGGGCAGAGACCCAGGACCCACCACAAGCCGCCTTTGTTCCCTGCTGCCGTTGGGCCACTGAGGGCTGGTGCGGGTAGTGGTGCCGCGGGGCACGGCAGCTTCACTGTGTCCTGACCCCCTCCCACTGCTGGGACTTGCTGTGGTCTCCCTGGGGGGTTGGTGTGAAGTGTGGGCCTACTGAACCTACAGCTTGGGAGCTTGTGATGGTGGGACATGGTCCTGGATCCTTCCTGGGGAGGACCTGCAGGTCCCGGCTGCACCAAATCCTGCTCCCTCTGTGGGGAATGCCTGTAACATGTCCGGCTCCCAGCGTAGAGGACCTCCACGGCCACATCCTTCTCCCTCCATGGGAGATCTCCATGGCCACATCCTGCTCCCACCGTTGGAACACTTGGTGTGCCTGAGGTGCCGCAGCAGCGACATCCCCATGCCCAGGGACAGAAGCTGGCCAGAGGTCTCCTGTTAGGGCCGCACCACAGCCCCCCCGTCCCCAGGGCTCTGGGGGTCTAGGTGCCACCTTGGTGGGGTACGGCAGAGAAGCAGGTGCTGGGATGAGGCAGGGATCCCAGGGTGGGATGTCAAGAGAAGCAGCAGGACGCAGCCAGGGAGTGGCAGGATGAGCTCATGGCTGGTCCCCTCCCAGCTGCAATGAGGTCAGGGCCCCACCAGAGCCAGGCAGAGGGTCCTTGAGGCCCCAGGCAGCTCCTCCACCCCTGCTCAGCTCCAGCACCGTGCTCCATACCCCGCTGAGCCCACCCCAGCCCCCCCTGGGACTTGCTGGTCCCTGGCCCTGCTGGCCCCACACCCATCAGTGTTCCCTGGGGCTGAGTGGGGAGCGGAGCCACCAGCTGTGGGGTGGACTCAGCCTGGGTGGGATGAACCTCCAGCCCCGCTTCCAGCCTCTGCCAGCTCCACCGAGCCTGCCCTGGCCTCCACCAGCACCCAGGGCTGTGTCCTGCACCCCAGCCCCAGGGTCCATGTCTTGCAGTCCAGAACCTGGGGTCCATGTTCTTCACCACAGCCCCAACAGCCAGGGTCCTTGTTCTTCACCCCAACCCCGGGGTTCTACAACCCACACCCCAACACTCAGGGTCCATGTTCTTCACCCCAGCTTCAACACCTGGGATCCACACCCCAACCCCTGGGGTCCACATCCCACCCTCCAGCCCCCACCCTGGCCTGTGGGAACGGTGCAGAACTTGGTGAGGGCTCCCAAAAATCCTCCATTGCTTTATTCCAACCTCAGCTACAAGGCATTGCCGGCATCGCGTGTGTGCAGGCAGGAGACACAATGGATAGGTGGGATGCAGCTCAGCACAGCGTGGTGGCAACAGTCACAGATGGACACAGGTGCGGCAGGACCTGGTTCAGCCAGGGCCACCACTGCCCAAGCCCTGGGAGCGCTGGGACAAGCATGGGGACATCCCAGGGGACTGGTGGTGGTGGCTGCGCTGATATCGGGGCAGTTGAGGGACCCACGTTTGGTCCTTCATGGCTGAGCGTGGCGTGGACAAGCACCGAGCTCCCTGAATTCAAGATGGGCTCAGCCCTCAACCCCTGCCTGCAACCCCTGCCTGTTCCTCTTCCAGAGAGCCTCCAGGAGTGAGCCTGGAGATGCCACCAGCACCCAGCACCAACACAGGCCAGCACCCTGGCGGATGGCAGATCACCACCAGCAGCCTCCTCCCAGGGTGCGGCCTCCCAGCGGCAGCAGCAGCATCGCTGAACCCCAGCAGCTCCCAACTCAAGCCTTATGGCACCGGAGAAGGTCAGAGCGAGGACCTCCAGCACCAGCCCACTCACCCTTCCTCCCCAAACTGGGCTTCAACTGGAGCCCAGCACCCTTGGCTTGCTGGAGGAAGCTTCTGGGAAAGGCAGAGCAGGAGAGCGTGGATGTTCTCAGCTCTCACCCCTGTGCAGTTTGCCTTAAGCTTCGAGTCCCCAAAGGCCACCAGCCCTTTCTGAGGACCTTGGCCAAGGATCCTCAGCCAGGAGGAACCATGAGTCCACCCGGGCAAAGCTCCTGCCCAGAGCATCCTCTAAAGAGACAAACAGCAGGTACCTGCCCTGATCCTCTGTCCTGCCCATCCCAGGGAGCCAGGGTGGGAGGTACTGGCCTGGAGCATCCCCAGTAAGAACCTCCAGCATCCCTCTATGAGAGCTTCAGGACCTCAGGACGATCCTTGCGGCAGCTCCATGATGAACGCCCCAGCCCTGGGAGCAGCCCCAGCTTGGCCCAGGCACGAAGCCGGCTAGAAGTGCTTGTCCTCCAGCAGTGAGCTCACCACCAGCTCCTTGTTGCCAAAGTCCCAGAAGGCAGTCATGTGGAAGGCCATGTTGAAGAGGACGACCAGGTACTCCAGGAAGGCAAAGATGGTGTAGACTGGTTGGAGAAAGCAGAGCAGCAGGGGGAGAACCTGCAGCCAGATCTGCTCCAGGAGCTGGGGTATCTCTTGGGACACCTCCCCGGGGCAGCAAAACACAGGGCAGGGAGCTCATCCCTCCCTGGGGACCTCTCCTGGCCTCTGGCTGGGATTTGGCCCCTTCCCTGGGCACATCCACCCAGGCATGGGGTGGACTACAGCCCCTCCCCAGCCCCCTTACCTCCAGGACCACAGTACCAGTTGTGGTGGAAGTAGACACACACAGCAAATGCAAAGGTGATGAAGGTGAAGAAGAAGAGCAGCTGCTTCCACTTGTATGACTTGCGCTCCTGGAAGAGGCCAAGAGTTGGGACATGGTCATGGCCCTGGCTGGTCCCTGGTGGCTGCCCTTTTCCCTTGCCTGGCATGGCAGGGACAGTGAGACCACACGTGGCTCCAGAGGATGCTGGAGAAGATGGAGCAGCCACTTCCATCCCCAGGGAATCTCTGCCCTGGCCCCACCACAGCCTGAGGAGAACAGCCAATGGAATCAATGCTGCAGGACATCGAGGGGCAATGGGAGCCATGAGGGCACCCAGCACCAGCTGACACCCACAATGGGATGAGGTTCAGCAAGGCCAAGTGCCAGATCCTGCCCTTAGGTCACCACAACCCCCTGCAACACTCCAGGCTGAAGGAAGAGCAGCTGGAAGGTGCTCAGCAGAAAAGGACCTAGGAGTGTTGGTCGACAGGCGGCTGGAGATGAGCCAGTATGTGCCCAGGTGGCCAAGAAGCCACCAGTGTCCTGGCTTGAGTCAGCACTGGTGTGGGCAGCAGGACCAGGGCAGGGATTGTTCGCCTGCACTGCGCACTCAGGAGGCCCAGCCTCCAATCCTGGGGTCAGTTTTGGGCCCCTCACTCCAAGAAGGACCTTGAGGGGCTGGAGCATGGCCAGAGAAGGGCAACGAAGCTGGGGAAGGGTCTAGAGCACAAGTGTGGTGAGGAGCAGCTGAGGGACCTGGGGGTATTGGGCCTGGAGCAAAGGAGGCTCAGGGGAGACCTTCTGGCTCTGCACAACTCTCTGAAAGGAGCTTGGAGTCAAATGGGGTTGGGCTTTTCTCCCAAGGAATGAGCGACAGGACGAGAGGAAATGGCCTCAAGTTGCACCAGGAGAGGTTGAGGTTGGACACGAGGAACAATTTCTTGCTGTGAAGGGCTGTCCCAGGCTGGGCAGGGCAGTGGTGGAGTCCCCATCCCTGGAAGGGTTTCCAAGCCATAGAGATGTGGTGCTGAGGATCTTGAAGGTCTCTTCCAACCTGAACCATTCTATGATTCCAAGCCACGTGGCCTCTAGTGAATGTGGGCAACCCTGGCGGCAGGAGTACCTGGCCACCCTCAGTGGTGCTGGGATGCACATGGCACATGCAGGCCGTCCTGTTTCCCTGAAGATGAGCCAACGGCTCTACTAGACAGTAGATCCTCTGGCTGTGCCCAGGGCAGCTGCAGGTGGCCCTGGCTCCCCCCGGGCTCTGCCCAACCGCCCGTGGGCGCGGGGAATTCACCAGCGTGTGCAGGCGGCTGCACCCCCCGCGCTCACAACTGCGTCAGGGAGGAGGAAACCACATAAAGGGCGGGCACTGTGCCAGAGACATCGTACAAGCCGCCCTAGTACTCGGGTGATGGTGGGGGGGGCCTCATCCTGCTCCCCGGCACCACCTCTGGCAGCATGATGAGTGGGAGCAGAGCCAGAAGCAGAAGCGTCTGCCCCATGATGGGCTCTCCCAACCCACCGCCCCAGCTGCACGCTGCCGAGCACCCCCCGAAAGCTGGGGGCTGGGGTGGGCACCAGCTCCAGCTCTTCTCCTCACATTCCCCCATCACGCTGAGCATGGTGGATAAAGAAACCTAAAGGTCTGGGAGATGCTGAGGAATGCCAAACTATAGCTGGACCCCATGGAGGACACGGGAGGGACCTCAGCATCTCCATCTTGGTGCTGGGTGGTTGACCTAAGCTCTGGGGTGGGAAGGAGGAGGTCAGGCCCATAGAAAGTGGCTCAGGATAGAAGCATGGAACCGTTTTGGTTGGAAGACACCCTTAAGATCATCAAGTCCCACCACTAAACACTTCAGACAGCCCAGACATGGGCTGTTATTCCTGTTTCGGGGTGGGAGGGGAATTTCCCCCCTCGTCTCGATGCTTCACGTGAGGCCAAACCTCTGTTTCCAGGGACTGCTGAGGATGGGGAAAATTTGACTCGCCCCCTCACACTTTCCATCACCCCCCTGGAACATGAGTCGGGCGGGCTTGGCCCCACCAGCGTAAACAGGTCACGGCACAGAGGAAAACCCAGAGAGGAAGGTCGGGCCCCGCAGTCGTTGCCACCAGCTGAGGCTGCGGCAGGTCCTTTCCCGCTCGGGCTCACGTGGGTCCCTCACTCCAGCAGCTCCTGGGACCTTCTGGAGGAGCCCTTGGACCACCATGAAGCAGGAGGTGGCTCATGCCAGGCCCCAGGAGGGCGCAGGGCCATGGGGTGGGGTGGGACGAGCCACGGCGCCAACATGGGGAGGAAAACAATGACAAGTGGGTTGGGGCCAAGGTGTTATGTAAAGTTTCACACCGGAAAAGCGGGGCCACCAAACAGCTGCCTTCTCCTCCAGGTCCCGCGGCGGCGGAAACGGGTTCAGCTGCAAAGCGGTGGCAGAGTTACACTCGGCATGGCGCAGGGGAGAGGCAGCTCCACGCACGCTGGCCAGTCACGCATCGCACCAGGTTGCGCTGTACAGCACCGCACCGCATCGTAACGGCATCGCGTCATACCACACCACGTCATATGGCACCATGTCATATGGCACCGCGTTGTACAACAACCCCGCACAACGCTCCAGGCTGCAGAAGAGCCGGTGGAAAATGCCCAGTGGAAAAGGACATGGAGGAGTTGGTGAACAGGCAGCAGGAGATGAGCCAGCGTGTGCCCAGGTGGCCAAGAAGGCCACCAGCATTCTGGCTTGTGTCAGCACTTGTGTGGGCAGCAGGACAAGGGCAGGGATCGTCTCCCTGGACTGGGCACTGGGGAGGTCACACCTCAAATCCTGGGGTCAGGTTTGGGCTCCTCACTCCAAGAAGGACCTTGAGGGGCTGGAGCATGTCCAGAGAAGGGCAACGAAGCTGGGGAAGGGTCTAGAGCACAAGTGTGGTGAGGAGCAGCTGAGGGACCTGGGGGTGTTGGGCCTGGAGAGAAGGAGGCTCAGGGGAGACCTTTTGGCTCTCCACAACTCTCTGAAAGGAGCTTGGAGCCAGGTGGGGTCGAGAATCTTTTCCCAAGGAATGAGTGACAGGACAAGAGGAAATGACCTCAAGTTTCACCAGGAGAGATTGAAGTTGGCCATGAGGAGCAATTTCTTGCCGGGAAGGGTTGTGAAGGGCTGTCCCAGGCTGGGCAGGGCAGTGGTGGAGTCCCCACCCCCAGAGGGGTTTCCAAGCTGTGGAGATGTGGTGCTGAGGGCCATGGGTTAGCGGTGCCCTGGCAGTGCTGGGGGAATGGTTGGACTTGATGAGCTTAAGGGTCCTCTTCCAACAAAATCAATCCCATGATTCTATGTGGCACCGCACCATGTCATACGGCACCACGCTGTGCTGTACGGCACAGCACCGTATGTCTCCAAACCTCACTGTGCTGCACCACGTCACTGGAGTGTTCCATGCAGCACCTCACGTCCCATCACATCACGTCCTGTCATATCACATCACGTCCCATCATGTCTCATCACGTCCCGTCCTGTCACATCACGTCACATCGTGCTGCACAGCGCAGATCCCCACCCTGCCAGAGGCTGCTGCTTATGGCGAATTTAAGGCACCCCCAGATTCCTCTCAAGGGGTTTCCTGTGACTTGGTGGCCGATGGCCGGGGACTACTAAGCAGCCAAACCTCCTGAGACATCCCCATGGGGAGGGGCCAGGGGTGGGAGGCGCCCGGCAAAGCTGGGGCTGTGAGAAGCAGTGGATCCAGCTCATCTCAACAGGAACTAGCAGCCACAAGAGCTCCCACTGCAGCTTAGTGCCCGGGGGAGCTGGCAGCTCTCAGCAGCCTGGCAGGAGGCTGAGGCTTCCAGGCTCTAGCTCCCTGGGAGGAAAAAAAGCGGGATAAGATTAAGTCCAAGGACGTGGGATGAGCGACGATGAAGTGTTGAGGACACACACAGAGGAGGGGAGGTGGGTCTGGCAGCCTGGGAGGGAGAGCAGAGCAGCCCTTCTTCTCCAGGAGAGAAGAACCATCACCTGAACCATGACCCTAAGCATGACCCTAAGCTTAGCCCAGCATGGTGCAGTGCAGAACCTGGTCTCCTGCAGGGCTTGGGGCAGAGGGATGCTGCCGGGGCATGGCCATGCCTGGCACAGGCAGCACAGAATCATGGAACTGTGGTTGGAAGAGACCTTTAAGATCATCAAGTCCAACCATTCCCCCAGCACTGCCAGGGCACCACTAAAGCATGTCCCTCAGCACCACATCTCCATGGCTTGGAAACCCCTCCAGGGATGGGGACTCCACCACTGCCCTGCCCAGCCTGGGACAGCCCTTCACAGCCCTTCCCTGCAAGAAATTGTTCCTTGTGTCCAATCTCAACCTCTCCTGGTGCAGCTTGAGGCCATTTCCTCTTGTCCTTTGAGGTATGTTCCCTGGGAGAAGAGACCAATCCTACCAGACTCCAAGCTCCTTGCAGGGAGTTGTGGAGAGCCTGAGCTTCCTTTGCTCCAGGCTCAACACCCCCAGGTCCCTCAGCTGCTCCTCACCACACTTGTGCTCTAGACCCTTCCCCAGCTTTGTTGCCCCTCTCTGGTCATGCTCCAGCCCCTCAAGGTCCTTCTTGGAGTGAATGGCCCCAAAACTGACCCCAGTCTAGGGGGACAATCCCTGCCCTGGTCCTGCTGGCCACACCAGTGCTGACCCAAGCCAGGATGCTGGTGGCCTTCCTGGCCACCTGGGCACATGCTGGCTCATCTTCAGCCAGCTCTTGGCCAAAGACAAGCAGGCATGAGCCACCTTGGGCTTCTCCAAGCTCTGCCAGCTTCAGGCTCCCCCCAGGCCCTTGCTGAGGCTGCTGGGCTGGTGGAGCTGCAGCTGGCACCTCTCAGCTGCCAAGCCTGGCTTCGCAATTTCCTCCTGGTAGGACAGCCCAGGCCACCCGGTGTCCCCTGCAAGCTGCCCCAGTTTCCCACAGCCCCCCCGTGAGCCAGCCCTCGTCGCTGGATGTGTGTCTGGCCCAGAAACCACAGGCAGGTTATTTTTAGGCTGGCAGCTCATGCAAGCTTTGAGCTGAGGCATTTCCCCATGCACACGAAGGTGAGTCAGGAGCAGGAGGCCAGATGATGGAGGAGAGCAGAAGAGACCAGTGGCACCAGTCCAGCCTGGTAGCCCCAGCCTGGGATGCTGCCCTTGGTCTCCAAGCCCATGGAAGGCACCTGGAGTCTCCTGCTCCCATCTCAAGGGAGCCCTCAGCCCTGCAAAGCCAGGTCCAAGAGCTGGAAGATGGTTGCAAGGAGGCACAAAGCCTCTTGTAGCTTCCATTGCCTCTGGAGAAGAGGAAGAGGGACCTCATGACTTCAAACCACAGCTCCCAAAGGAATAGCAAAGTGACATCAAGTGCAAATGCAACAGCTACGCACTCGTGGGACCTCCCAAGCTCTGGAGCTGTCCCTTTGTGGAGAACAAGCAGCACCGTGGAGGCTACATGCTGCAAAGCCGTCCCACCTCCCACCCGAACATTTCTGGCTCCTCTGTGGTGAACCTGAAGAGAAACTGCCCAAGAACTGAGAGCTCGGCGCGGGGTTATTTATAGAGGGGCTTGTGTGAGCTACCGCCATCGTCGCCACAGGCTGCTTGTCACCAGGGCAGGCGGCGGGGCTGCCGAGGAGACGCGCTGAAACCACGTGTGCTCACCGACCATGCTGTGGTACCTCCACACAGCTCCAGCAGCAGCTGGGAACTGAGCTCAGCTGAGTCCTGCTCCAGCAGCGTGAGCAGAAAGCACAGAATCAGAGGATGACCAAAACGTTCTGGTGGAAAAGACCTTTAAGCTCATCAAGTCCAACCGTTCGCCCAGCACTGCCAGGGCACCACTAACCCATGGCCCTCAGCACCACATCTCCACAGCTTGGAAACCCCTCCAAGGATGGGGACTCCACCACTGCCCTGCCCAGCCTGGGACAGCCCTTCACAACCCTTCCTAGCAAGAAATTGTCCCTTATGGCCAACCTCAACCTCTCCTGGTGCAACTTGAGGGTAGTTCCTCTTGTCCTGCCACTTGTTCCTTGGGAGAAGATTCTTGACCCCACCTGGCTCCAAGCTCCTTGCAGGGAGTTGTGGAGAGCCAGAAGGTCTCCCCTGAGCCTCCTTCTCTCCAGGCTCAACACCCCCACGTCCCTCAGCTGCTCCTCACCAGACTCCCGCTCTAGACCCTTCCCCAGCTTTGTTGCCCTTCTCTGGCCACGCTCCAGCCCCTCAAGGTCCTTCTTGGAGTGAGAGGCCCAAACCTGACCCCAGGATTTAAGGCTGGGCCTCCTGAGTGCCCAGTCCAGGGGGACGATCCCTGCCCTGGTCCTGGTGGTCACACTAGTGGTGACCCAAGCCAGGATGCTGGTGGCCTTCTTGGCCACCTGGGCACGTGCTGGCTCATCTCCAGCTGCCTGTTCACCAGCACCCCCAGGTTCTCTCCTGCCAGGCACTTTCCAGCCACTCTTCCCCCGCCTGAGCGTTGCCAGGGATTGTGGTGACCTAGGGGCAGGACCCAGCCCTTGGCCTTGTTGAACCTTATCCCTTTGGCCTTGGCCCATCCATCCAGCCTGGCCAGGTCCCTCTGTAGAGTCTCCTTCTTTCAATCTGATCAACACACCCACCCAACTTGGTGTCATCTCCAAACTGACTGTGGGTGCCCTTGAGGGAAACAGCTCAGCCACCGTCTCCTGGCCGAACGGTGGCTGCCAGTGACACCAGCCGCCAGGGGCAAGGGGGACATGTTTGCAAACAAGAAGTGAAACTGCTCTGCTCTGCTGCACCGCTCAGCAGCTCTGCTGAGCCCGAGCCAGCTGGGGAAGGAGGGGTTTGAAGGGCAAGGAGCAGAGAGCGACCACGGAGATGCCCCCCTGCGTGGGCAGCGCTGTGCCAGCCACGGCCGAGCTCCCAGGACCAGCCACACTGCCTCTGGTCCACCATGACCAGGCTGTAGCTGGAGGCTCTGGCTCCATCTCCCTTTCCCCTCCCCAAGCTTTCTTCTCTGCTTTCTCTCTCTGTCCTGTAGAGCTTCATTTTCTTTTCCCTTGCTCTTCGCCACCTTGCAAACCGTCTGTACTTCCCCATCACCAACAAGTTCCTCAGCACCTTCCTGCCCTTGCAGAACGGCTGTTGCAACACAAGCCCTGACCAACGTGAGAAGCTTTTGCAAGAGCAATTCCCGCTGCTCATGCGCCCAAACTCCTTCATTTCTTCCATCACTTCGTTATTAATCCATCTGCAGATCCTTGTCCTCTGTGGCAGTGAGGCCTGAGAAGGGCTGTGCAGAACCTGGGAGGACTGGGTCCAGCTGTCCAGCTCCTCCTATGGACTTTGTGCTGGAGATGGTCCCAGGTTTGGCCACAGAGAACCTGAACATCCTCTGGGGACCCTCCATGGCTTCTGCTGAAGAGGAGGGAAGGACAGGACACTGTGGGACCAAAGTTGTCCCACTCACATGTCCCCTCCTACCACTGCTAGCTCCAGGGCTGGAGATAGCAAAGGTGAACAAAAAACACCGACACGAATGGAGCCAGGATCTGGCCCCGAGATGCCATGATCCACAAGATCACTTGTGCCCTAGAGTCATGAATTCTTCTGGTTGGAAGAGACCTTTAAGCTCATGGAGTCCAACTATTAACCCAGCACTGCCAGGCCACCACTAAACCATGTCCCTCAGCACCACATCTCCACGGCTTGGAAACTCCTCCAAGGATGGGGACTCCACCACTGCCCTGGGCAGCCTTGACAACCCTTTACATGAAGAAATTGTTCCTCATGTCCAACCTCCAACCCAGGATTCAAGGTGCCCTAAAAGAGCCCCGCAAGCCACTGGCCTGGCCAGCTCAGCTGCTCAACTTCTCTCTGCTCCTGCTGAGGTCAGCAGTTCCCACTGGCTGCTTGGGGGGAGGAGGATGTGGTGGTGGCATTGCTGAGCTGAGCAAAGCTGTGGGGGTTGCAGGAGCCGAGCCTGGCCAAGCCCACCAGCCTTGGGAAGCCATCACAAAGCCCAAGGAACCCAAACAGTGTGATAAGCTGCAGGAGTCCCTGCCCAGCCTGGAGGAGCCGCAGACCCGTGGGAGTGATTCTCAGCAGAAGCCCAACTTGCACATCATGGGACACTGATGGAGTGACAAGGCAGATCTTCAGAGTGGCGATAAGGGCGAGCACACCCTTATCAAAGGATGTCACCCATGGCCACGTGTCCTGTAGCGTGTCATGCCCTCGGTTGCTCCATCCAGACAGTCAATCTGACGGCCGTGCCACCACCACCCAGCGCTTTCCTTTTTGGAGGAACCCACCCCGTCGCCCTCGCTCTCCAGACAACAGCTCCATCTGCCGACACATGGCCCCACGGGGACCTGCTGCAGGGCACATGGACAAACCCTGGCTCCAGGGCAGGCCACAGAGGGTCCTCTTGTCTTAGGAAGACACCTAGCTTTGGGGGACACCATGCATCTCTGCAGGCAGGTCCTCTCCATCAGTGGGGCCTTTCCGAAATTGGAGGAGGAATACAACAATCAGACAATTGTTTAGGCTGGAAAAGAGCTTCAAGATCATCAAGTCCAACTGTTCCCTCAGCACAGCCAGGGCACCACTAAACCATGGACCTCAGCACCACATCTCCACGGCTTGGAAACCCCTCTGGGGATGGGGACTCCACCACTGCCCTGGACAGCCTGGGACAGCCCTTCACAACCCTTCCCAGCAAGAAATTGCTCCTCATGGCCAACTTCAATCTCTCCTGGTGAAACTTGAGGTCATTTCCTCTTGTCCTGTCACTCATTCCTTGGGAAAAGATTCTCGACCCCACCTGGCTCCAAGCTCCTTGCAGGGAGTTGTGGAGAGCCAGAAGGTCTCCCCTGACCCTCCTTCTCTCCAGGCCCAACACCCCCAGGTCCCTCAGCTGCTCCTCACCACACTTGTGCTCTAGACCCTTCCCCAGCTTTGTTGCCCTTCTCTGGCCACGTTCCAGCCCCTCAAGGTCCTTTTTGGAGTGAGGAGCCCAAAACTGACCCCAGGATTGGAGGTTGGGCCTCCCCAGTGCCCAGTCCAGGGGGATAATCCCTGCCCTGGTCCTGCTGGCCACACAAGTGCTGAGACTAAATGGACCAGCCCCAGCAGGTGACATGGCAGAGGAAGGCAACCTGCAGGCCAGTTGCACTGAGTCAAAACACCACCGGCAGGACTCTGCTCATGGTGTTCCCTAACATGAACTTGAGAGAAACCACCTGAATTACTGGCAGAGAGAAGCCAGGAGGAGGTTGCTCACCTCCCTGACCCGATCCTCCAGCTCCAGTGCTGGGTCAGCCTTGAACATCCAGCCCATCACCAGCAGTGGAGGTACCAAGAGAAGCTTTGCTTCCAGACCAGCTACTGCTGAAGCAACTCAAAGCTCAGCCCAGGGAATGGCCACCATGCCCAGCTAACAGGCAGCAACTCATTCTTCTGCTCCAGCAAGCCGACAGTGGGACTAAGACCTGCAACTCATGGGCTTGTTGCACTGGAATAAGGAGACACTTGTCTGGTGTGAAGGTGGCAGAGGCTGGCCCAGGCTGCCCAGAGCGGTTGTGGAGTCTCCTTCTCTGGAGAGATTCCGAAGGTGCCTGGACATGATCCTGGGCAGCTAAATCAAAGCAGGTTTGGCATCTCTCCAGAGAAGGAGACTCCACAACCGCTCTGGGCAGCCTGGGCCAGGCTCCGACAGCCTCACACCAAACAAGTTTCTCCTCTGGCTCAGATGGAACCTCCTGGGTTCCACTTGGTGCCCATTGCCCCTTGTCCCATCGCTGGGCACCACTGAAGATGTTGAACCCAGTCCTGACGCCTGAGGACACCACGAGCTCCAGGCCTCCAATGAAACTCTGCAGTGCTGATCAGAACCTCTGAGCTCTGTCCTTCAGCCAATTCTCAACCCACCTCACTGTCCACTCATTCCTCCTCGCTTTGTTTTGGTAAGCCATGAATTTTGGTGACCATGGTGGTATGAACTCCCTCAGCACCAGTTATGGTTATTTCACAAGCAAGCAACAGCCGAAGGCCTCCACCACTAGTCGAGAGCCCCCATCCCCACCCCCCAGCGCTGCGCAGAGAGAAGAAAGGAAAGTGTCTGTACCTCAGGACTTACTGTGTGTTTCTTAGTCATTCTCCAGAGGATGCACGTCAGGAGCATGTGGCCCAGGGCCGATGTGATAAAGACGATGAAGGCATTTTCGTGGATTGCTGAATCAAGGAGACATGAGGTTTCCTGTTAAACTGGAGCCAAGAGGGCAAGGGGAACGCGGGGCAGGCTTTGGGAGGGTGAAGGACTTTCCGCAGGATAGAATCAGGGAGTGGTTTGGGTGGGAAGGGATCTTTCAAGGTTATCAAGTCCAACCCCCCTGCAGGGAGCAGGGACATCTGCAACTAGAGCAGGTTGCTCAGAGCCCCGGCCAACCTCACCTGCAATGGTGCCAGGGATGGGACAGCAACCACCTCTCTGGGCAACCTGGGCCAGGCTCTCACCACAGGGCTGCTCTCCAGCCCTTCACCCCCAGCCTGTGTTGGTACTGGGGTCTGCCCTCACCCGCTTGCCAGACCTTGCACTTGGCCTAGTTGAACATCATGAGGTTCACACAAGCCCACTTCTACAGCCTGTCCAGGTCCCACTGGATGGATCCTGTCCCTCAGCTATGTCAACTGCACCACTTAGCTTGGTGTCATCTGCCAACCTGCTGAGGGTGCCTTGATCCCACTATGTCATTGATGAAGATACTGCACAGCACTGGTCCCAATATGAACCCCTGATGGACACCACTTATCACCAGGATGTGGTCCTGCTGGGTGTCCCCAGGAGATGCTGTGTCGCCAGCACAAGGAGCAGCCCAGGAACCTGTGGTCTTTTGTAGAAGACAAGCAGAGCTCAGCTCCTCACCCCCACACAGAAGGGGAAGGGGATTTAACATCACAGCTGCTCATGTCTCATGGCCTCCCCTAAGCCCACGGCTGGAGGAGGATGGAAGATGCTCAAGGTTTATCCCAAAGGTGCCAGGAGGGTGTTGTCACACCCTCTCCAAGAGTCTCCATGGCTGTAAACCTTGGGCACCCTAGAGAGCAGCTCAGCATCTCCACTACTGCTCTAGTGATGGGGAAACTGAGGCACAAAGGGTGAACTGTGGGGGCTCCAAGATCTAGGAAGGGTCTTCAGCCTCCTGCATTATCTACCTGCCATTTAATGGTTGCCTTCAGCCTCAGCACCGAGGTGTCCTCGTGCATCACTGAGCTAGCACAGAGGTAGAGTCAGGCTGGAAATGCAGCTGGAGCAACACCAAGAGCAGCTCATGGACCCCCAAGGACACCCACAAAGCCCCTGAGACTTCAGGTCATTAATTTTGAGAGGAGTGCTTCTATGGAACAAGAGTTGCCCAACCTCTCCTCCAGGAACTGACCCAACAGGCTGAATTCCCAACCACCACAATGTTGAGAAATTATCTTCCCTGTGTCCCCTCTCGATTCCAGGGGAAGAGAAACCACACGAGAAGCCGTGGTAGAGGTGGTGGCTCAAGGTGAAGATGTGAGCAGTGCCTTGCAGAGACGATTAAGCTGATCCCGCCCTCACCTCAGCATGACAGCTAAAGGCTGACACTTTCCCCATGAACCTGAGATTAGTCTTTGAGAAGGATTTGAGAAAACTGGGTTGCCCTCAGCTCTCCGGGTGGCTCCTGCCCAGCTGCTCTGCTGCACTTTGGTCTCCTCCTCACAAAGGTCTGCATGAGCCGGATAGAGCTGTTGGCCATGAAACAAGGTCATAAAATCATAGAGTTGTTTTGGTTGGCAAAGACATTTAAGCTAGACCTAGACTGCAGACTTCCATCAGCGAGAAGTTCATGTCCAGCCATTCCAGGTCACTGAGCTTTACTATGGATCTCCATTCTCACCCTAAAGGCTGGGGAGGCCCTTGAACTCTGTTCATGACACTGCAGCCCTGAAGCCACCAGGCTTACTGGTGAAGGCCCAGTGGAAGCCACTGAGCACCCAAATGGTGGCAAGCTTCACTGGAGCAATGGCGAGCTGGAGAAGTGGGCCCATGTGAACCTCCTGAGGTTCAATCAGACCATGTGCAAGGTCCTGCACAGGGGTTGGATTTTTCACTGTTAGGTTAATGATTGGACTCGATGATCTTAAAGGTCTTCTCCAATTTGGGCAATGTTGTGATATCCCCAGTACCAAGCCAGGCTGGGGATAAAGGGCTGAGGAGCAGCCCTGCAGAGAAGGGAGACCTTCTTGTGGCCTTTCAGGACTTCAAGGGGCCTGTCATAAAGATGGGGACAGACTTAATGCGTCGAGCAGTGGAGCCTCCAGCACAAGAAGGACATGGACCTGTTGAAGAGGGTCCAGAGGAGGCCTATAAAGATGATTAGAGGGCTGGAGCACATCTTCTAGAAAGACAGGCTGAGAGAGTTGGGCTTGCTCAGCCTGGAGAAGAGAAGGCTCTGGGGAGACCTTCTTGTAGCCTTCCAGTATCTGAAGAGGGCCTAAAGGAAGGATGGGGAGGGACTTTTCACAAAGGCCTGTCGTGGTAGGATGAGGAGTGATGGGTTCAAACTCGAAGAGGGGAGATTTAGACTGGCAATTAGAAGGAAGTTCTTCACTCTGAAGAGTGAAGACGCTCTGAAGAGTGAGACACTGGCACAGGTTGCCCAGGGGGGCTGTGGATGCTCCATCTCCGGAGGTGTTCAAGGCCAGGTTGGATGGTGCCTTGAGCAACCTGGTCTAGTGGGAGGTGTCCCTGCCATGGCAGGGGGATTGGAACTAGATTATCTTTGAGGTCCCTTCCTACCCAAACCATTCTGTGCTTCTACGACTTTTGAGCAGGGCCTGTTGAGACAGGACAAGGGGGGATTGTTTGAAACTAAAAGAGGGAGATTTAGACCGAAGAGAAGGAAAAAATTGTTGATGCTGAGGGTGGTGTTGATGCTGAGGTTGTCCAGAGAGCTGGTCGATGCTCCATCCCTGGCACCATTGCAGGTGAGGTTGGCCGGGGCTCTGAGCAACCTGCTCTAGTTGCAGATGTCCCTGCTCAGTGCAGGGGAGTTGGATGAGATGACCTTGAGAGGTCCCTTCCCACCCAAACTCTTTTGTGATTCTATGGTTCTTCCTCACCCCCATGGCATCTGCCCTCTGAGAGCTTGTTCTCCTCACCCGTTGCAAGCAGGACGATACTCCCAGTACAACATCAGACATGTTCCCACCTTCACATCTCACGTCCCCTTGTGAAGATATAAAACCTCATTGGTCATCCTCCCCTCACCAGCACTGCTCCAAAATGTCTCTTGTTGGAGCTCTGGCCTGGTGCCTTTTTATGAGACCTGGTGACTACAGCCTCCAAATGTGGTCCCACAGCCAGACAAAACATCCATCGTCACCATCACCCTCAAACTGTGTGCAGGGACAGCCAACACAGGACTCTCCTGCTGACAAGTCCTAGAGCTGGGTTTGTTTCTGCTACAACAGCACCACCTGCCTGGCTCATGGATTTCATAGAATCAGAAAATCCCAGCATAGTGGGGATGGGAAGGGACCTCTGGAGATCATCTCGTCCAACGCCCCTGCTCCAGCAGCTCACCCAGAGCAAGGGGCCCAGAATCGTGTCCAAGCACCTTTGGAACTTTTCTCTGGAGAAGGAGACTCCACAGCCTCTCTGGGCAGCCTGGGCCAGGCTCCAACACCCTCACACCAAACAAGCTTCTCCTCCTGCTCACATGGAACCTCCTGGGTTCCACTTGGTGCCTGTTGCCCCTTGGCCTGTCACTGGGCACCACTGACAAGTCTGGCCCCATTCTCTTGCCCCCCCATGGGCCCTTTAGCTCTTGATCAGCATTGATCAGATCCCCTCTGAGGCTTCTGTCTCCAGCTCAACAGCCCCAGGGCTCTCAGCCTTTCCTGGGCACAGAGATGCTCCAGTTTCTTAATCATCTTCACAGCTTCTCCTGGACTCTCTCCAGTAGCTCCTTGTCTCTCTTGACCTGGGGAGCCCAGAACTGGCCCCAGTTACTCCAGAAGTGCCCTCAGTAGGGCAGAGTAGATGGGCAGGAGAACATCCCTTGACCTGCTGGCCACACTCTTCCTCATGTACCCAGAGAGACTCCACAACCTTCTTAACACATTTGAGTCCTCTCCAATCCATCCCTGGTACCTTCCCCAGATCTCAGGACTAAACTGGGGCTGGATCCCACCACTGACACTTAAGTTCATCTCCAGTGTGGGAGAAGAGCATTTCCCAGCCTATCGAGAGCTGGGAAGAGCGTGGTTTGGAGGCCACCTCACAGCCAAAGCTCAGCAGTGGAGAGAGAGCAGACAGCAGGAGCAAGCAAGAGACACCTACCATAGTTTTCCGACGAAGACACATACGTCAGAATGAGGAGGGCAAAGTTCTCGAGCAGGTTGAGCAGCAGGTTGAAATGGCACAAGCGCAGGTAGTGTGGGTGAGAGCAGTGGCAGCTCTGGTAGTGGTTCCAGTAGGCGATGGCCACCAGGAAGCGGGGAGCGGAGTGGAGGCCGATGCACAGGCGCCAGACGTAGCGCTGGGGGGTCTCGCCACCGATAGCGGCGCTGATGGAGGGGAGGTAGTTGGGGACCTGGAAGAGAGAGAGCGGCTCATGGGGAGAGGCACAAGGAGCATGTCAGATTCATAGAAACATGGAATGATTTTGGTTGGAAGAGACCTTTCAGATCATCAAGTCCAACCATTCCCCCAGCACTGCCAGGGCACCACTAAAGCATGTCCCTCAGCACCACATCTCCATGGCTTGGAAACCCCTCCAGGGATGGGGACTCCACCACTGCCCCGGCCAGCCTGGGACAGCCCTTCATAGCCCTCCCCGGCAAGAAATTTTTCCTCACGTCCAGCCTCAACCTCCCCTGGCACAACTTCAGGCTGGTTCCTCTTGTCCTATCACTAGTTCCTTGGGAGAAGAGCCCAACCCCACCTGGCTCCAAGCTCCTTGCAGGGAGTTGTGGAGAGCCAGAAGGTCTCCCCTGAGCCTCCTTCTCTCCAGGCCCAACACCCCCAGGTCCCTCAGCTGCTCCTCACCACACTTGTGCTCTAGACCCTTCCCCAGCTTTGTTGCCCTTCTCTGGACACCCAGTGTCTTTGCTGCCCTGCCCCATACACGTGGGGCGTAAGGAGGGGACAGAGCCACACGCTGGGTGACCACATCACTTATTTCTCCAAATCAAACTGCTCTAGCATCTCATTGCTGTCACACGCCTCGTCTCCCTGCCTCGCTCTCCCTGCTCCAGAATCTCAGCATCACCATCAGGCTGTGTCCCCCCACTGCGTAGAGGCACAAAGGGTCATCTCCTGCTGGTCTGAGAATGACTCCTGTCCTCTGCCCCCAGCTTCTAACCAGCTGCTTCTCCACGCTTTGTCTGTGGCTGCAGGAAAACCCTGAGGAGGAACCTGATCTCATCCCTTCGGGAATTCCAGGTGGCCCCCCTCAACCTATGCTCCCCAGACACGTGCTTGTGACTCCTCAGAAATCCAGTAGATCAGAAGAGCGGCAATTCCTTTTCTAAAAGCTGGACTGACCCTTCTACAAGACTGTATTTATCTGTAGCTTCATCAATTTTATTCCTTACCATAATCACCACCACCGTCTCGGTACAGACAGAGAATTACAGAACGGTTTGGGGGGGAAGGGACCTCTCAAGGTCATTGAGTCCAACCCCCCTGCAAGGAGCAGGGACATCTGCAACTAGAGCAGGTTGCTCAGAGCCCCGGCCAACCTCACCTGCAATGGTGCCAGGGATGGGGCAGCGACCACCTCTCTGGGCAACCTGCGCCAGGCTCTCACCACCCACACCATCAACAAGTTTTTCCTTCTCTCTGGTCTAAATCTCCCTCTTTTAGTTTCAAACCATCTCCCCTTGTCCTGTCCCAACAGGCCCTGCTCAAAAGTCTGTCCCCACCTTTCTGACAGGCCCCTTGAAGTCCTGCAAGGCCACCAGAAGGTCTCTGTGGAGCCTTCTCTCCTCCAGGCTGAACCAGCTCAACCCTCCCAACCTGGCCTCTCAGCAGAGGGCTTCCAGCCCTCCTATCATCTCCATGGCCTCCTCTGGCCCCGTTCCACCAGGTCCATGTCTCTCCTGTGCTGAGGACTCCAGAGCTGGCCCCAGCACTGCAGGGGAGTCTCACCGGAGTGGACATCAGCCTGACCAGTCCATCCTCCCCTTGGTCCCTTTTGAAAAGCCAGAACCTCAGTTGTTGGTCCTGAGGCATCACAAGTACCACAAAATAAAGCAGCTTGTCCAAAATCCTGTAACACTCCTGGTGGGAAAGCCCAGAAGAAGAGCGGAACCCTCTCACTCCACCAGCTGAACAGCCGTGACCTTGGAGAACTTTGCATTTTGCTGACGAGGGTCACTTACCCCACAATGGGTCGCTGTGGTCTCCTGGAAATGGAACAGCAGAGACCAGATCACACAGAAGAGGAACCCAAAGAGTGGACAGAACACAGTCCCAACGGCCAGCGTGGTGAAGCGGAGCCGGAAGAGGATCCCGTCTCGATCCAGGGGCAGCGGGACCTGGAACATCTCGATGGACCTGAAAACAAATGAAGAAGGAAATATCTGATGGGGATTCTCTGTCCTCCTGCAATGTCCAGCCCCAAACAGCCCTGAGCAGGGATGTACATGGACACCTGGGAGAGAGGGAGGAAAGCATCATTCTGGAGACACAAGAAGCCCGAGACTCATAGAATCCTAGAATGGTTAGGGTAGGAAGGGACCTTAAAGGTCATCTAGTTCCAACCCTCTGCCATGGCAGGGACACCTCCCACTAGACCAGCTCACTCAAGGTCCCGTCCAACCTGGCCTTGAACACCTCCAGGGATGGAGCATCCACCGCTTCCCTGGACAACCTGTTGCAGTGTCTCACCACCCTCAGAGCGAAGAACTTCCTCCTGATTTCTAATCTAAATCTCCCCTCTTCCAGTTTGAAGCCACCACCCCTCATCACTACAAGCCCTTGTGAAAAGTCCCTGTCCAGCTTTCTTTTAGACCCCTTCAGATACTGGAAGGCCACAAGAAGGTCTCCTTGAAGCCTTGTCTTCTCCAGGCTGAAGGACCCCAACTCTCTCAGCCTGGCCTCACAGCAGAGGGGTTCCAGCCCTCGCATCATCTTCATGGCCCTCCTTTGGATGCGCTCCAACAGGTCCATGTCCCTCTTGTGCTAGGGGCTCCAGCGCTGGACGCAGCAGTGGGTCTCATGAACAACAGCGAGCAGGGTCAGAGCCGTGGCCCACATGCAGCGGGCAAGAGCAGGCAGCAGGACATGGAGGCAGCAGGACATTCTGCTGTGAGCTGCAGACCACGAGACCGATATGCCTGGAAAGCCATGTGAGCTCTTTTTGGCGGGCTCTGTCCATCCAGACCATTCCTAGGCTTCCCAGCCAAGCACTCAGCACCTTTCTGGCCAGGACCCAGGTTGTGGGAGCAGGACCGTGGCAAGCCCCACACCTTCCAGAACCATAAAGCTGCTTCTCAGCACATTGGGCAAGCTGGGACAAGCGGTTTAGCAAGCCCAGGAGCCCACCTCCGGCTCAGGGCTCTCCACCAGCCCCGTCCCACCGCTTGCTGGCTGCCCGCCTGCCCTCCACCACTGCAGCTCATCCTTCACCTTCTGACATGCCCTTGGCTGCAGCCCAGCTGTCCTCAGCGCGCCGGGGTCAAAGCCACGTTAGATCAGTCTCAACCGCCGTTAAATCATCTTCCTTCGAGCTCTCCTCCAGGATCCAACCTCTCTGGTCCCAGCAGGCGCCCCGGGGACAAGGGTCCATGAAGGGGGACGAGCGAGGGCTTTGGGATCCCTGCCTCACCCCATCACCGCTGGGGCTCCGGGGTAAATCTGGTTTATCGACAATCCCGCAGAAGCCGGTTACCAGCCAGGGCAGGAGTCTGGGTGGCTTCTCCAGGGCAACACGGCCACCACCCTCCTCCAGCACCAGAAGCCTCCTCAGATGCTTCTTTGGAGGCTTCCTTGGAGCGGAGACCATCCCATAAGCCAAGGGCCACGGAGACCCCAGCTCGGCCCCCTTGCTCGGGCTGTGCAGCTGCTGGCTGCGATTGATGTGGGGAATGAAAGTGAAGCCAAAGGGAGCAGGTTCTGCGGGAGGCTTTTGGGGCTGGGCACGGAGCGACCCGAGGAGCGGGGGGAGCGGGGACCCCCCAGCCAAGCCCGGGCTCACCCCAAGCCCAGGAGGTCAGCCCTGAAGGGCTCAGCAAGGGGGGACAACAAGGGGACAGGGGGATGGGGTCCATGCCACCCCACACCCGCATCGAGGCAGGGCTCAGCCGTGGGGACATCCATGGGACTCCTCCAAGACCCTCCCCAGGCACCTCATAGTGCTGTGACCCCCCCAAGGGCACCCCACACCCCTCAGACATCCCCCCGGGGACCCCACCGTGCTGTGACAGCCCCCCAGGATACCTCACATCCCCCAGAGACCCCCCCCGGGGACCTCACAGTGCTGTGAAACCCCCCCCAAGGACATCCCATATCCCCCCAAGACCCCCTCCAGGACACCCCCCATCCCTCAGATACCCCCCCAAAGGACCTCACTATCCTGTGCCCCCCCCTCAGGTACCCCACATCTCCCCCAGGGCCCTCCCCA